>CDHK01000005.1:1191623-1496529 GCA_001048715.1 Penicillium brasilianum
TGCTGCTTTTTTTTTATGCTCTCCTCCCCGCTGTTTGCTTTTGTTTCCTTGGATCCAATTCCCCTGGCCACGATTCCGAGCGGCTCTTGGCCTGCTCCATCTTCCAGAACCACCCCCCCCCCATCGGGTGTCAACTTCAATTTGATCGTCGGGCGGTCTGATTGTCCCCCCTCCCGCTGCTGGTCAAATTACCCCGGGAACCTTCTCCGTCTACTATCTTCACGCTCTTTCGTCTTTGCTGGGGAAGCGGTCCACGCTCCTAAAAACTGAGGGGTAGATTATCCTGAATGGTTCGTGCACCCTCTCGAAAGGGGGATGATCGGATGATCTGGCCGCCGCTACCAACCACCATCGTCGACGCGGCAGCTCGTGGAAAGTCGTCAACTCGAACACTCTGACATCATTCTATCCACCATTTACTACCACGGCCTCGCTGGAGCTGACTCTAAGAGCCAAGCTGTCACTGTCAAATAATGTGATACTCCTTGCCATTTCCTGACTCTTGGTCCCTCGTCCCCAAATTGCTCTTCTTGAATTCCCAATCGCTCCCCCGCCCATGCTTCATCCACTCCCGTCCGTTCTGTCTCGGATCTTTCTCGTGGACTCGTGGAACCGCCTGGGCCCCTTCATCACAAAACATTATTAAAGTGCGATCGGTCCAATCACATCGCAGATCGTACTCTGGTGCTCCGGAAGGAACAAAAAGCTGCCCACCATCTTTCACATCGTGGCGAAACGGCCTCAAATCCAGCTTCCCCCATAAGCCAAGCTCATTGGTAGCCTGCCGATTCGACCAAGCTCTCGTTGGATTTACCCTGGATGATCACATTACCTGCATTCTTATTTTATTTTTTTTGTTTCGTTTTCCATATGGTCGTATCGTCGTCCTCATAACTGACAAAATTGTTTAATTTCCACAGTGTCGGGTCCCCTTGCAGCCTTGTACAACACGCAGGGCACACTTCCTTCTTCCGCCCCAAAAAGTGAGCAGGCCCTATGGGAGATGATCATTTACATTCGGTGAGTCTATTACATTATGTTCTCTCCACTTCCTTGGTCGAGTTCCTTCTTCTAACAATTCATACTCAGATCCTTGAAGCACATTGAATCTTCAGTGGGGATATCGAGAACACTCTTCTAAGCCACACATAGCACTCCGCTTGTTGAAATCCCCCCCCCGGTTGTATGCGATGTCCTTGTCAAAACTATCCTGGAATCATTTCGGTCCTCACCATCCATTCCCGGAAAAACAGAAGTTCCACGGCTGTTACCAGGACGCTCTTGCCCCGCCAGCCTTTCTTCGCCCTCTAGGCCTGTCAATATCGGCAGCCTTTGCCCCCGGACCCTCCACCATGAGTAACTCAAGCAACATGAACACGCTCTCCCCCGACGAGATGCAGCGCTTCCAGAAGCTGTCCAATGAATTCGAGCCGGATGTACCGGTAGGTGATTTGCGTTTGAGATTACGAGGAATGTGAGATTAAATCTGGCCACAGGGACTGCTGGTCTCCCCGAAACAATCAAGTCACAACATCGCCTTGGAGTATGCTAATGCAGACCCTGCCTTTGCTACAAAAACATCCGTGAGTCTGAACCCGGCTTCACTTGGGTGCCTCTCAAGTACTCATGGTCTATAGGCACTTGCCGTCACACACCCTATGAGTCGCACTATGAAGGGTGATGGAAACTGTGGTTGGCGAGGTTCGACAACAACTCTCCGCGTATGAAGCCGAGCGAAGCATATTACTAACCTTCGTCTAGCTGTGGCTTTTGGCTACTTTGAAACCCTCTTTTCTCTTCGAGACATGCTGCGCGTAGAGCAAGAGCTCGCTCGCATCAAGTCTCTCACTTACACTCTGGATCGCGTTGGCTACGCCGAACATCTATATGAGATGTTCATTGATGCCACGGAAGAGGTCTTTGCGCAGACTTCGGAAGCTATCCAGAATGGCGATCAGGACGAGTCTTTCCTCGTCAATGCCTTCAATAACGAATACAAATCAAATTCTATCCTAATGCACTTCAGAGTAAGTCACCTCTTTATGTAGCCTCCGACACAATTGATGGCTGACAAATTCGCAAGCTTTTGACCAGCGCCTGGATGAAGCTCAACGCAGTTCGATACCAAGCATTCTTGCCTGTCCCATTGGAACAGTATTGTGCCTCGGAGATTGACACAGTGAGGACCGAAATTGACGAAGTCGGCTTGCAAGCCTTGGTCGACGGTGTCATTCAGGGTGCTGGGTTTGGAGTTGAGATTCTCTATCTCGACCGAAGTGAGGGAGACGCCGTGACACCACACCAACTTTCACCAACTTGCCCCAGTGATGCAACAATCCGTCTGCTATACCGACCGTAAGGCCAATCCACCCCTGCTTTACCGCTGCATACGGTAAAGCCACTCTCGCGAAGAGCCGCATAACTAACCTCTGTAGTGGCCACTATGATATCATCTACCGCGCCGAACAGACTGTGAATACAGCACCCGTGGTCAACTATCAATATGCAATGACTTCTAACTATTCTCCCTGGGACCAAGGTGCTCTCTCCTTCGACGTCAACTCCCATTTGATGTCTATCCCCAACTTGATGGCCGACCCGGCATTCGGTATGGGCGGTGCCCCCATGTCGCCAATCCCTTCGGTCTCGCCCACTCCAGCAAGCCCATACCGACTCTCACCTACCCAGGATATGTACCAGTCCCCCATGCAGAGCCATGCTCCGGTTCCATCCATACCAGTGTCTTCGCCTCCGTCTGCCATGCCGTCTGCGGCGCCCCCGCCCATGACCTCTCTTCCAAGTCGGTCATCTGATGGGCCTCAGATTCGCTTGAATCCCTTGGTGATGAAACCCAATTTGAATCACCTACCAGTGACGGCACCTTTTAAAAAGTGAGTGATCTTGTCCAAGGGAGACTGCTGATATCGTTGTTGACTTTGGTATCAAAGTTCGCCGTACAACCAGGCCCATTTCCGGAACCAAGATTTCGAGCCGATTCATTGGGAACCGAACGAGAATCGCAGATGATGATGACGAAGCTACGAACTCCATTCAAAAAGGAAAACGCGACAATGATCCCGCTAGGAATGTCCTCTTTCTTACTCTTTTCCTCATGTGTTTTTTGCATGTGGTGTGCATGAGACCTGGACTTGGCGTCTTGCTGCTTTTTGCTCCCTGGTCTTTCATTTTCTCTTGTTTTTCAGCCGCCCCATTCCTCTTTCCATCCAAGCTGACCCCTGGACGTACGTCCCACCTCCAGTCTTGGTCATTTGACTCCGAAACATTCTAGCTTTTCCCTCTTCCTTTCTGACCGGCCTTTCTTGATGACTGTCTTTTTAGCGTGGTGTCCAGCGCGTTGCATGGACGGTCCGAGCGTTTGTCTTGCTCCTTGATTCTTCCACAGTTCCAAACTTCTAAATTGTTTTTCCAAGGATGGTTCCATCCAAAGGCACTTGCATTCTATGTTCTCCCCTCGAGCTCTAAAGCAAACCTGCAAGTTTAGCAGAGAAAAATTTCAGCTCAAATATACAAAGTTCACACTTCTGGTGGTTTTATGATTGAATATAATATACAGTAGGACGTTTTCAAAAGCCAGCTCTATTTACGGCAACCCCTAGGCAACCTCCTCATCCCTCGCCTCTAGTATAACATCCACCATATCGTCCAATCCCCGATCCTTGTCCGCGGCATCTAGATAGCCTGCGGTGACCAATCGCCCTAGGGCATCGCCGACCCAATTCTGGCTATTCCAGTCACTTTCTTGATCCGCGACCGGGGTGCCCGATATCGTCGTCCGCAACGAGGACACTGGTACACTGTCCGGGATGGAAGCAACAAAGACAGACTTTGCAAGACCTAGAAGCCCCGCATCAGAAAAAAAAAGCAAAACACAAAGAAAAAGACCTTCAAGAATTCTCCCACAGCCGGGACCCGATTTACATACCAATAGCCGGAACGGGCGAAGTATTCAATCGCTCATAAAACATAAAATTCCCCGGTGACCCGACCACCTCCATCACCGAAGACTTGAGATCATTTTCTGTGTTTGGAATTGAGTCGTCGGACTTGGACTTGGAATTGCCCTCGGTCCCCGAAGCCGTGCGAGCAGTTTCGTATTCCAAGTACAGCGCTGCGTGTCTGTATCGCGCGTAGTCGAGGGGTGAGGCGATATACACCAGGATCGAGAGCTTGCTCGGCATGTAGATTTGGGAACGCTCTCAATCCCCCGGTGGGTCTATATAGGGCGTAAAAAGATCTTTGTTCAAAAAAAAGATGTGGGCGGTTTGGGCTGCGAATGGGGGGGGGGAAGCCTCGGGATGACGTCGCCGTAGGGCTGAGGGGGAATTCGGGACTGGGGAGTGAGAACTGGCTGCGTGGGAATACCGAGACGATTTAATCGTATAATATGGGCTTTATGAGCGCGAATCCACAGGACTTTTGGTGATTGTTCGAGTGTTTGGGATCTTAGTAGGGGCAGTAGTCGTGATATGATTTCGGAAGTTATCAGTGTGGGTTATGACCCTGACGGAAAAAGTTTCCCTTGCCCCTCTGGAACCTAGGGTCTTCGTCTGAATTCGGTGGGGTTCTCACTGAGGGGGCAGATTTTGAAGCTAGCAGGATGTGTTTGAAAGCCTTTCGGGGCGTTTTTCATTGTGGATGGGCAGATTTAAAGTGTAGATTGTCGTATATTCGCACAAGCATGATTGTAGCTTATAGGATTCCCTCAACAGATGACGACACATCTATACTCTTAATAAAAGACAATTATAATCAACTAGCTTGTTTGCCAAGGTCTTGCGTTGGCGTCTTCCTCTTTATGGAAACCTCCCCCTGCAAGACGTAGGCTTTGATCACGATGTGGCTTCGAGTCGATCATATTCGCAAAGGCACCCAAGAGAAAGATTTCTAGACCTGGCTGTGGACAAAGCCCTTTTTGAATGATATGATCCACTTAAGCACTGGCTGTTTGCATTGCTAGAGGACGGAAGAGTTTATGGCGTTGTTCAAATCGACGAAGAGTGCCGAGCAGAAGAATCTGCACCTCGTCAGGCAAGGGTACGACAGGAGAGTAATACTCTTCGCGGCCAGCAGACATGGAAGGTCGCGAGTATTTTTGGACTTCAACGCCATCTCTTCTTCTTGCTCCCCCCAGCTCATGGATTTCATCTTTGAGTTCGCTTACGCCACGGCCATCAGTATCAAACGTCGTCGAAAAGTTCTATCGAAGACACATGAAAGAACTTGGTCGTGGTATACCTGTGACTCACCCCAAAGGGGTACCTTCGGAGACTACAGAGCCAAGAAAGATGCAGCAAGAATAAGGATTGACACGGACTTATCAAACGGTAGAGTATCGATATCAATGACTATGGAAATATAGAGAAGAAGAAAGGATTCCACCGCAAGCTGCAGAATATCGGCCCTTCCATTTTCTATAGTGTATTTACGCTTGGGATATGGCCGAAGGCACTTGATGATAAATAGTCTCAGTTGTAATGGCAAGTATGTAAATCCATCCAGTGAATGATAAAATAGATTAAGAGAGATATAGTGTGCAAAGTGGTAGCTGTGCAATGAACGAGCGATAAAGAGAATAGTTGACAAGAAAAAGATAAAGATGGAAAGAAATGGGTGGTTCTATAAAGCTTAAGCCTTCGACTTGGTGAATCTCGAGGGAAGGAGCTTCTGCTTGATACTCTCGAGATCCCAGCGCTTCACACGGAAAAGGTAGTAAGTCAACGTGGCAATGAAGATGTTGAAAATGACAAAGGCCCAAACAATACCAAAGTTGCGCCATCTCTCAGAATAGTAGATCTGAGACTGCGCAATGTATTGGTCCGCCTTCTGGACCGAGCAATAGCTGCAATTCGAGGTTGCGTTCCAGTCAAGCAACTGACCTCCTGCAAGCTTGACGTAGTCACCAAGATACTGTCCGCAGGTCTGGCCAGAGGGAGGATCGAAAGTGGAAAGCTCGGCTGAGGAGCAGACGACGTCACGATTGTGGACTTGGGTCGAGACCATCGCGCCGGTCCAGTACGTGAAGGGGGAGACGCGGTACATGAAGATCCAGAATCCGGGCAAGGCGGATGGAGGTTGCATCACACCACAGAAAGTGAGAGACATGGCGAAAAGTAGGACAACAACTGCGCTGGCGGTTTCGGCATCGGGAAGAGCGGCGATAACCATCTGAGCGAATGTACCGGCGTAGATGAAGAATTGGATACAGAGCAGAAGAACGGTCACCTGGCTGACAGAGCTAGGAATTCCAACAACAGCGTAGAAATAACAGGCGTAGATGAGGATACCGGTCACGATCATGTAGGGGATCTCGACGATGACGTTGGCGATCAAGAAGGCCTTCCAGCTATAAGCCTTTGAGGGCCGCTCGCGAACTTCGTATAGAGAGCGTTGCGTCACGAAGAGAGGCATTAACTTGGTGACGATTAGTCTGAGTTTGAAAGATGGGAAAGGGGTAGAAGACAAACCTGTTGGACAAGGGAAGTGAAAATTGTGCAGAGCATGAAGACCGAGTAGATGATGGTCTGCATCCCCTGAAGAGAAGGTTTCGCTTGGTAGAAGGAGAAACCGATGAATAGACCCGCGGCAATACCGAGTCCCCACTTGGAGATGATGTACGAGGGCATACGCCAGTACTGCTGGAACACGCGATAGGTGACCTGATAAAGTTGGAACCAGAAAGGCATGGCGAATTCGGAGGTGGTAGCAGATAGATCTTCAGACCCAGAGATCTGGCCTTGCTTCTCCTTGTGGATACGGTCAATTTCGGTCTGGACCATCTGGCTTTCCTGGCTCTGCTTCCAAACATCGAACCAATCTTCTCCCTGGGGGTTGGTGCGGGCGTTCACAACATCCAACATGAATTCGGCAGGGTTCTCACTGTCATCACACTTGCGAGCACCATGAGATTCGAAGTAGTCCAGAAGAGTTCGTGACTGTTCTCCAATTGGTCCGAAGTAGACAGTCTTGCCGCCTCGAGCTAGGAAAAGAAGCTGATCAAACTGCTGGAAAAGGATGGCACTCGGCTGGTGGACTGTACAGAGTACAGCCTGACCATGTTCGGCGAGCTTGCGGAGGAATGAGCAGATAGCCCAGGAACTCTGCGAATCAAGACCGCTGTATAATCTGGTTAGTAACGGGGCCTTCACTCAAATCAGGTAATATATCTTACCTAGTAGGTTCGTCCAAGAACAAAAGGAGCTTGGGCTTTGCCGCCAACTCAACGCCGATGGTAAGCAACTTTCTTTGCTCGACATTCAGTCCTTCACCGGGAACGCCGACGATAGCCTCAGCGAAAGATTCCATACCAAGCATGGTAATCACATCCTCGACATAGTCGTATTTCTCCTGAATCGAGACACTTGCAGGTTGGCGCAAAAGTGCACTGAAACGCAGAGACTCGCGCACGGTGGCAGTCTCAAGATGCAAATCCTGCTGCTGCACATATCCCGTCTTCCGCTGGAAGCTAGCGTCGAGGGCCTTGCCATTAACAAACATGTCGCCAGTTACCACACCGACGGAAGTCCTGTGTGCCAGCACGTCAAGAAGGGTAGTCTTTCCTGCCCCACTAACACCCATAAGAGCTGTGAGGGTACCGGGCTTGACCCATCCAGAAACATGGTCCAAAAGACGACGGGGTTCGCCCTTGATCTTGATATCGTAGCACACATCACGCCAGGTGAATATATCAGATTGAGGTTGAATGGCAGCCATTCCCTTTCCATTTTCTTCGTCAGAGGAGGATTGTCTCACGGCCACTGTATCGGCGCTCTCGACATCTGATTCTGACTTGTCATGACCACGGCGTATGTGTGCGGGCTCGTGACCGCGGCGGAATACCAAAGCCTCCGCGGTGCTGGTCGTCGAAGAGTTCAGCTCGCACGCAACGAAGTAGATGGCCATGAAGCCAATGAGAAATGCGAAGAGAATGCCGAGATTTCTCCATACGTGGCTGTAGCTGTAAGTGTAGTTAAGCATGATGTATCGATCGCCATTGACGGTAGTTTCACCCGCAATCGAGCCAGAAGCGGAGCAGGCGAACGAATTGCCTGACAGATCGGCGTAGCTAGGCACAAATTGCGAGCAAGCAAAGTCTCTTCCGTGAAACTCGTTCGCGATCAGAATTTCGAAAGCGTAGTAGATCGGGTTCAGGTAGTGGATCCACTCGAACCAGGGATGCATGGAGGGAACGGGTAACACGAAACCTGATGATAAATTAGCCCGAGCTCGTTCAATCCAGAGTGTGTTAGGGGGAAAGAGTCAGCATTACCTGTATACACAACGAGTGCAAGAATCATAACACCTGCCAGACCCATAGCCTGGGACACAGTCTTTGTCACGGCGGCCAATGTTCGGAAAACGGCACTCATCACGAATGTGATGAGGAAGGTGACCAAGAAGTAGAGGAAGAAGTTCCCTGGCTCGCGTCGTAGACCAGCCATGAAGTAAAGAATAATGTTGAACACGACCGCCAAAGCGAACTTGACTGGTATATCGGCAACCACGCCTGCAATAGCCTCAGTCGCTGGGTGATAAAATGCGTAGGAGTTGTGCTTTTCGATAATTGGTCGTTGAGCATAGAGACTGTTGATTTCACTCATTGCCGTGAGGGCATTGAGTAAGACCGCGAAGAAGAGGACAGCACCCTTAGATGCAAAGCCGGAAGTGGTGTTGGGCGAGTCATAGAATACCGAGCCAATAATTAGAGCCATGATGATGTTGCTGACAATGGTCGATACCGTCGACGCAGCATCGTTCCATAGACGCTGGTATGCACGGACCGTATTGAGCTTAATTTGCATTGGGACACTTAGAATGTATGGGGACTTTGGCCGAGTATGATTTGCCTGCTTGTCACGCTTCTTCTCCTGGAACTCAATGGCGGCTTGTTGGTCGTTGCCAAGCGGGTACTGCTCCTCATATGCTGCGATCTCACGCTGTAGCTGTTGATACTCGGCGGATTGAAGCCATGCCTTTTCGAAATCTTCGGGTGTACGTGGCACACGACCCTCGAAACCGGCCTTAGCTCGACGTTCCTGGGGGTTGGTAATGGAGGTCAAGAAATCTCCAGTGGTTTGCCGTGGTGGGCAATCCCAGCCTTGTTCCTCGAAGTAGGCTTTGGCTTTGGAAGCAGGGCCAAAGAAGACTTGTCGTCCTTCGTAGAGGACCACAACCTTATCAAAGACATCATAGATGCTTTGACTGGCTTGATAGATAGCAACGGCATGAGCAGAGCCAGTGAGATCTGATAGCAAACGAAGGCTTTCCACAAATTTCAACGCGGTAGCAGAGTCTAGTCCTCGGGTGGAATTGTCCCAGGCAGCCAAAGGTGAAGCTGCGAGGGCCATCTCGGCGATACTAACTCGCTTTCTCTCACCACCGGAGACACCGCGGATGAAATCATTACCCACTCGGGTGTTATAGGTGTGGCTCAATCCGAAGACAGCCATAACGACCTGGGCCATGTACTTGGCGAACTCTGAGCGTGACATGCCCTCGAATCGATGGGAAGGAGTACGAGTGGCTGCGGCGAATTCTAACGTCTGGCCGACCGTGAGGTGAGGAAAGTGTCGATCGACCTGTGCAATAAATGGTAAGCAACTTCATGTAATGCGGAGAAGGGTCATCGATATCGCACCTCTTGGTTATATACCAATTCGCCTTTGAATTCCTTTGTCATCCGCTCTTGGGTGATACCTGAGATCGACGTAAGTGGAAAAGATCTTCTGGACGGGGATTAGGGCTGGGGATTCTCACCATTGTAATGGATGACACTTTCTTTATCAAGATCCAAGCCGTGGAGCTCGCCGCATAGCGACTTGAGGAAAGTACTGCAGCCAGCACCGGGTCGTCCCAAAACCAAGAGCAGCTCGGACTTCTTCAGAAGACCGTTGAAGTCCTTGAGGATACGCCTGCGAGGGGAATGGGACTCTCGGATCATCTGGGGCAGTCGAAGGGGTCCAGTCAGGAGGCCCGAGACTGTCTCCTGGAATTGGAGAGCGGCCCCAGATCCGTAGACATTCAAGTTCTTGAAAACAATACCCATGGTCTGACCTCGTGGGCCGTCACGAGCGACATCGTTCATAGCGGCCCTCAGCCATTTTGAGAGATCGAATTTGGGCGATTGGGGGTTCAGGGACTCATCGTGCTCGGCGACAGAGGCGAGGCGATGAGCGATGGTCGATTGTCGACGAGATTGTTGGGTTGCAATGCGAGTAAGCGTTTCAACTTCGCCCTGTTCAATGTGATTGATCGGTTCGTATATTAGCTGATCATGTTCATGCGAAGAAATGTCTTCGCTAGCTGTGTCCGAAGACATAATGGAACGATGGTCGCTGGACTTCGAGCCAGGTACCGGAGAAAGAGTGAAGTTTAGGAAATACAGTCCAGGTAGTATTCCAGAGACAATGAGAGGGAGAGGGTCTTCGTTTAATAGCAAGGCACACAAATAAAGGGTTGGTCTTCATTAAATAGTAAGGTACCATTTGCCGGCCTTAGGAACAAAAAGTCTAAAATTAATGAACACAACGTGCCCTCCGGATGGAGCTGCGACTATCTGCAAGACTACGTCAACTTGGGAAGAGTTCCAGTGTTTTCGGTCATATTAATTGAAATGGTGGAGATCCCGGGGGCCGGGAAAGATGGGAGCCAGAGACTAAGCCAGCCTAGTTCCAATGAAAATCATTAGATCCTCCCGGATATGCTGAATGGTGGCTCTTTATTGGCTTTCGGATTCTCCCGAGCCGACTGATCGTGGCGCTGGAATTCGTCGATCATCGCAGTTTTATGGCCGGATCAAGACTTCCTTATGTTCCGCTGACTCAGCGGTATTCATGACCACAGGGCCGCTCCCAAGCCTCAGCCACGATGTTCATACAGTAGAGTTTTAAAATTGAATCGAAAATGATATATGATCTCTGAAAAATGGAGACTCGTTAGCGACTTGTCTGCAAAAAGACTGGAAGCCAAGACTGAATCCTGAGCTCTCGTGCAGTGGCCTATTAAACTCTGTGGCTGTGAGATCTCGATAACCCACCTTAGTGAAGATTAGACCGCTATCTATCGTCATATCTGCACTATTATTGGATGCCGGAAGCACAATGTCTAATTTTATGCAATTAGTGCGAGATTAAACTCAAGCTCATTCGGCTCAGAAAGATTCCGCCGAAAATTCGTCCGGGGGATCTACAGTACTGTCAGGGATGGTGAGATCGGCACCCAACGGTCCGACTCCGATTCAGGGGGCCGGAGGTCGGATTCCGGCCACCGAGACGCGCGGAGTGCAATGCTCTTAAGCCACCGGACACGGTTTGATTTTGATGCCTGTTGCCACACCTTCTTCGTATCTCACTAGGCTAAACCTCGGTTGAGAAAAATGTGCCTGGACAGGGTAGTTACCCATCAATTCCGCTTACTAAGCGGAGCCAAAGTCAAGTTAGTTAATTAACTATGGGAATGCGGCTCCTCGATGTTGATCAACCTTCTTGTTAGCCCATAGTTGGTAAATTCTTCGTTGCACAATTCGAGCAGTGATGCCAAACACACCAAGCAGGGATAGTTGTCATCGAATAGTTACCTTGCCAATCTTGGCAAGGGAGCTTACGAAACTGAGCACTAGCCGTGCCACATTGAAGACAAGGCTCTGGCCCCCTCCCCTCTAGACGAGGCTGCAGAAAAGTCCAACTACCAATACTCTCTTAAATTATGTCCACCTCCCCTCTAGACGAGGCTACAGAAATATCAAACTACCTCAACAGCACTCTCTCAGCAAATCATGTCCAAGTTCAGGGTTGTCATCGTGGGGGGAAGTGTTGCTGGTTTAACTCTGGCGAACATCCTTGAGCGATACAAGATCGATTATGTCGTCGTTGAAAAACATGCCACCATTGCACCCCAGCTCGGTGCGAGCATTGCGACGCTTCCGCACGGAGCCAGAATTCTGGATCAGCTTGGTCTTTTCTCTCGAGTAGAGGATGTATCAATGCCGGTGGATGACAATGAGAATTTCGGCCCTGGTGGGGTCGCACTGGGCCCGACTGAGCCACTTGGTGATTTTCTGGAAGAATTGTCAGTTCACCAATCCGAAAGACCGGTGATAAGCGACGGAACTGACAAACTTGAGCAGGCTCGGCTACCGAATGCGATTTATGGATCGACAGCAGTTACTTCAAGTTCTGTTCGATGGGATTCGGGATCAATCCAAGATATTAACGAATGGTGAATGCGTCAAAATTGTGGATCTGGAAGATGGCGTGCAAGTTGCCCTCAAGGATGGTTCCATTATCCATGGAGATCTCTTGGTTGGAGCAGATGGAGTGCATAGCCGTATGAGGGGTGAGATCTGGAGAATCGCCGGTTCTGAGACATCAGATTATCCTGTCTCGGAGTTGAGTCGATGTAAGTATCTACCTGAGGATCATCAGAGTACCGCATATCCGTATCCCTGATCACTAATCACGAGACAGCCATTCAATGCCAATACAAATGTATGTTTGGCATATCAAAGCGTGTCCAAGGAATTCCGGATAAGAAATCCTTCAAATGCTACCACAAGGGTCGGTCTTATTTGTGTTCTAGCGGTCAGGATGGCAAGTTCTATTGGTTCGTTTTTGTCAAAACCCCTGAAATCACCGTCCATACCACCATCCCTCGATACACGACCCAGGATGCGGAGGATCTGGCGGCTGAAATCGTTGATGATCCCCTTTTCCAGGATGTCACCTTCAAGGATCTCTACAAGAATCGTATGAGCTGCGTCCTTGTACCGCTTGAGGAGTTCGTTTTGGAAACATGCTTCTATAAGCGAGCTATCTTGATTGGAGACTCGTTTCACAAGGTATTGACCCCCTATTTCGCTTGTTAGATATAGCTGACAATTTGACAGATGAACCCCCTTCTGGGCCATGGCGGTAACTCCGCTATAGAGTCAGCCGGCCTTTTGGCCGATCTCTTGAAGGGCACACTTGACAAGAATTCATATCCAGACAACGACATAGTTCAACAGATCTTTCTGAAATTTCAAGAGGAGAGACGTCCTAGGACGACTCACCTTATGGGAACAACGAAAAAGGTGCAACAGATGGAAATCCTGGAGAGCCCGATCCTAGAGTTTCTACAGCTCAAGTTTTTCGGGCAACTTGGCGGAGAATATCTTGGTCCCCAGTTAGCAGTTTCTTCAACCTCGGCTCATACTTTGAAATATTTGCCAAAGACGTATAGACGCGGGGTGGTACCACTGGATGAAGAAATCAAGGCAAATCCTCACGACCGACGTGCTATTGCCACTGCCCTATGGATGGGCGTGATGCTACTAATTGCTTTATGTGGCCGACTTCTATCTCGATACTTGGTTCTCGTACCGAGCCCACATTCTACCGTCCCTGAAGCATTGGCAAATTATCTCTTTGTCACTGCCGTTTCGATCAACGGACTATGGATAGTTGAGTCTTATCGCTCAAGTTTGCTTTTTTCGCCTCTATTCAGGTAAGTACTCTTACACTTGTCATTTAGCAATCCCCTAACAAACGCAGCGCAATCCCATTCATCATCGCTTCGACTGCATTTGGGGGCCAAATGATCTTGCCAATTTACTTCGCCCTCCACATCTATTTCACTAGAAAGCGATCATTCTATCATCCTTTCCCTCGTGCTATCAATCCCTGGGCCGCAAAGGCACTACCCGTGGCTCTATTGATTACTTATATGCCCAGTATATTCCAAATTCTGGTTCCATCTCGCTGGAATGGTCGAGAATATCTGCCAAATTCTGCATGGGGCCACTCTATGGTGCATATCGCTCTGCCCATAACGCTTCACATTGGCAAACTTTTCTACCAAACAGGCGCCACGAAGTTGACTGTTGGTCAGTTGTTATACTCGACAAGAGATATGAAATATCTCTCTCGATTCTTCGGCATGATTCTGGTTCTCTCAAGCACCGCTCATTTAATGCTAATCAGTAGACTGATATCTTATGCTGATTACGCTGCCTTCAAAGCTTTAAAAGTACCGTGCTTGGAGCTAGTACAGCTCGTCTCACTCACAGCTTCCATTGTTGCATGGTGCTGTTTCACGATCTGGGACATGCGGCGAGTGAATCTGACAACGCACTCTCCTCTTGTGGTGTTATTCGGCAGCTTCATTGCTTGCATTCTTCTTGGGCCTGGTGCTGTGTTAGCTGCGTTATGGCAGTGGCGGGACCGTGAGCTGGAACATGGCAGAAAGCCCGAGATTGACTAGGACCACTGGCGATCACTATATCGCATAGCCATCGTGAGGTTGAGGGGAGTTGAATGTATGGTTTACAACAGCAGCTTCCTAGGTGCTCGACCTGATCTTTAGATAGAACATGTAATAGGACATGGGCATCTCTTTGATTCGACCATTGTTATTTTTATCACATTTGCAATATGACCGATTCTCGATAATATTGGAGGTCACTATTGTGTAAACATAAGGAGCCCATATCAGGTGTGAAGTCACCGTCAGGCCAGGCACGGTCTGAGGCTGTCGCCACGTAGTCGCACCCTTCGAGACCTCTCAAATAAGCCCGGGCCTTCACAAAAACTACCATGGAAGGAAGCTCAGTAAACAGCGTGGCCAGCGCCTTGCTCCAGGATCTCTCCATCCTCAAGTTCGCGCACGATATTGACTCCCGCACTGGCTCCAATCCGCGTTGCGCCAGCCTTCACCATCTTCAGGCTATCAGTCGCATTGCGAATTCCACCACTAGCCTTGATTCTAACGCTGGGATAGCCAGCCGCCTGAGTGGCCATTCGCATCGTCGTGACATGATCGACAGTTGCGGGGCCCTTGTACCCAGTACTGGTCTTCACAAAGTCGACACCAGCCATGCAACTAATAATGGTTGCAGCAATAATCTCGTCCCTGTCGAGCTCCGATGCTTCGATAATCGCTTTGAGAAGCACGGGCGCGGGCGCGGCCCTGCGCACCGCCAGAATGTCGTCATAGACGGCCGTGTATTGGCCATTCTTCAGCTTCGGGTAATTGATGACCATGTCCAACTCATTTGCTCCTTGTTCGACTGCTTCCCGTGCTTCTTTCACTTTATCTGATGTATCGTAGGTGCCCTCGGGGAACCCCACCACACAGGCTACCCCCACATTCGGTTTGTCCTTGAGGTTGGCGGCAGCTCGGGCGACAAAAGCCAGTCGAACGCAGACAGTGGCAAAATTGTTTTCACGGGCTTCTTGGCAAAGGGTATCAATTTGTTGCGGCTCGATTGGCTCTTTCAATAAAGTGTGGTCAATCATGGCCGGTATTCCTAGAGGGGATGCAGGCGGCGACGATGGCCTTGGGGGGCCGCGGTCCTTCAACAAGGAGATCGCCACAGCCCACTCGGCGTCGGTAGATGGAATTGATGACATGCTGGGCTTCTCCATGGAGGTCTTAGTCCTAGGTCTTCCACACAGCCAGATTGATGAGGTGACATCGGCAACTCCACGTTGACAGATCGTGAGGGGTCCATGTCACGTGAGATGTTCAGAGCCTCATCATCATGACGAGCTGTGAATTCATCGATGCGTTGCTGATAAGATTGCCAGGGGAACAGGTGGATGTGGCGCAAAGAACTGAATATGGTGCTGTAAATGAAGTGGCAATAGGACCTGGAGTTAGAGTTTACATCAATCAACAAACAAACAAGGTACGGAAAGATGATCTCAAGGTTTTCTGTGTGGGTCAGGAGTTCTTTAAGCGTAAGATAGGATTCGAAATACAGTCCAGGCAAGATCTGAGATCTGAGATACAGTGACTTATTCTCATAGAGATGAATCCAGGTTGAAACCGTTGTATGTGCCCATATATTCAATCGTGCGGGCCAACAAAGGCGTAATTAGACCCTCACAGCGTGTTAGCCCGGCCAAATCCTCCTCGATACCCCAGTAGTTGATATTCATTTCGCCATGTATTCAGCGCCACTCAGCGGCAGCTCTTGCACTCCGGCCCTCGGACATCGTCCACCCGGCCAATGCGTGGGCCTCCACCCCCGGCGCCTCCACGATTGACATTAGAGCCGGAGGAGCTGGTACGCGCGCCCCATTCAGAAGAAGATCCAGACGCGGTATTTCGGTTACGAAGGTTGAACTGCGATCCCTGGGCGGAGGCATAGGAGTCGAACTGTGAGCGGACTGGGTGTCAGCATATTGGTTCGATAAAGGAATTGAGGGAACGAAGTGCTAGATGTGCGATAGAGCGACAAATGGTCCTCAAAGTGTATTCATACCGAGAACAGGCTCACGAAATACAGGCCCAAAAAGAGGTAGACGCTCTCGGTGAAGCGGTTGAGGCGAACGGACAATGGGGGGCTGTACGGGTCGCAGCGGGTTAGCGGGGGCCTTCAAAGTATAAATGCCAACACAAGGTCACAAAACATACCTCGAAAGAGCCTGTCCGTTCGAGACATATGCTGGCCGGGACTTTTGCGACGACATAGCGGTGGTGATGATGGAATGAGAAAGCGAAAGTGATGGAAGTTGATGAGGTGGAGTTATCGGGGGCTGATAAGCCCCGGCGCTCCACACCCGACAATCCGGCCCCTTTTGTTGGCTTGAGCCGCATCTTCCTGGCATTCATTGGCAAATTTTCCTTGGAAGAGCGTCTGTGTCAATTTGATGTACCTAACCGAATAACTACTCTGGGTATGTCTCCATATTGTGCCATGCTAATTACCTATTGAAATTGTTCACTCGTATGAGCCGTTTCGCTTTAAAACGATTCTCCAGAGCTTTATGCTTTGGACAATATCCAGAAAACGATAAGCATTCTAGAATTCAAATTCATCTAGGTATTGTATAAGATGAGAATGACATTTTGTGCATCATTACAAAATTCACCGATCTCAAACGGCATCGAAATGCTCCGTATGCTGGTCCGTCGGCTTCAGATCATCAGTTTCGTCAATTTGCGTGCCCCGTAACTCAGCTTCGATATGCTTGATGCGCTCCTTCTCTTCGTGCGCAGCCGTATCTCCGAAGATGAGGTCCATATCTTCGAGCGTCTGAAAGGAGGTCAATCAGTAAGCAGACAATGTAGTTAGATGTAAGCAAATCAGCTTAGGATATTACGTACCTTTCCGCGGGTCTCCGGAATACAGAAGAACGTAAAGGCCAGGGCCAGTAGACAGAATGCCGCGAAGAAGATGTAGGTCCCATAAGTGATTGATTCAAGCATGTCGGGGGTGACGAGGCCAATGATGCTAGTGCAAGCGTGTTAGAGAGTTAGGGATGCAAGTTCTGGTGTCACGGACGCTTACAAGTTACACATCCAGGTAGCCGATGTAGTGAGGGAGATAGCCTTGGCACGGATCGAAAGATTGAAGATCTCGGATGGAAGAACCCAGCCGATGGGGGCTGGAGTGAAAACAGTTGTCAGAATGTAATAATTGCACGAGGAGCGCGGGCTACTCACCAAATGAATAAGAGAAGTTGATGTCGTAGATGTAGATAAAAGCAATTCCAGCCCAGCCAGCGGACTTGTGATCCATCAGGCGGGAGCCATAACCTCCGAGAATACCACCCACGATAACAAGCGAGATACAAGTACCGGTGGCACCGGCCATGAGCAATGGGCGACGGCCAATCTTGTCAATGAAGAACAGCGCCGGGAGGGTGCTCAAGCAGTTGACAATGCCATACACGCCAGTAGCGAGTAAAGAGGTTGTGTTACCATCAAGGCCAAGCTGTCCAAAGATAGTCGGGGCATAGTAGATCATAGCTACCGAATGTTAGAATGGCAATGCGATGCTTTCTAAAGGTGAAATATATACCGTTACAACCCATGAATTGCTGGAAGAACATAACACAGCATCCAATAGCCAGACGCTTGAAGCGGGCCCAGGTGGTCAAAAACGACATATACTATTGTCGTTGTTAGTGCCTCGGTCAATGGACCCAAATCTCAAGGTACGAACCTGAGCAGCATGCAGTTTCCATCCTGACAGATTGGGAAAATGCTCTCGGGCGAAGGTATTCTCGAGCATGATAGACGCGCGAATCTCGAGGTACTCATTTTGAAGAGCTGGGCTATCGAGATCTTGTCGACGGAGTCTCGAGAGCGCAGAAAGGGAGTCATCGTCACGTTCCTTCATCATCAGCCATCGTGGGGAATCAGGGAAGAATAGCATGCCAATTCCCAATATAACCGCAGGCACGATCTGAATGGCTAGTGGAAGTCGCCACGATGCTTCAGACTGTCCAGTGCAGCCTCCAGCTGGTACGTCTTGGTATGGGTCGAAGGCAGGCTTGGAGAACGTGCCACCCGTATAGGGAATATTTGGTGCACATCGAGATCCACCGATGTAATTGGTGCCGTAGTCAATCCAGTAGCTGACCAAAATGCCGATTGTGACAGACACTGGAAAGGGATCAGCATGCTTGTGAATTTCGCGTCTGAATATGGAAACTAACACTGTTGCACGACCACTAAGCCTCCACGAATTTCTGGAATAGAGACCTATCTCGGGGTCAGTATACAATGGAAACGCCCAGATTCAAATTTGAAGCTGACCTCGGAGATATACAATGGAACGACCATGGTCAGCATTCCCACGGCCAGTCCGGCAATTGCTCGGCCTGTCAATTGATACTATCAGCCAGGTTGTTATGTTCCGGATATGTAGCATGAACCTACCGGTAAATAGCATCGGAATGTTGACTGCACCACACTGAATAGCAGATCCAATCACAAAGATCACAACGGCCAGATTGATCGAAAGCTTCCGTCCTAGGTGATCAGCAACGGGTCCATTGATCAAAGACCCAGCCCACGCAGCTGGAAAGAAAGTGAGTCTTCCATTCCCTGTATGAAGAGTCGGATGGCACGAGAACACACCTAGTAGAAGTGTCGACACGAACCATCCCTTGAAGCCGCTATCAGAGAAGACGTGAGGAAAGCGAGCCCCAAAAGACTCCATAGTGATCACGCCACTGATCACGCCCTGGTCATAACCAAATAGCAGACCACCGAGGGTCGAGAACTGCCTCCCTTGTCAACAAAGAGGCCGACCGCAGTCATATCTGCAACTCACCGAAGCCACTCCACAGAGGTATGGATTCTGCATCACCAAACTAAAGCCGCCGCTCGGCGCACCATTCAGGTCCGAAACCATTTTGGAAAAATATCGGTATCGGTATCACTCTGTTGATCGCTTGAAGCTTGGATATTCTGGGAACCTGATTCTGGGGTAGCTAGCGCCTATATATACCCATCGCCCATTCCAATCCGTGTAGATCGCAGACAGAGAAGTTGGAGTCGGCCGCGCTACTGACAGGATTACTGTGCTCCGTTCTTTCCGTATTTTTTTTCATAGCCTCGTCCCTCCAAAGCTATCGAGACGGCTTGGAGTCAAAGTGTCTTTCGGGGTTGTCTCCTCCGATCTGCCATGCCCAACTTCATATTCTTATGGCCTCATGGCCTTGAGGGCACGACTATCAAGACGACTCGGGTTGAGTACTACGTGACGGAGCGGTATGCTCCGACCAACCATGACGAGACAAAAATTGGGTAAGGGATGATCGGGAGGTGATTACTCGCTGAATGGGCCGAGTTGATTTTAGGTCGATGCCGATGCGGGGAAGGTTTCTGCGGCCAGGCTCGTGCCCTCAATTCTGTCTTTTGGACAGCATCCCCTTAACAAGGAAGACGACAATCGTGCCACGGGCAGTTGCACGGGGGTCGCACAAGAACGTCAAGAAGGCCGGTAACCCTGTGCCGGGATTGCGCCACTCCGCTCCTTTGTCAATCTAGATCGGTGTGATAGAAGAAAGCAGCAATTTGCTCCAAACTCAACCACAGACTCCGCGGTCCGGGGTCCGATAAGACTCGGGACGCCACCGAGATGTGGAGCGCTCCTTGAATATTGTGGGGGGATGTCCGAAGGCCGAAGTTGGGGAAGTATCTCCGGGATGTAGTGAGCACTGTCAAACCTCATTTGCGGTCGGAAATCTTCCGATTTGGGCTGCCTTTGACCAGGATCCTACTCGAGGGGGTTAGAGTCAATATATTTAGTAATGAATTATGTATGGGGTACCTTTTACCACACAATCCATGTGGGTTGCGGTGAAATGATCTCGGCGTGTGAGTGGCATGCAGAAGGATTCAACTCAAGTGGCGGAGAAAGGGAAAGATGGCGGTCGGGATTGACAGCGGAGAGTGTGAGCCGACCATATTGAAACAGCTCATTCGTACAACTTCAGCGTACTTTTCAAGTACCACGGCCATCAACTAGAGTCCACACACCACCTCTCCGTGTACACAATCCCGTCCATGATCACACCGCTCAGATCGTGCGACAGTTGCTTGCTTGCACTGCGTTCAATTGCGCGAATTACTCGAAAGTTCGCTCAGGGTCCATGGATGGGTATATGGATATCAGGAGCTCTCAAGGGCATTTTGTCTGGTATCTGGTGGAAAAACAACAAATCACGGTTGATGCCAAAGAATTAGGTTCGGAGACAATGGCATTCATCACCGTGACTGCCATATGACTATCTCTGCCCGGGCCCGTACCTTCCGGAAAGCAAACAGTCTCGCTGCAACTCTACCTTCTTGCCATTCTATTCCCAATTCCCTTTATACTCCCAGAAAATCTCATCTAAAGCCCAGCTATCGTTACTCCTCACGTCCTTGAATTCTTCAGTCCTGAACAAGACCAACACAATGGTATCGGAGCCACTCCGTATCGGTGTCCTCCTCGTCAATTGCGTTCAATTGCTGGATCTGGCTGCCTTAGACTTGCTCTACATGGCTAGCCCCGAGTGGCTTGAAGATGTTGGAATGCCAAAGCATTTTGCTGACCTTGGTCGCCCATGCGAGATCCGCTACATCACTCGCGATGGCCCGGACACGATGGCCTCCGTCACATCAGAACTTTCCATCCGAGTCAACAGCTCAATGAAGGACTCGGTCGTTGCACCCGGCAACTTGGACATCCTGTTCTTGCCAGGTCCTTCTCCCCGGGTGATGCCACCCGCGGAAGAGTATCTGGACTTCATTCGGAGGCACGATGCAACGGGGACAACAATCATGACCATTTGCACTGGCTCATTGGTCGCTGCACACGCAGGCATCACCAAGGGCAAGATCAGTACCTCACCTCGGTTCCTAATTCCATATCTTAGAAAGGCCTTCCCTGATACCAAACTCTGGGATGACACCCTGCGGGTTACACGCGATGGAAACCTTTGGATGTGCGGTGCGTACTGACCGTGGACGGACTCCCTCTTTCACTCTGGCTGACTCCTACATAAGGTGGTATTACCAATGGTCATGACTTGGTGGCTGAGTATCTTCGAGAAAACTATCCCGCTCCACTCGTCAATACAGTCCTCGGTGCGGCAGATGTTGCTCCACGGCCCCTTCAATATCAGACCACGGCGACTCGTGACTCAGCTTTCTTTGTGTGGCAGATCATCAGGGCGATTCCCAGTTCGATTTTGCGGATGCTTACTGCTCATTGAAATGTGCGTCTCCATGGCCAGGGAAGAGCTGTTGAGTGCTGTTAATTATTTTGGTGGGAATTTCGGCACGATGTGGCACCGATCGATTGCCTTACTCTATTAGAAGCCGATCAGCAATTCTCTTGCTGACGATCCAACCGGGCCAAAGTGTCGTCTATGAACAAGCAATCTCTTGCTGAGTGGGTACTGTATCTCTTTCAACGCTAGCGGGGGGCTGAAAAGAATGTAGCACTGCTAGGCAATGACCAAGACTCGTATGGATTACCACTTGAGTTTGTCAAACACTCTCGGTCTAATAGTCCTTTTCCACAGAGGACGGCCCTCTCTTTCTTCGATAAGTAGGGTATTCGGGACCCAACATGGGAGAGTGTACAGTACTTCCAAACTTAACTACGGAAGACTTATAAGAGGAACACCATGTTTCTTGCTCTTGTTGGAACAGATCTCTTTTGACGCTTTGAACCGATTCTAATAGTTTGATATCAGAAATGCGACTGACGTGATTTTGAGTCGAAACAGACCAGACATAGGCCTATGTTTGTACTCGTATGGTCAGACACTAGTCTTTCCAATAAGCGAGGTAGGTAAGCACAAAGTCAACCCGAGGTTGTTTGTTCTTCGCTTAGCTTTGGTGTTCTTACCCTTCAGCCTCTAAAACTTAATGGACCCTGGAGCCAAGCCATTTATGGTAACGCCAGGCTTGGTCATGGAGGCACATACAGCCCTGGTGATAGATTCCGGTAAACTAATGAACTTCTGTCACAGTTTCAGGGTCTGGAGTACGGTATCCCCTCCGTTATATGAGGTTCCTAGTGGATTAGACCTTCAGAATTTAGTCTTCTCGAACCCTAAAAACTCTATCGCAAAATACGACCTGATCGAGCGACTGGTGCCTGACGTGCCTGGGACTCATCGAATGGGAAACGAGGAATCTTGTAGTCTAGTTTAAAGCCATCATTGTTACTCGATGTTATACCATGTTCGCTTATATTTGGTGGCTTCCGTCGACTTTTGGTTCACCCCACGAAATACGAGATGTAGCCGCTGATGGTCTCCGAGAACCATTCACGAAGCTGAAAACACGAGGAGAATCAGATACAAATTTGACTTCAAACATCTCTCGGAAATTTACCCTTGAGGGGTTATGACCAAACGGCGCCGAGGCGGCATTCTAGATGTCAAAGACTATATATGTCTTGCGGACGACGCTCCTCCTATGGTCTGAGTCTCCTAACACCATATACACTCTTTTCAATTTCGATCTTTCCAAAGACCGTCCACTCGTTCAGACTATATTTGATTTCATCCATTCCATTCGCTCATTTACAACCATCCATCAAGATGTACAAGCTTGCACACATCCTTTTCCTCGCCCCTGCCGCTCTTGCCGGCCTGGTCACTCCGCTTCATGAGCGTGAAACCGCCTGTGAGGCGCCTTTGACCCTCTGCGGCTCTACCTGCATCGGTCCCCTCGATGTCTGCTGCCCTGCTGCTCCCAACGGTGAAATCATCGGCTGCAGTAGTACTGATAACTGCTGGATCAACCCGGACAACTCCCCCGGTTGCTGCCCTCTCTTCCGCACCTGTGCTGGTCAGAAGGCTGGCAGTGGGGTGTTCCCGACTCTTCCCAGTGTCACTCTTCCTACTGCTACTCCCGTTAGTCCGCCTCCCACTATCAGCAGCGAGCCTCCTCAGCAGACCACCACTGTTAGCAGCTCCTCCATTGCCACTATCTCGACCGTAAAGTCCGTCACCCCGCCTTCTTCCGTTCGCCCTAGCAGCACCAAGCCTGTCAAGAGCTCGACTCCCTGTGTTTCGGCTTTGGCATCTGCTTCTGCTACTGGCTCTGGTTCGGGTTCCGGCTCTAGCTCTGGTTCTGGCTCGGGATCCCACTCTGAGTCCGGCTCTGCTTCCGCTTCGGCTTCTCCTCTGTTCAACGGTGCTTCATCTTCCGGCGGCATCTCGATTGGCGGAATCCTGGGCGCTGTGGCTCTGGGATTCCTCTTGTAGGTGCTTATGGCTGACACAGGGATTCTGTGATATGACAGTACAAGAGCAAAGGTGCCCCCTGGTTTGCTATTGCCCTTATAACTTGAATATAGTTATAGAGTCTCCGTGTATTATCAAGATCCTATTAATCATTGATCATAGTTACTGGTTCTACCTTGAATTTCTCTATGGTATTCTAGTCCACTATCTGGACGCTTGTCAACACTGTATGCGTCATCTTTGGTGACTCGGCCTTTCCGATGCTCGTATCTGTCGTGCATTGTCTACCTGTGTTATGGCTTTAATTGCCTTGTCAATTATCAGAATTCTTTAATTCTTTTTTTGGATCGTGGTCTCCCAATCTGGCATGCGAATCTCAAATTAATACGTTCATCTGCAAGAAATGCCAGGATATTCGAGACCTACACAGGGAATTCATCTAGAAGGATAGCGGTGAGCACATTACTATTGAGGGAAATACTGACCAGTAGAATCTCGATGTACAACCACCAAACGGGATTGGTTGAAATCAGGACTGCAGAGGTGACACAACGCTATGTCGGAGCCTACTCTAGGACAGGGGTCTGAAGAGACCCACCAACGTTGGACCCTTTTTACCCACTTACCTCCAGGAACACGAGGACGAATGAAATGATTTAGCTAAGAAAGTAGCCAAGAGACACAAGCCTCCAGTGGATGATGGCTCCTATTGGACGCCCCGACCATATACTTTCTCTGTTCTCGTATTTCCGACCGGAGCTGTCGTCGATCTCGATCTGAGCTGGAGGACCCTTAATTTTTGTAATTCTGTTGCCTCGCCAATCTTTTTAGCCTCATCGCCAGGATTAATTACACACGGACGAGATTGTACTACTTCACTTTTGGGTTCCTGAAATTTTCCCATACCCGCCAGGTAGAACAGCTAAAACCATTTCAGAGAAGTTTCGGAGAAGATGGCATGGTGGGATGTGACTTTACCAAGCAGCCTCACCAAGTTGTTTCTCATCGCCAATTGCGCACTGCTCGCATCAGTAACTGCAGAGCCAAATGTCGTCTCGCTGCCACTTCACAGGAACCAGCGTCGCTCGATCGTTAAGCGCAGTCACGCAAGTGCCTCATTAGAGAACGACTACATCGACGGTTTATTCTGGGTAAATGCGACCGTGGGTACACCAGGCCAACTAGTACAGCTTCAAATAGACACTGGAAGCAGTGATATCTGGGTATTTGGAGTACGTTCATGCACCGAGTCTGTCTCGGGGTGCCTCGGTGGCTTTTGTGAGTGCCAAATGCCTTTTTCTTGTCATTGTTGCTTGTATTCTCCTTGAACTTGGGCGAATAATGGCTGATACTTTGCTTTTGAAGATGATGGCTCTGAATCAAAGTCCGGTCGGGTGATTGATCACGGTGGTTTCAGCATTTCCTATGTCGATAACTCCGGAGCGATTGGAGACTATATCTCGGACGACTTTGCGATCGGCGATATCACCGTCAAGGATATGACTCTTGCCGTTGCTACAGAAGTACAAGATGCTACTACGGGTGTTATGGGCATTGGCTTTGCTTCGGGCGAGTCGATAGTTGGCAGTGGTGGCAAGCCGTACAAGAACCTCGTCGATATGATGGTCGACCAAGGTCTTATCAACTCTCGTACATACAGTCTGTGGCTCAATGATGTTGGTAAGTCAGGAAGGAAGGATTTCATACAACATGATGAGCCCACTATAGCTAATGGCTGATTCTAGGTTCTGAAACCGGGAGTATCTTATTTGGTGGTTATGACAAGGGCAAATTCAAGGGCGAGCTGATTGCGATGCCAATCCAACCAGACGCGCAATCCGGCCAAATCACATCAATGACTGTCGCTTGGACCTCTTTATCAATTACAGATCCCACCCAAGGCACTCAAACTCTCACCTCAAGAAGCTTCGCGCTACCAGCTGTACTCGATTCAGGCACTACACTTACCTACGTCCCGCCAGACCTATACAATGAAATCGCCTCGTTTGCCAATGTGATGTCGTTTGAGGGCATGGAAACGGGTCTTGTCGAGTGCGAGGTCATGCAGGAATACAAAGGCACTCTAGACTTTGGCTTTGCTGGCTCTGGAGGACCAGTCATCTCAGTGCCCTTTTCAGAACTATCCTACCCATACACAGATGACACTGGAACCCCTCTATCATTTGACAACGGCAACACGGCATGCTATTTTGGACTTGCTCCGACCCAGGATAGTACCCTGATTCTTTTGGGAGACACTTTCCTTCGCTCAGCATACGTGGTGTATGATCTTGACCGTAAAGAAATCGCGATTGCGCCAACGGTATTCGACAGCGAAGTTACGAATATCGTGGAGATTGGTGGTTCAGGATCATCAGCTACCCCAACGTGGCATGTTGCAAGCTCAGTCACCGTTGTACAGACGGCAACAGGTCGGCCGCAAGAACCAGGTCTATTCGCCTCTGTAACTTTTACTGGTCACCTCTCCTACACAAACACGGGCAACGGCTTCCACATTCCAACTGCCTCTCCATCGGGTGGTAGCGGTCAGTCACCAAAATCATCCAAGGGTGCTGCAACTTTGACAAGCGGCTCTGGGATCCTGGCCAATATTGTCGTCTGCGCTGCCTCTGCATTGATTGGTGCAACTTTCATTTTCGCCCAATGAAGATTAAACGGTCTACAATCTAAATGACATTTGGCCTTTCGTATTTCGAGTCATCTAAATATGGAAGTTGGACAACATACTAGAATAGGAACCATCATTATCAGGTGCGTCATGGGTTACCGATATATACCTCAAGTTATGACTGCATATATATGAAATCTACATACATTTTGGCCGGCATGGGCTGGCTAGAAAAGGAATTAAACTGCAAGGTCATGTTATTTAGTATCATAAGAAGCCAACAGCCGAAGTTCGTATTTCTGTGGGTCGGATCCAGGGAACTGGTGTCGGAAAGGTTAACAGGGTTCCTGTCTGGCGCTTACTCAGTTGGCCATGGTTTTGTCGATAATTTAATCTGAGACATGGCTGAGAGCAAGGCCGTGCCCTCTTTTGATTTCTATGTATTGGGCCGGCCAAAAACATCAATCTATGCCCATGACTCCCCTAATACATTCGTATTTGACCCCTCAATCCTATATCTCGTTTCATTTGCAATATTGCCAGATGGATCAAATACTTTTTTTATTTGCTAGTTTATTCTCATAACGTGATTGAGCAATCTAATTGATCTTGCTGAAAAACGGAAAGGAAAAAGAAAAATACTTATACATGGATGTGCTTCGAACGCCCCGGGCCCTGACCCAGCTCCCAGATCATTCAAAGAGGCTGATCGTATCACGAATTCTTCCAGCAATTACACAAGATATGGTAGAATTGATACAAAAAAGGTTATCTTTTCCGAGGTTTCAAAGATCAACATGTCACTTTTGGGGCAGAAGTGATTTGGTGGCGTCCTGTTCGCCGGTGTCGCCCGACGGTCAAAGTATGACAGAACGTTGCCGCGCCAAACGGGTCATAACAAGGGGAACCAAGTGATAGTCATTCTCAGCGGCGACGCTGCACGCAGTAGACAATTAGGAGGACCCAGGCTATGAACTTCGAAAGACCACCGAGGACAAGCATGGCTATGCCGCCATTGTACATGCCGATGTTGCCTGCAAAGCAGGAGTAGTCGTAGGTATAGTCGCCATAGTAGAGTGCAGAAGTACAAGTCTTGTATCCGGCAGAAAGATAGGCACCGACAAGCGCGCCGCCGATGATGAAGAAGAGAACAGCAGAAATAAAGAACCCAATGCACCACCACTTGGAGATGGTCTTGCGAGGCGAGCTGTAAGGAGCGTTGTATTGATCCATATTGGATGGTGGTTGGAGTGAAGAAACAAGGGAATGTAGTATGAAGAAGATTCAAAGGAGGGACTCTTGAGAGATTAGAATATTTGAAAAGATGGAGGGGACACTAAATACTCTTTGAGGCTCGTCGTAAGGTTTGTGGGCAAAAAGAGGAAGAGGCGAAATACGAGGTCGCTAGTGCGATAGCTCATCGATCAGCGTGGCCGGGCCCCGTCAACACGAACTTGGCATACAGGGTTCGTAATTTAATTTTAAATGAAACATGACAGCCAACGGGCATGAAAGAGTGGAGTGTATTGATGGAAAAATCTTGAGCGAGACCTTTCTATAAGAATAAGTTCCCGGTGCGCTAATCAACGGATAGTTCTATTGAGATATTTGTGCAGATCTTTCCCACTATTTAAGACCGTCAGGTTTAATTCAAAAAAGATATTCTATCTAGAGAGGCTAATGAAAGGCTCCAATCAGGGGGGGGTTTAACTGAATTGAAGGCCGAGACTCTTAACTATCGAGATATTTGATTCACTGTCACCTTCGAGGTCATTTAGAATGGGCAGCCCCCTAGAGCCTGCGAGCAATCATTATGCTCTTAGTCATGTTTATAACGCCTAACTATGTAGATCTCGTTCATCGGGATATTTGCAGATACCAGTCATATCTGGCTGCAGCTAAACTAGGTAAGCTGAAGTTGGAGGAATGGGAAAAGGTGATACCATGGAGGTTCATACACTAATTCGCAGCACATTTTTCTCGGTCTTTATATAACCTACTGTCTAGATTAAGCAGGGACCTTTTACACTCCCTCATCATAGCTTCCTCATGGTGCAGCGGTATTTTCAATTAATACGCAAAGCTTTAAGCTTTGCTTGACTACACGCTATGTTTTTGCTGCGAAGTTTCTAGCGTACACGAGGAAATGCTAACGATGGGGGAAACTTCCCTTTCGGACCTTCAAAGAACAGGAGCCTTATTTATTCTTTATGCGACGCCTCACACCTTACCTATTCAACTTGCTTCTTGCTCAGACTTCTCCTTGTTTCTCTCACCCGTGAGATTCACTTCCAAGGCCAGCCAACTTCATATCACTGACTTCTATCAATACAATGAACCGTACAAACTTTAGGCCTCTGCACCCACTGGTGTCATTCGTGCTTTATGAAAGGCGTCGCCAGTTCCGCGAGTCCGAGGCTTTCAACGAATCAATGTCACTCAACGAATACATTGCCAGAGCTGACCCGCTATTTTCAACCTCTCTCATTCACTGGCCTCCTCTCCCAGTAGAGACTCCATGTGGTGTGCTCAGAAACGAGCTCATTCGCATCTTGCCCGAGCTACGTTCCACACTGAGATCCCACGGGTTCCCTGACTCGCTACTAAAGACTGCACACCTCGTGTCTCAACGCATCTTCCCGCAGAATCCTGACCCTAATGAACACATCCCTCAAAGGCTTCTCCGTATCCATATTGATAGCCACCGTTATCTCCAAGCTCAGCTTGATACCTGCAGAGATGCCCTCTGGAACATGCTTCAACCCCTTGGGCACAGGGACGTCCACGTCGAACTTAGCTACAATACAAGCTTCACCAATGTCTATCTCTCCAGCGGGTCCAATACTGAAATGGCCAAGGTGAAGTTGGCAATTGAACTGGCTCGTGTGGGAATCTTGGAGATTTTTGAAGAGTATCTCCCGGGTAAGCTGGCGGGGTTGCTTCCATACCTTACTAGGCAGTATGGACTAGCCGTCCCCACGGTAATCGTGGCAATCCAACCCTCCAGTCATGCAAATTGGCTTAACCTGAGACAGCTCATCTTGCGGGAACTTCGAAAGTACACCAACATGTTTTTGGAGGTTGAATTTTATGGATATCATATGGTGGAGGAGGAGGTGCGAGGGATCTACTGTTTGGTAGCAACCTACGTCGTAGTTCATACGTGCTATTGCTAATGATAGGCTTTTCTTATGACAGAAGTTCCTCTTGTTCTTGAAAGCAGAAGTGATGAATCAATCTATTTAGCTTGAATCACGTTCGAATCAGGCGCTGGATCTCATGTTTCAGATACACGGCCCTCTAGACCCGTTAGCTTGGCAGACTTTGTGAAAGTAAAGTGTATTATCGAGAATCAACTATTTAGTTCCAATCGGATCGCCTACTCCAACCAGACACGGATCGCCCTGTGCATAGCATCCTGGAGCCAATCCTCCTCAAACCGAACAGGCCCATCAAACCCATGCTCGCCGTCTCGCAAAGTCAAAGTAACACCTCCTTCTTCACCGGATCGAGCTTTGAGGACCTCGTTCGCCCGCTCGACGAACTCTTCAACGTCGCCCAGCGGCACCACACTATCCTGACGTCCATGAAGCACCGCAATTCCACCCCGAGGAATCTTGAAATCGGGTTGCTCCAATCGAGCCATGGGATACAACACTTCGGCAGGCACACCCTCAGCATCACGCTGATAATACTTGGAGAGATATCCATGCTCGATAGCACCGAGCATGAACATCAAACTCTCGAGCGAGGTTATAGATGACTTGGCAGTACCCAAAACTGCGGCCTTGAAATTCTCCTCGACAACAGATACCGGAACGTGATTATCGAATGGTGCCCTCTCGCGCGTCTTTGTGAAAGAATCGGCATTCAGAGCCAGGCAGGGGTACGCAGCCGAGGCAGCACGGATTTCCTCTGGGTGTGCAAGAGTCAAGTACAGACTGAGCAGGCCGCCGGCAGATTCACCAGTCACAAAGATACGGTCGAGATCGAGCTTCGTGGGTGTTTTGTGGTTGGCCAGGAGATTGGCAAGAGCTGGAGAGCGCAGCCATGTCCAGAAGTCTTCCAGGTCGGTATAGATATCAGCGCTGGTCGCTTCGGGCAAAAGACGGTAATTGGGGCTGATGATGATGGCGTTTTTCTGGAGGGCGAGGTCGGATACCCAGTGTGGCCACCATTCCATGTTTAGGGAGTCACCCATCATCTGAAGATTGATTAGTATAGATGCTTTACTGAGGGGACTTTTGGACGACAAAATGACTTACCAAGCCACCGCCATGAAGGCGGACAATCAATGGCCTTGAGCCAGCATATTCATTTTGAGGAATCAAGATATCTGCCCGAATACCGTGGTCGCCAATGTGCTTATAGTTGGTTTGAATGATTTCGAAGCCATTCAGCTTCGGGTCCGAGGGAATGGCCATATTGAGGAAGAGTGTTTAGTATTGAATCGCTTATTGCAGAGAAGTCTTAATTCAGAAGAGCTGTCTTGTTTTTTCTCTGCCTTGCAAAATTGGTATCCAACATTTATATAGTCATAAAATCAGTCACTCCGTCCCCCAAAGCCTTGTGTGTGAATGTAACCCGAAGCGGCTTATGGTCATCAGCGCCGTTGGTCAGCCACAGCGGCATTATTAATAAAAGTGTCCGGTCAACGAACTTAAGGCCGAGTCGCCGAGTCTCGGACACATCCACGGCACTAACAATATTACCATGAGGCTCGTGCTGTCTCGGTCTAAACAACGATGGCAATTAGATAGCGGATGCGTAATCAAATCCCATAGACTAGTTTCACAGAGCTCGCACTCATCCCCCGAAAGAAGCTAATGCCTTCGAAGCATCTAATCTCCCCGTTATCCGATCGATCTCCGGTTGATTCTTATCGGGACGCTCGGACCAACGGTCTCTGGGGTCCGCCAGGAGAAACTAACCGCCAGAGTAGTGCAGTACCGGAGTCAAACACGGATAACCAGCTCCGACAAGCTCCTATCACATTTCACAATGGATCCAGACGCCAGTATCCCTGGCGACCCTGAGCCCTCCGTCTTCAGCTACGTCCTCTCCTTCCTCCTCGTCGGCGTCGCATGGGGCTTCACCACCCCCTTTATCCGCCGCGCGGCCGCCGACTTCAACGCGCGACAGGAGAAGCAATCTGACAGCGCTACTTCCATTTCCGACCGCGGGCGGTCGCATACACAGTCGCCAGTCGAGCCGGCGCTGAATGGGGAAGAAGAGCAGCAGGAATTGCTTCCTCAGTATGAACAGGATGGTGAGGGTGTGAGGAGGACGAGCGGGAGTCGTCAGCGTGAGGAGGCTGGTCGTTTAGCTGGGGAGGGCCAGGAGGGAGATGTAGATGCTACCCCTGCGCCGGCATGGATGCAGTCTTCGGACCAGCAGCAGTCTTGGTTAAAGGCGAAGATTGTCTCGATCTTTTGGACTGTTGTCAATCTTCTTCGAACGCCGGCGTATTCGATTCCCTTGGTGATCAACTTGACGGGCAGCATTTGGTTCTTCTTGCTTGTTGGAAAGCATGGTATGTTGCTACTCGTTGTCTTTTCTGTCATGGAAGGAAGTCCATGCTAATCGTTCTGCTGCTTAGAACTCTCCCTTACTGTGCCACTAGCCAATTCAAGCGCCTTTCTGTTCACGGTGCTTGGGGAATGGTATGTGGAGCGCAAGGTTATTGCCAAGGAGACATGGCTGGGCTTGATTCTGGTCCTTGGTGGAATTGCACTGTGTGTTCACTCGAAGAACCAGACAGTTTGATTGAAAAACACAGCATGCTTAGACACAATAGACTCAGACAGGTGCAGGCAGTCTCTACGGGCTCATGTACAATTCAGTCGAGCAGTTCATTCCTCCATATCAACGCCATTCAACACGTCATCATAGTAGCCAAGAAGAAATGTGATGATAAGAAAATCCGTGTCATATTCTCATACATATACACTAGGCCGGATCCATCCCGATACTTTATATGTCGGCTCCAGAGGCAAACAAGTCAAAAATCGAAAACAACACGCCAATTACATAACCACTGGGCCAAAAAAACGAACTGCCAGTAGGTTAAAAAGGTTCATCACACACATATTACATGTCCAGATTCATATCCTATTTCATTTCCATTTCCCATTCTTCATTTTCCGTACCAGACCGGACCCGCCGTGGTATCAAGGCAACGCAACGCTCCATATCAACTCAAGGTGGGGGAATATATTGTAAATGACAGGATGGAAGTAAGGCTGAACGAAGCACAATCGTCAAACTTGAGGAAATGCCGAAACTCAAACGCCGCGGAACTGTAGCCAGTTAGTAAACGTATACCCAGTATGACCATTCAGCAACCAGTGAGACTCACCAACCGAGCCACCAAAAACCACATTGCACCTATAAATTTGAACATTGAAAGTCCGGCCACGGACCATAGGACAACCTCCATGTAAATCAACGACCGCTCGGTCTGAGTAGCGTCCTGGTTGGTACTGCTGGTGGTCGACGTGTTGTCAAAGGTCTCCAAACCAGCGGCACTCAGAACGACAGCGCCAAGTGCGAAATTACAGAACACCCAAGCCAATACGACAGCACTTCGGAACCCCTTGTAATAGTCGGCCTGGCGTTCCTCTTCCGAAATGTTTTGCACTTCCTTGGGAGGCTTGGTGGCAAATTTGGCCACCTCGGCCTCGTATTGAGCATTCAGATCACCATCGTCCTGGGGAATGTTGACATCAACCTTACCACCGGGCTTCAAGGTAGCAGAAGGCAGCTTCTCAGCCTTGTCGTCACCCTTGGTACCCCATGTGATATCGTGGGTGTTGCAGAAGGCGTAGATGTTGAGAACGTTAATGTAGGTCGGGGTGAGGAGGATGTATTGGATGAACTGGGGGCGGGTGTAAGTATGGTTCAAACATGAAAAAAGAATGCGAAGGAGAAAAACATACCGAGGTGAACATATGCCATGGGTCCATAAAGATGAATGAGGCAAGAAACCACATGACGTACGTCGAACCAAGTGACACAATGATCGAGAAGAACGTTTTGTTGGTAAACAACTCGCTGACCGAGAAACTATTCGAGGCCACCTCCGTCTGGATAGACTTTACCGTGACGAACACTGCCGCGAAGGACAGGTAGATCATGATGAAAATCCAGAAGTACACCATGGTCATATAAAACTTATTCGAACCACCAGGGCGATTACCCAGAGCGAGGACGAAGCAAGTAACCAGGGTGGCGAGATAGAGCCATTCGAATACGATACCGAGAACCTTACCAGCCGTACCCAGGAGTTCATCACTACCCAGGTAGGTGGTAAGAATGTGAAAGACCAGGAAGAAATTACCAATTCCGAACCAAGCGAAGATCATCGCAATCGTTTGATAAATGAACTCGATCATTAGCATGAACTTGCGAAGGAAGCTGTGATCACTGCGGAAGATCTGGTAGAAGTGGGTGATGGCGTAGACAGCAGCGAAGAAACTACCATTCAGCCAACGACGACGCTGCAGAATGAATTCGGCCATGCGGTCGGGCACATCAGTTTCGCCCGTGGATGACTTGACGTAATGCAGGAGCCAGCGACACTTGCGCTTGGACACAATCTCGAAACAAAGAATACGGTCCTCGGCCAAGTACATATTGGCCGTAAAGATACCGGCATTGGCACCATGCATCTTCTCTCCAAGGAAGTAACGCTCGAGCGGACCCTGTCCGTTCTTATCGTTCTGAAGGGCAACAAAACGGTAGGCAGAGAAAGCACCGGGCAAGACGGAGATGAAACCAAAGGCCGATTCCAGAGGCTTGTCAAGGATATTGCTGAGCTTGTACTCAAAGTTCTGTCCAGCGACCAGTGGATTGAGGAGCTTCTTGCCATGCGATAACATGACCTTGATCTCACCACAAGCACCACCACACATTGGGTCCACGTCGAAGGCCTTCCACAAAAGGTAGATCGAGTCTTTGCCAGGTTTGGTACCAGCATCGAGCAGCACACAGATGTTCGGGTCCAGCACACGCCCAAAGGCCTGGAAGAACCAACGGTGCGAATTGATCTTCTTCTGGTTCTTCTCCTTCAGACAGAAAATCATCTGCACGGGAGGGCCCGAGCGAGGCTTGAGGTGAACCTGGGTACCCTTGACCTCGAGACCGACCTGAGTTGTGTATTCATAGATATGCGCCGTCACGTCCTTTCCGTTGACCTGCTGCTTGGCGATTCCGTCCTGGTACACACCTAGACCGGCCAGCACGGCACGGGTCCGGGGGTTGATCTTCGCACGACCGTCACTGATCACGCAAACCACAATCTTCTTCCATGCATCCTTGCCCCAGGTTTTGCTACTGGTGCGCGAGCACATGTGATCGATGTTCTTGAACACACCGGACATTGTACGGGCGAACAAGAAGTCGTCTTCATTGTACATGGTCACCACAATGAAGAGCTCAGTGTGACGTGGCTTTGCGAAGAGCTTTTGGCGCAGTGTGAACCGCTCCTCGAAAAAGTCCGCCGGGTCGCAAGTCGCAGCGGAATAACGCATGTGGGTGAATTCATCGCGTCCAGGGGGTTCTGCGTGGGGTACCTGGCTGAGCAGTTTCGGGGCAATCGGGCAATCAAGAACAAGATTGCCGTTGAAGAGCTGGACTTCCTTGACCGTCTTCCATCGTTTGATAGGAGCCGGACTAGGGGTCGGTCGCGGTTCATCCTGATACTGTGCGTCATACGGGTCCGGCCCGAAGGGATTATCGGCTTGTAGCATGGGCGCATTATCGTCAAAGGGGGTGTGGCCACCCTCCGGGTACTGGCCTAGGTCATAATCATCGTGGGGCGTGTGCGCCGGCTCGTAGGGTTGTGTATAGTATGCGTCATGGTGGGCTTCGGGATCAACCGTGTAGTCTTGGTGGTAGCCGTAGGGCTGTGCACCAGCATGTCCTTCGTAGGCTTCCTGGTGGCCGTAGGAATTGTGAACATTTTCGACGGAGTACTGGGAAATTGGGCAGATTGATCAGTCAAAATGTCTGCTATCAACGCGCATGAAGACACTGCAACTCACTGTGGGTTGCTCGGCAAGTCGATCGCTCGACGGCATAGGCAGGTGGCCCTGATGTCCATAAGGGTTGTCATGGAGCTGGTAGCTGTCCAGTGGTCGCCCTGGGGACGGTGTGCGATTGTTGTAGCTGTTCACATGGTGAGGGTCCATCATGGGCGAGCGGTTCTCGTCCCCAAAGGGGTCTGGAGGCGGCATGTCAGCGTGCTTCTATTCCACAGGCGATCGATAGCAGGGTGCAAATCGCAGGCCCGTGATCGTTCAAATTGCGAGGCAACCATGTATGTACTACCAATGGCCAGCACCACAGTACACGTTCTGTCTTTGTGCAATACGCAACTCGTGCCAGCAGAGAGATTGAAGAAGATGGAAGAAACATACCAACGCGATTGTAGGCCATGGCGCCTAACACCTAAGCCTCGGTTTTGAGTTGAGGAAAGATCCCGCCCCTAAGGCTGCTAGCAGGGGGGATACGTCAGCTGGAGATTGCGCCAGGAGTCCCAGGTGGAATGGCCTGTGTCGAGTGGTGAAAGGATCCCTAGTCCGAGCGACAGACCCAAACTCTCGGCGGCGTTTCAGAATGGACGATTAGCCCCAAGCGAAATTGATGAGAGGACCAGGCAGATCTGGAGATGGCGTGAGATCTTCGCTGCACGAAAGGACTGGAGCTACTGAGTATAGGGGAAAGTGGTTGCAGAGGACAGGGCGAAATGCCGAGACGAAAAAGATCTCCCCTCTTGTTTGGTGTTTACAACGCTTTCAAGGCCGATCGCAACGATGACGGTGGAGTGGGAGGCAGACGAATAGGCGTTCATGCGCAGACCCGCACTGCCCGTGGATAATCGCCGAGTTGCAGGGCCCCAGGTAGCTCGATTACGAGGGTATTTGCAGTCAATAACGACGCGGGTGGGGGCGCAAAAAATCTGAATCTCAGCAATCAGCAATTGATAGGGCTATCTATAGCCGTTAGACAAGCTGCAAGGAGACTGGGCTCGTTTGAATGCCAAAGCTGAAACACACGATCCACGGGTTGAAGTTGAAGTCATGAGAGTTGCGGGCCTTGACCGCCTTGGAGCTCATCACAAGATTTCTCCACTCGGCCATCACTGGGCCAACGGGAGGCACGGACGCCACACTCCCGCCACGGTTCTTCATCGACTGCGCTGCGCCCCCTGGCTGTGGCGGGGTCGGACCATACAATGCAGCAGGGCAAATGCAGATTCTTATTCTTGTTCTTTTTTTAGTTGAGAGCTGCTGATCTTGGCCGCAGTAGAGAGAATGTCCCGAGTGGTCTATAGCAGAATACATCTGCAAAGCACCAAACATTCTCATTATCCATTTCAGGCAAAAACATCGCTGCCTGTTTTTGACAGCGCGCCACTGTCTCATATCGCTATGAATAGATTCTACCCCAGATTTCTCTACTGTCGAACAGGCCATACGTCACCCAAATTCGTTCATATTGCAATTGCAGGTCATTCATTAGGTAGGTGGTCTTCTTATCAAACAAATATAAGCGCACTCAATCTCATATACTACAATACTGTTTCCCGGTTGAGGTGACACAATCTCCACAATATATTTCCATAATCTTGAGCCACCACGGGAGATAAGGCGGAATGCCTTCGCTGATATAACCCAACACTTTGCTACTCCCCTTAAGATTACAGTGTAAGCAGCCTAGACTTTCAAGATAATCTACTCCTATCGCCAGTAAATAAGTACTTGGGTTTTTTCTAGAATTGTCCAATTATCCTCAAATCATGATTGCTTAGTCCGACAAGGCCGCAGATCACCTAATAAAAGTGTGAACGATAAGGGCAGGGCCTACCCTATCGATAACAGCCCCCCGCCTACTGTCTAACCAAAAACCCAGTAACTATTGCAGCCCCGTTCATACCAGTCACTTTCTTTCTCCAAGCCCTTGCACAGCCTCCAGTCATGTCTTCCAATTCCACCGAACAACGGCCCGTCAGCGTTCTATTTGTCTGCCTGGGCAACATCTGTACGTAACCCCACAAGACCCCCCGCCAACCTTGGCAGTCCCCGTTTGGTCTCTATGCCTGCCTGCTGACGCACATCTTTTCCCAGGCCGGTCGACTATGGCCGAGGGTGTCTTCCGGAATGTCGCCGATGCCCATCCTATAATTGCCGATATCGACTCCGCCGGAACGGGCGCCTATCACTGCGGCGAGGGCCCCGACAGCCGGACCATGTCCACCCTGCGCCGCCACGGAATTACCAACTACAGTCACGCCGCTCGCAAGGTCACCAAGGACGATTTCCTCAAGTTCGACTATCTCCTTGCTATGGATAAGTCCAATTTGCGCGATCTGCTGGATGTGCGCGAGTCGGTCATGTCATCGCTGCGACGCAAGGCTGATCCCAAGTCAGCTGCGAAAAATACCCGTGCTGCGTCAGAAGCGGCCATTGGCGCTCACGGCGTGGATGCGCGGGTCGCTGAAGTGCGGCTCTTCGGTGACTTTGGCAAAGGTGGGAAGCTGCATGCCCGTGTCGGCGGTGGTGAAGTAGTTGAGGACCCTTACTATGGCGGCGCCAATGGGTTTGAGGAGGTTTACCAACAGGTCGTGAGATTCTCCGAAAGCTTTATCGACTACCTTGAGAGCCAGCAGTAGGGCATGGATTATGCGACGGATTTGTTATCTCGCAAATGAGTGTTGTAACATGTTAGATTTGGACCAAAAGGTGGGAGCTTTCTCTGCAATGATACCCTGCTCTTGGTAAGACGTGACGTTTGATGAAATTTATGAAGGCTTTGAAACGGAAACTTAGATTAGACAACGGGGATTTTATGGAATGGAAGCAAATGTACATTGAAAATAGTTTACATGATATTGATACATATCCATTATATAGATTTGGAGACCCGATCACGTTCTGGCATTTCGCAGACCGAGAACTCTTCCTTCCCTAGATCTTTTCGCTGATTTTAATGGCAGTTCTGCAACCAAGACGAATAGCATCCACCAAAGGATCATAGGGTTTGGCTTCCTTGGAGTCGTTGGCCACGGCATGATCCAAATGCTCCAACTCCTCATCGCGAATCCTCCGGAAGATCGCCACCATTTCCTTGAGCTCTTCATCAAGCTCTTCCCCTCGCCGTTCAGCTTCAGCCTCCCATGATAGGATTTCCCTCACTTGGTCGTTGTAATGTGTTCCAATCTCGGTTTCCACTGCCTCGGTGCATGCCATTGCCGCCTCGCGACCTAGGGCCGCGGTCGACCATCCCAAGAACGTGGCCGCAACCTCCCATATCGGATACATTGCAGTTGGGCGGACTTCATGCTTGGCCACGAGATTGTTGAAGACCTTCAGGTGGCCAGCTTCTTGGTCGTACATGTGTTTCATCAAAGGCCGAAGGTGTGGGTGAGATCGGACGACTTGCGGGGTTTGCGCTTTATAAATCAGGGTGGCGGCGAGTTCACCAGCTTGATTGACACGCAGTGCACTGTCCAGGTACTCGCGCTGCCTCTTGCTGAGAACATATCGCGGCTTGGAGGTCCCGGCAGACTCGCTAGTGGAAGCCGGTCGACGCTGGCTCTGGACGGTGTTTGGGGCGAGGAAATCAAGGTAAATCGGAGATGAGAGGCTGGCTGAGCGCCGGAACTGTGCAAGAGCACCTCTTCGTAGTGTAGGTAAAGCCTTCATGGTCTGCAGCTGCATGGTATTGCTCCTAACTGTCGAAGTCCAAGTCTCACGCCACCGGGCAAAATGGTCTTGGCGCCAGCCGCGCGCTTGCGGTCTTGGCGCCCGGACGTCATGAACCGACGGCTAAGGCCAACTTGCGACGAAGTTCTTCGCTTTTCAGCCTATCCCTTCGCCTCCTTCGTTTGTCGCCGTTTGTACAGTTTGCCTCCTTGTGTCGTGGTTTCTGCCTAGACTAACAGAAACGCGTCAACTGGTTGATTTTGACCCCAAGACTCGGGGGTCCTGACTATTTGCGACTCCTTGTCAGGAGGAATTTCACCAAGAGCCTTCAGAAGTTTCGAGATTGCTTTGATTGAGAAGAAACATTTATAGGGTATTGGTCGCCTACTATATACAACTGGGTTGGTGAAACTGGTACAAAGGGACATCAGGCACTCACAATGGCGGACGATTTGGACGCAGAGCTTCTGGCTCTGGCCGGTGACTCTGAGGAAGAACATTCACCTCCTCCTCAAAAAGATGATTCCCCAGAGCCTTCTCCTTCCCCACGCTCATCCGACCGCGATCAATCACCTGAAACAATGGGGCGCAAAGGAACCGCGAAGCCTTCCCGCCGTGGGAAGAAGCCTCTGAGAGACGACGAGGACGGTGAAGTGTACGCTGCCTATCATTTTCACCTGGAACCGACGAGAGAGCTCTCACTGATATTGTCCCACTTTTCAGGTCCGAAGCCGAGTCCCACGACTCCCTCCAATCCGCACCTATGTCCGAGTCTGACTCCGAAGCTGGAGAAGCCAGTGATGATGAGGATCGACCCATCTTTCCGTACGACAAACTTTACTACTCTGCAAAGGAGAAGCAAGAGATTATGGCCATGCCCGAGATCCAACGTGAAGAATTGCTATCAGAACGTGCTCAGCAAGTCGACCGCCACAACCAAGACCTGGCTCTGCGCCGTCTTCTAGCCTCTCGCGAGCGTGAAGAAGCGCGTGCCGCCGCCAAACAGGCCAAGCGCAAGGCGGGCTCCGCCGGCCTCGATGATACCCAGCGCAAAAGTTCCCGACAGAAGACCACCCTGGGCGGCCGCAAAGTGGGAGAGACCTCTGGCGCCATCGAGGCCTATAAGCGCCAGCGTGAGCAGAAGGGGAAGCGTGATGAACTCCGCCGCCGAGATACTGCGCAGTCGCGCCGTCGGTCTCGCTCTCGCGGTTCTGATGTCTCCGACGAAGATGGCGAGCTTGAGAGTGACCTTGAATTGGAAGACCGTCGCTCACCTTCGGTTCCCAAGGACGATCCTCCTGCCGAGCTCCGTGACATTCAGCGTGCTCGTGTCGGCCGGAGCAACTTCGCTCAGGTCTGCTTCTACCCTGGATTCGAGGATGCCATTACTGGCTGCTATGCTCGTGTCAACATCGGCCCTAACCACGAGACTGGCCTGAACGAGTACCGTCTTTGCTTGATCCAGGGCTTCACCACGGGAAAGTCCTACGCCATGGAGGCCAAGAATGGCCGTCCATTCATTACCGACCAGTATGCCAAGCTGGCCCATGGCAAGGCTGTGCGAGACTTCCCATTCATTGCTTGCTCCGACTCTCCATTCACCGAGGTATGTCACCCTGAGGCCGTGGGACAAGGGGTTCAGAAATTAACCTTTACAGGCCGAATACAACCGTTACCGCAAGACTTTGGCAGTCGAGGACTGCAAGTTGGCTACGCAGAGCAAGCTGGCCTCCAAGGTCGCAGACATCAACCGTCTCATTAACCACGTGTTCACCCCCGAGGAGATGAGCCGCAAGCTGCGCAGACAGGGTGTCCTGGACGAAGACACAAATATCCTCCGACGGGCCGATCTCGAGCGCGATATCAAGCTCGCCCGCGCCAATAACGACGAGGTGAAAGCTGAGCAGCTTCAAAAGGAACTGGATGAAATTGTGAACCCCAAGCTTTCCTGGGGCACATCCCTGATCAAGCAACAGTCTGGCTCTGAGAAGAAGCTCTCCGAAGCAGAACGTGTCCACCAGATTAACCTTCGGAACCAAAAGCTGAACTACGAGAACGTGCGCCGTGCTCAGCTCGAGGAGCGTAAGGCTGCTCGCAAGAGTGCCGCCGCCGTGGCTCGTGGAGAGGCCGCCCCGGATCCCTTTATGCGTGTTCGCACTGTTGCTAAGACACATCATGATGTTTCCGACAAGCCTAAGGACGCCACTGACGGCACACCCACCGATACCCCCAAGGAGTCGCCAAAGGTTGGCACTGATAGCCCCGCACGCGCGGTCGCCACCACTGGTGTCACGCCTAAGAAGCCTAAGAGCGGTTTCATGATCAGCTACCGCAATACGGATGATGAGAACATTGCGGCCTTGGATCTGGATATTGATATCGAGATCTAGATGACACGTTCTCATCGTTGCATTTTGTCTCATTAGACGATATGCTTTTCGGCTGGGACTCCCGGTCTCGAGGTACCACCTCATGTACACATAAGAGGATCTAGCTCGCAGCGGCTACAGAGGACGCGCTTTGCTATCATTTTCTTTATCCCTTTTTATTCTTTTTTCCCTTCTGTCTTTCATCGCGGGATGGCGCAGGATTTTTGCGGCGGTTTCCCAGAAAATTTCTACGGGATAAACAATCTGTATCATGACCACAAAGGAAATGGAGCGTAAGTAGCACAGTCTTGCAGTACAATAAATCAATTTATAAAGGCATTAGGCGTTGAAGCGGGCTGTGGCTGTATTCCAGTAGCACTTTGATGTAAATAATATGGCTCCCACACTTTACAGATCAGCTACGTCTGCTTTGGACTCTGCTTTGGACTCTGCTTTGGACTCTGCTTTTTGACTTACTGAAGGTCTTAACAATCATGTAATACGTCGACACTACAGGCACCCTTTGGAAGGGCCGATAAGAAGCCGAAGAACAAATCCTCATTAATGTACGTAGATGTATCAAACATTATCCAATGTTTGATTCCAAGTTACGTAGAGGCCCAGCTGACCTCATCAAGCCGGAGATTGCTAAATCCCGTCAGCCGGCCCATGAATAATGGTCGTGTTTGGTTTCTCTGGGCTGTTTCTGGCTAGAAATGTCTACTTAGATGCCTTTTTTTCATATCCAAATTCAACCATTTCCTTCCTTCGATCTCCTCAAAAGCAGCCACATATACCAATGGCCACCGGAATCAGGATGACTATACTCGCCCTCACACCTGTGGCATCCAGAAGCTACATACACATCCTTTTCAGCGCTTGAACTTCATGTCCGCAAGTCTAGTTCGACTACTGGATTCCCAGATGCTCCAAGGAAAAGCTTAGTCTCTAGGGATGGACTACCCGACTACTGCTCATAATCTGCAGTCACGATTTCATGCCGCTTAGTACAAGAAATGGATTGTCTGAAAATGATGATTTTTACTGGTGTCTTGGTGAATGGATTTGGTATTTTACTTAGAGAGGTCCAAGTCCACACATACAGGGGCTGATGCGCTTCATCCCGTCTTTCCTAGCACTGCGCGAAACTTAACACGGGGCCGTTAGCTTCAACAGAACAATCCTCGATCAACACCTCGTTTCGCTTTCTTCGATGAAATTCTCCCGGATAAGGGCTGCCAGTCAGCGGACCTGTGGCATACCTGCCATCTTAATGTGCGATAGTCAATAGTGACAGTCTTACGAGGTAGTTGAACATCAATGCCGATGGATTTGCTTACCTGCGCCAATGAGATTTCTTGTCCTTTCTTGCGCACTACTCCATAATATGCCCCGGACAAAGACGATGCAAACTTCGACCCGGAAGGATGTCCCGTGCACACAAGCTCTACTGAAGAATTCCGAGCCACACAACCAGGTTATCATGGGCCGAATACTTCGAGCCGGTCAATTCTTTGGGGCGTTTTTGCAAAAGAATATCCACCAGACCATTTACAGCTTCTATTACCTCTTTAGACGTGTGGGTCTTTTGGGCAGCTACTCAAAGGACATGACTGTATTTATGCTTCTCGACGATAAAGACCTCTACTCATCCTACCAATGTGGAGAAAAGGAGAAGAATGGTCGCCCTCTCCCAGCCGACCTCCAGACAGACAATTTGGCAGCCTGGAAGAGATTGTGGGATCGGACCAGGATATCATCATGGACGAGTGATTCAAGCTTATTCCAATTATCTCAAAACAAGGTCTTTTCTGTGTGCCGGCTTGGCACCACCACTCTATTTACCCATACTGGTGAGCATGTGAGCAATTCTCCAAGCAATCAAGAGGTGAAAAGAAGTTTGGACGCCTAGTGTACTAGACAATCGATACCATCCAATAGTTAACTATCCGAGTGTGTTGTTACAAACTGTAGAGTTGATCATCCACATGTGAGATGGATGTGGAGCTGTGATAAGATAAGCATCGCGTGGGCACGGCCGGGCAACGCGAGGCACGCGCATCGCGTCTTGAACAGGCACCCTTGAGAGGGATCCGCACGCTCAGCCCTTCCAACCTCGTCTCTACAACCCAGTATTCCCCATTGACTCATGCCATGACCCATTTCCCTATTTGAAACTCCGACTTTAAAGCCGCATGATTAATATTCACCAATCCGAAATGTCCACAACTTCTACACCGCGTTCGGCGCGGTCAACGCGCTCCTTGTCGCCCGCCAATAATTCTCCAAGCATCCTGACCCCGGGCCAGAAGATCAAAGCCATGATGGCCCAATTCGACAGCGATTCCGACTCCGACTCACAAAACACGAATTCGAGAGCATCTATACCGAAGCTGAACTTCGGAAGCAGGAACACATCCACCGGGATCCGCTCAATAGAACAGTCCAACTTCTCCGAAGACGACTCGGAAGATGCAGATGAGATTGTGAAGCCAAAGGGCCGCATGGCTGCTCGCATGCAAGGCGATAGCAGTGCTTCGATAGACTCCGAACCCCAGGAAAACTCCGCCTTTTCCCGATTATCCAAGGCTCTGCGGACTGAGAGAGAACAGACACAAAAGCCAACACGTCGAAGCCCCTCACCCGTCGACGATTCCAGTGACGATGACTTGCCCACAGCTGCTCCTCGGAGGAGGAACAACGCACAATCCAACCAATCTCCTATCTCTGTGGGCCACGATGCCGCAAAGTCACCCTCTCGCGCACGCTCTGTCTCGCCCTTGTTTGTCTCTTCGCCAGCATCTCCACAAAATCAAGCGATTGCTTCAGATAGCGCCGCAAATGATGGACCTGTTGACAACCCAAAGTCTAACGCGAGATTCCTCGCTCTCGTCGCTCAAAAGCGAAAGGAGCGCGAGGAGCGTGAACGCATTGAGGATGAAGAAAGGGCAGCCAGACGCGCTCAATTGGAGCATTTTAGCTCCGAAATAGTGTCTGGCGAGGAAAGCGAGGGCGAAGCGGGTAAATCTGCACAGAAATTGAGTCAGAAAACTCGACAGCCTAGAAAGGCAAGCAAGAAGGCTCTCGAGGAGATGAGACAGGAGACACAACGCATAAGCCGAAACATGCAACTGGCCCATCAGGCTCAGACCAAGAAGAAGATTACCAAGGAGAGTTTGTTCGCCAAGTTCAACTTCATGCAGCCGGCGCCTTCTTCCGCAGAACCTGCAGCTGCAAATTCATCTTCGACTGCCAGTTCCCAAAATTCTTCCGACGGCGAGAGGCCCAAGCTAGGCAAAGAGACGCCACACACTTCGCCTGTACTGGGACCCTCTGACACGGAGAAAACCGTTGCTATTGATATCGCTGAAGTTCCCGATGCGATCGATGAGAATGAAACGAAGGGCGCGGGCGCAGCGATAACTGAGAAAGCCGACAGTTCCGTCTCCGAGACACTCGATGAGCTCAAAATTTCTACTATTCCAAGTACGAAGAAAATACCTCGCAAGCCGACCCAGCCTCCCGTCCGTGTCCTCCTCTCCCGGCAAGAAGTTGCTCGGCACCAGCGAGAAGATTACGATAGCGATGATTTGGAAGTTGTCACATCCCCTTCCAAGGCTCGCCGTATTGCTGCCTTCGAAAATCTACCCACCAAAAAGTTGCAAGAATCCTCGTCGATGACCACGTTGAAGGCATTGGCCCATTTGACATCACCAAGCCGCAAGCACAAGGGTATGACCTCGGCCGAACTGTCTGCAAACTTGTTGTATAGAGCCCGTCAGCAAGCTGCCAAGGAACGACGCGAGCGCATCGAAGAGCTCCGGGCAAAGGGCATCGTCATTGAAACCGCCGAAGAGCGTGCTGCAATGGAAGACGATATCGAAAACCTGATGGACAAGGCGCGTGAGGAGGCCGATGAGATTGCACGACAGGAACGAGCTGCCAAGAAGAAGGCGCAAGGTCTGAATGGAGATGACGATAATGACGACGAAGACGATGACTACTACGCGCCTTCAGGCTCCGACGAAGATGGATCTGACGGAGATGATGACGAAGATGAGGACAAAGATGTCAACGAGGACCCCGGATTCCTCGATAACGAAGCAGACGAGGATGATGAGTCTGCTGACGACCAAGCCCAGGATGAAATGTCGGATGCGGACATGCTGGTCGAAGCTTCTAGTGGCCGGCGACAGCGACGAGCTCGTGTGATTGACGACGACGAGGACGAGGAGGAACCTCAAGTGCCCTCCACACCAGTCAGACCACCATCTCATGACCTACAGTCGGTGGACCGACCAACGTTCCCTGGCATGGAGACACCTGGTGGCATGTCGTTGGGGCTTACTCAAGCATTCGCTGGCACGTTGGCCGACGATGAAGATGCCACTAGCCAGCCTGCCTCATTGACAATGCCTTTCTCTCTTCCCGACCCTGGTCTCCCCGTCCCCAGACTTCGCGCCGAAGACTCAGATATCCTCGTTCGTGATAGTCAGGAACACTCTAATGAGCCCGACTTCACGACCGCTTACAATCAAAATGTGACAAGAGTATCGGAGTCGCCCGCTGCCCACAAATTCTCTCAGTTCTCGCAGCTTCCCGATCCCAGTCAAGATCAGGGCTTCGTTTATTCTCCATTCGACCCGGCTAAGCGTTTCCGAGAAACGCCGCCAGTTTCAACCGTTGATACTGTCCTCCTCGGCCAGAGTCAGTCACCGGTTGCAGAACGTAAGAGCCGACAACTTCGACGTGGCCGCACCGCACACTTGTCCATGGTTGAAGAGGATGATCACGAGGGCGATTTCGAGATCAATGCCAATGCCTTTAACATTATGAAGAAGGCATCTAAGAAGGAATCCGTTCCATACGATAAGAAGAACAGCAAAGCCAAGAACATTGTCGACGAAGCTGCAGAGGAATCCGAGGATGAATACGCCGGTCTTGGAGGTGCCAGTGATGACAGTGAAGGCGAAGAAGATGCCTACGATCATCAAATGATCAATGACCAGAGCGGCGAAGTGGTCGATGAGAAGCAGCTTGCCGCGATGAATGCGTAAGTCGACTTAAAACCTATATTTAGCTGGATAGTTTGCTAACGATGTTGACATTAGAATGCACCAACGAGACCGTGACGAAAAAGAAGTCGCGAAGCTGTACAAGGATATCGCGACTGGAGCCTTGCGCCGTCGCCGTGGCGGTGACGATGACTTTGATCTTGACGACTCTGATGATGAGCGCCTAGCCCGTCAGCGTGAAAAGCAACGCGAGTTTGCGAAGATGCGTCGTGCCCTCCTTGCGGATGACAAGATTGGTCAACTCGCCGAGGACCCCAAGAAGGCTGCCTTCTTCAAGGCCATCGAAGACCGAGAGGTGGAGGATGATTTTGAATTGGACTTCCTTAAAGAGAATGCAGGCGACTCTCAGAACGAGGCCTCTCAGGATGCTGCACAGGAGCAGGACGACTCTGCGCAGGATAGCAAGAAGCGCAAGCGACCGCTCGAGCCATCCGCTGAAGATGCCACCAACAGGCCTCCACCTCATCTTCGCCGTACAGCTGCCAGCGCCATGTCCAAAAAGCCAGCCACACTTGCTGAAATTCGAGAGACACTATCGTTCTTGACTGAGACTCCCGAATATGATTCTTTCCACGAAGATGCGTCTGTCGACGAAGATGAAGCCATCGAAGACGCTGAGGACTCGAGCACCGGCAACGAAGAAGCATACTCCGAAGAGGCAAGCTCGCAATCTAAAGATGGCTTCGCTGTGCCGAGTCACCCCCGACGCACCCGTGGCGTTGTCGTGGATCGCCTTGCCCTCCTCCGTCAAGCCTCATCTAACTCTGCCTCTGGTACAACATCCGGAGCATCTGCCAATACCAAGTTCGCCTTCCACAGCGGCGGTAATTCCGAGAGCCCCATCGGTTTCCGGCCCCCACAGCTTCTGCGCCGCGTGACCACGGGCTCCTCTTCATCCAGCTCCAGCACAACTTCATCCAATGCCAGTCGAGTTGCCCAGCCTGCCCCGTCTGGTCCAAAGAAGGGTGGCGCTATCAACTCTTACACCGCTGCACGTGAAAAGGAGCGTGAGAAGCAGCTCCGCATGAAGCAACGAAATGGTGGCGCTAACATTGCCAAACTACTGGGCAAGCATGCTGGTAATGGACTGGGTGCCCTAGCTGGTAAGGGACAGTGGGATTGAGCAGCTGGGGCCCTCGACCTGTGTGTCAATGAAATACTCTGGGCGTTTCTTCCTGCAATTATGGCTAGCGTTTTAATCTCTCGGCGTTGTGGTCAATGGATAACAGTTGGGTCTATACTTTTTTTTAACAATCATGAGATTTATCCAAAATAGATCACTGTTACCCATGAAGCTTTTCATTGTAGTCATAAGTAATACGGCTGATAAACGCCTGTGAAGGGCAGTATGCCACTACACTGCATTGAGCGGAGGATAATTGCTTGTCTATCTCGTCCCCCGTATCAACTTACAGCGTGTAGCTATCAATGCAGGGGATAATTATCTCATTGAAACTCATGAGCCAATCTTCAGCTCGGTGAACAACTCCAGCAACGAACGAATAGTTCTCGAAGGGCATTCTTCACTGCCATTACGTTCAAGGAAGTAGCTCTGCCAGCCCGCACGAGTAGCACCAACGTAGTCCTTCTGGTAGTCATCACCAATGTGTACATATGTCCAGTCATCAGTATCCTCCAGGCCAGCTGGAGTTGAGCCTTGTTGCCCATCTTGTCGGACAAGCAATTGAGCCTGCCGTTTCGCGACATCGAAGATCAACTTATTCGGTTTCTCTTCGCCAGCTTCGTAGCTGGTAATCACCAGGTCAATGTCAACATCTGGCCGAGCGCCAAAGTACGTGGTAGCCGCGGTCTGGGACTGGGGCTCTTGCGAAGAGTCTCGCTCCTCGAAACCCGGCAATTCCATACTCGACCGGTCCTGATCTGCCCGTGTATCTCCAACGCGTAGACCAAGCGCTTTCAGCACTGCGGGAACACGATCATCAGAGTTGGATATCACGCCCAGCACGATCCGATCAAAAGGAGAGCTATTCGATGAAGCTCTGAGCTCACGCATCCGGGCGAAAAACGGGGCTACATCGTCATACAACGTGTAACCTCCATGCCCCGCAAACCGATTCAGTAGAGTCTCAACCATACCGCTGGGGAGATCAAGCTGTCCGTAATCCGGGGATATGCTCTGTACATTATTCTCATTCTCCTCTGAGGCTAGGACCTGTCCAAAACTCCCACGGATGACCTCTTCCCACCATTGTTTTGGCCCTCCATACTGACCCTTGAGCACGTCCGCGCGACCGTAATTCGGATTTTGTTTGGATTTTAGGCGGTACACGTCCTTGAATGCGGCTTTGAGCTTGTCGGGTGTCACTGCTGTTCGGGAGAGTCCGAACTCGTGGCCGATTGCCGCATATTGGTCGGGAACTGACGGATGTGGGTAGAAGAGGGTCTCGAAGGCGTCGAATGTGAGAAGGAGAGTTCGGCGACGGCGGATCGAGCTCTGTGTGATGGTGCGGGCGCCTCTGTGGAGTGGGTTGGAGAGCATCGTATGAGGGGAAGGGAGGTAGTTTGATCACAGTGGACCAAGCGGTCGCGATCTTATCTCGCCGTTTAATCGCGCTTAGGTTGTTGATCGCAGGGAGATCTACGACACCTACGCGGCTGCCACTCTTGTAAAAGATCTGGAATTCACAGAGACAATTCATTCGAATAATCGGATATGGCAAAAACATCTCTTTATGAAAGATTTGGATATTTCTGCGAATTCAACTAAACTGGGGAAATTGTCTGCAACCTTGCCTCAGTATTCGAGATGGATCGACGTCATCTTCTAGTATACGCATACACGGGCTCGGCCCATATTTCAGCTTGCAACAATGTATGCGTACGATATGGAGGTATTATGACGGATTTCTGAAGTCCGAATAAGATTGAGTCAATTCGCCGCGGAAAATCGAAGCCAAGTCCAGTCATCAAGAGCCATCTCTAACGTGTAATATACCCAGACCACATTCTCCTATCATCATCAACAAAGGGGTTTATAGTTTAGTCGCAGACGATGGCCACGTCAATTTTGCACGAGTCTGGCAAGCCCGGAGCCACACGATACCGAATCCACCATTCGAATCCACCATTCACCTTCGGGCGAGATTACTAGAAAGCGGATGGTGGCTAGCGTCTGGCGTGATGACGCGTCTCTAACATCCGAGTCCCAATCTCACTAGGTCCATCAGATAACCACTGGCGCTAAGGACCATGATCAAGGCAGAAGATTTTCTTCTGTCAAAAGATATCTTTTGCACTGCTCGCTTGATCATTTGATCTTCTATTGGGATCATATCCTGGAAATCAAAGAGCTCTCAAAACCATGCGCTCGTCGCAGTCTCTACTGGCGATATGCTCGCTGCTGAGCTTATCGGGTGGATCTGCAGCATCTGCAGACTCTGATGCGGTGATCCAAAACGCCAACCACATTTTCAATGTGATCCAAGATTCCATGCGTCAATGGGGTTCGTCACTTCATCACAATGGTGTGTCTTTCTTCCTTGCGCATGTTCCAGCGGGTACACAGTTATACCACGGTACTTCCAAGTCAACTCCGGTGAATGGTACTGAATGGCTTGCCTTTGAACCCGAGCATGCGATGGTATTCGCACGGCCTCATAGGGGCGGCCCCCCTCGACGTCCGGAGGGCCCTGATGATAAGGAAGATATAGATGATGGACACCATGAAGAGCTTCGTCGTCGCCAGCATCATGGTCCGGGTGATAAACCTACTGGACCACCGCCTGATATGCCGCCGCCTTTTGATGTCTTCGAGGCTTCCGAGGAGGAGCAGGGTGGCTATCTTCATACCTATGCCACCGCAAAGGATCTTCGTCTGGTGTATATTGATGGTATGTCTGCAGCCAAGACGGACAAGGGCACACTTGACTCGCAAGATGTGCTTTTATTCAACAATACGCTGGATGACACACCGAGAGATGGCCAACGCGGACCCATGGGCGAGTTTGAGCGCGCGACCAAGGCATGTGAAATGTCAGAGAACGAGTGGGGTGGCCGTATCGATGGTGTACTTCGCATGGAGGCTGGTTTCGAGGTTATCCTATGTGCGTTCGAGCGTGACTTGACTCCCGTGCGGATAATTCAGGTCCAGTCGGACTCGAGGGAAGGTGGTCGCGCGGGTCGGATGCATGATGGACATGCCGGTCCGAGGAAGGATGATGATGGGAAGAGAAGAGGTCCTCCGGGAGGACCAGGTGGAGGCATGGACTCGGCTCGCTGGATGCGTGCAGTGACTGCGCGGTATGGTGGAATCGGAGGGGACAGGGTTTCCCTCAACTATGACCATTTCGTGACTGCATTCGCATACGACCTGGACCTTTTCCAAGACAACTCGTCCCTACCACGCCTGGGACAAGTCCCTGATGATGAACTGGACGTCGTACGCAGAGATTTGAATGCACTTGTTTTGGCCCACGATGCGGGTGAGACCTCCCGCAACTGGCAGGCCATCACGGACATGATTGTGAAGCGATACAGCGACGAACTGTCCTACCTAGCATCTGGCGGGTTCAACGATATCAAGAGCCTGCACCGACACATCGAAGCCATCTTGACCCCGTTCATTGACTACAGCGAGCGGGACGCTACGTCCGAGGCCGAGCGATGCGCCACGCAGTTCCTGCCCTTAGCAACGCAGGACTCGCATGTGGTAGCAGCACGAGCAGTGCACAGCGTTGCACACCGTGTCTGTTCGACTCTGCTAGGAGCCTGGACCGAGGAAGACCTTGAGTCTGCGGTGCAAAAGGTTCAAGCTTTGATCGACTATCTGGACTGGACGAGCTGGAAGAAATGCCGTGGCTGCGCAGACCATGAAATCTGCGTGGTGCCGATCTGGCCTATGGGATCGGTGGCCGACTATGAGAAGCCAACGTGCAGAGAGGCCTCGAGTCCGTACGATGGCAATGGGGAGAGTTACTGGGGTGGAAGACACCATTAACTTTTGGCGTCGTGGGAGTATAGTTGATTAATTAGTCGCCTGATACCGAAGTAGGTAAATCAAGAGCGTTTGGGTAATTTCCGAATACGTTTGTAAATGGCACTATTGGAATTTCAAGTTGGCCTTTTGGTGACTATTTGTCAATCGTGGAAAATGTTCATTCAAGCATTCTAACCGTTTCTAGATGCCATCGGCGCGAAGCATGCTACTATGCTACTAGCGCCAGGTCGGGCTGTTCGTTTTCTGTACGGAGTACTCCATATTGGGCGGTCGTACTAAATCAACCATGTCTCTTTTCCAAGGAATTGCCGTAGCTTAGGGTTCCCCCGCACCGACAAGGTTATCCCGTCAAACTTTGTTTCCAGGGATTTGACAGGCTCCTCAATCACAAGAAGGGACCATGGCGCAGATAATTCCCGACCATGTGAGATCGTCAGGGGTGCTATTTGCCCCCTGTGGTGGAGAGAGAACCACCTCCATCGTTTCAACTACCTCAATTTTGTCAACCATGAGGGATTAAGCTATGATGCGATGATTTCCTCAAAGAATCCTCCGGGTTGTTCGAATTGTGAAAATCATGATGACAACATAATGTAAGCTCTGGATTCCTTTGCTTCCTCGTCCCGTTACTCCGCTAAGCCGTTAGAACGGGGATTGGCCCAAGTCGTACTCCTAAACCAAGCAGCTACAGGTCCACCCAACTGACTTTTTTGACATTAGGTATAGTCCTAGCGGAAACGGGCCAAGTGCGAAATGATTCTTCAGTTGTGTGGGGTCCAACGCTCTTCCTGGAAGTAACCAAAAACGTGTTTGGAGCGGGATGCCAGTGCAGATCGTCGGCGCCCGCTGCACTTCCTCCTTTGCTCACCTCTCTGACCATTGGTGACCACCAGTGGAGTCGAGCGGTGCTAATGTCGATCGTCAAGGTCTGAACGCCCAATTTCCCTAGCAGCATAACCGTGTGCTTGGACTCGAGGACCCTGAACACCGCCTCGGTAGTGGTGAAGTAGCTTGAACTATTGTGGCCAATCATGTTCCTGGCTCACACGCGAGTCTCGTCGACCACCACGTTTCTGATATTTACGACGTCTTCAGTCTGGCCAAATCAACGATGACCCTCTGTGTGCTTTCGAAATGAAGTTATGGGTCTGCCAAAGACCCCCAAAATTCATCCCAACGGCCGTTTTCTCGTGGGGAAGCCGTTGGGGGTGCCCGCAATTTTCAGGTCCAACTTCGGAGTTGGTCAAGATCTGCGGAGTGGCTAATGAAGATGAACCTCCAACGAAGCTTATGAGGGCACTAAGAGACATCCGCGGGCTCCAATTCCCCTGCCCCGTCTCTGATATCTTCCCTTGAGAAAGTGGATGTCATCTCGCAGGATTTGGAGGATTCTGACAGGACAACCCACTCTTGGCGCCTTCTTCATTGGACTTTGACATGCAAATCTCTCGGCGGGGTTCCAGCATCCCTGTTGCCTTGTCTGGTCAGATGTGGAGTTTAGTATGCTCTGCGACTTCAAGCAGACGGGAGGTCGGATAGACGCGTTAAACCAAGGGACTCGTCGTTCCCCCTGAGCAATGATGAACGGTGTATAAAGGGCAGCCGGTGCCATTTGACTTTCGAGCCTTCTTTTCTATACTCTCTCAAGAAGCTCTTCGCGTTTTCCTCGATTTCTACCCCCAGTCATTCCTTTTCCGGTTTCTATACCGTCCATTCATTACAGCTTTTCAAGCATCAGTCACTCTCTACAACAAGATGAAGTCTTTCGCCATCTCCGCTGCCATTCTGGCATCCACCGTCGCTGCTCTCCCCACCAACATCATCCCTGGTGCTGCTTCTGGTGTCCTCCCCTCCGGCATCCCCACCTGCCTGCCCTCCGGCATCATCCCCTCCGGTGTACCCATTCCCTCGGGCATCCCGACCTGCATTTCTTCTGCCTCTGATGCTCCCAGCGTCGGCACCGGCTTTGCCAACTCCCAGGTCTCCACTGGGCAGGTCCACAGCGTCCTGACCGTCACTGATCAGGCTTCTAAGCTCGTTCTGGTTGAGCTTGAGCCCACCGTTGCTGGCCTCCTGTCCGGCCTCAACCTGGGCGGTGTTACCCAGTCCGTTGGCCAGATCATCCAGGTTGCCCCTACCGTGGGCGCCCTCAACCTGAACGGTGCTACCGGTGGTCTCCTGACCGTTGCTACCAGCGAGGGCTCCGTCGCTCTCATCAAGCTCACTTCCACCGTTGAGGGTCTCCTCTCCGGTCTGGGCCTCCCTGAGGTTGGCTCGCTCGTTGGCTCGCTTGTCGGCACTCTCGAGGGTGTCGCCTCCGGTCTCACTGGTAACATGAAGCGTGACCCCGTCTCCAACGTCATGACTATCACCGACCTTGCTGGCAACCCCCTCCTCGTCCAGGTTGAGCCTACTGTCCTCTCCCTCCTCGGTGGCCTTGACCTGTCCAACGTCCAGGGTGCCGTCGGTACCGTCGTCGCCGAGGTTCCCGCTGTCTCTGGCCTCGCCGCTGCTGCTCAGGGTGTTGCTGCCGACCCCACGCAGCTCTTTGGTGTCCTCGGCCAGGACGGCGCATCTGCTCTCCTCGTCAAGGTTGAAGGCACTGCCACCGGCCTGCTCTCCCTGCTCGGCTTGTCCAGTCTGACCTCCACCATTGGCAGCGTCGTCCCCGCTGGCCTCCTGTAAATGAGCCTCATCTTCTAATTACCCTTGAAGGGAGTTCGTCGTTCGCTTCTATGGGTTCTCTATTGATGTGTATTGAGAGTTCTGCTGCTATAGCTTGACTATCGAGCCTATGCATGCAAAAACGATTGGATATGAGGAGTTCCCCCTTATTTTAGTTTCTGTCATCTATTCGCCCTATACCTATTATATGTGAAAGCGTGAAGCTTTGTGAAATTTTGACACTGGTTTGGAAGATTGACTATGTAATGTCTAATTGCTCCTTGTGCTGCGCTGTTTCTGATGGTAGAAATTCTGGAGTAGTCCGTAGTCAAACTGCGGTATGTAGATGGAAAGGAGAAATTAATTTCCTAGTAGTAACCGAGTTGCTCCAAAGTTCACTGATTTGAATCTAATTATCGAGTGATATTTCGAAGGACTGTAACATGGCCGAGAGAAATGCCGAGAATGTGGAACAACCTCTCTAGCCATCCCAAATCAATATCCCTATCCACCTTACTACTCTTAAATATTAAGCACCGCACCTCCACCCGGCGAACATCGCACCGTCTCGTCCTGCCAAGTATCAATATCCTTCAAAGTCCGTTGAATATCATCCTTGATCAGTGGAATCGACTCCGCCCCCATAAGTAAACGCATCGGCAAGGGACGTCCATGCTGACCAGTCACACTCTCGAATAGTACCCGTGCACATATATCTGGATCGCTCCATGTAGACTGCGACTCGGGGTTTGTGACATATTTGATCAACTGGCTGAATGAACTGTTTGGATCATCGTATGCAGGATGGCGTGGGGTTTGCTTGAGACTGGATCCGGCAAAATTGGTCCGAACACCACCCGGGGATACCAGTAAGAATCTAATGTTCCAGCTGGGATCGACTTCTTTAGCTACTGATTCCGTGAAGCCTTCTAGTGCAAATTTACTGTTGCGCTTTTGTTAGTTTGAGTGGCCGGATGCTGAGGATGGGCACGTCGTTCATACCTGGCGTGATAGAACGAATGGCCTGGAGCAGTTATCCATCCTCCCATGGAAGATACTTGAACAACAGTCCCACCGCGAGCGGGACCATTAGTTTCGCGAAAGACTCGGAGCGCTTCACGGGTAACATGGACCGGACCCCAAAAGTTCGTCTCGAGTTGGTGGCGTGCATCAGCGTCAGGAATTCCTTCCATGTCACCCATTAGGCTGTAGCCGGCATTATTGATAAAGACGTCGATTCCGTGGAATTGAGCGATCGCGTCTGCAATTGCTTGGGTAATTGTCTCTGGGCGTGTCACGTCTAGATGTAGTTTGAGAACTGTTGGGTCATCTGGGAGATAGGAAAGAGATGTCACATCGCGTGCAGTGGCGACGATGCGTTGACCCGCGTTGTAGATTGTTTTTGCAAGGGATTTGCCGATGCCAGAGGAGCATCCGGTGACTAGGTACTGTGAGATCATGGACGAATAATTGATTTTGATAGAGAGGATTCTTACCGAACCACACGGCATTAGTATCTAACTCATGCGGCAATGACGCCATCGCTGCTTTACGCTGTATGCCGTCGGACTTTGCGAATGAAACCTCGTGTGGACTCAAACAATTGTTGATGAAGTCTGTTTGAAACTGATAAATAGAATGGACGACTTGGGGTTGAATTCTCGTTGCCCTTTTATATGTTGACAGAACGCAATCATGCTTCTTCTATTCCTTTTATCCCTGAAATAGAATACAGATAGCCCGGCCGCATCCAACCAACCAAAAGCCATGAAATTTGGAGTCTAAACCTTAAATGGAAGGTGCACTAGACTCGTGAGGCTTATACGAGTGGGGCAAAGCTGACCTTAATCAACCCCATCAAGCAAAGGGATCCCTTTGATCTTTCGAGTTCGCCACATCTGTCATTTAAACTGCGCCCGAGTGCCTAGTGCAATCGCTTCTTCAGGAAAGAAAAGCATGCCTCTCAGAGTACAATGGCTGGAAACAAACGGGATCAGGCCTTTGTGGTAATCACCGGAGATCCGCAACAAGGACATGGCGCGCGGCTAAGCCAGGCACGATCGCATCTGGCACGGAGATATCATGGAAAAAAGAGGTCGCAAAATACGAGCACTCGACAGGCTCGGCAGGTCCTAGCGTTACATCGTACACTACATGCTGTTCCTCCGGACATTCGCCTCTTGTTAACACCGCCGCCGACGCCGATGTCCATGCCTGGGTATAATAGGATGCAGCGATGTAAGTGCGGACTTCGGCCGTCGCTGAAGGCTTATGACCGAGCTAAATTTGAAATCAGTCATGTATGAATATGTCAATTCTGGTGCAGGCCTTCCCAGATTCTTTTCATCGATTATCTATGCGGCGGTCACCCATCCGGCTCTTATGAGTGCGAAGATCCTGAATGCATCGGCTTGGGATGATATTAGTTCGACAGAGCATATCAGTGCTATCACGCTCCAGCAATCGCATATCACCAGACGATTATTGAACGAGTCACTAGCACATCAAGAACAATGCTTTAGCGACGTGTCTACCGCGGCTTTGATAGCGGTGCTACTTTTTGATGTACCAATCTCGACCTTGAATCAGGGTTTCGACTCGATACTGACAGGATTTATAGTTGGTCAATTTTGACCTCAATGCATTTGAGAATGATAGGACGGGTCTTGAATGTATTATCAACGCTCGTGGAGGTGTTGAACGCCTAGGATTTGAGGGACGCTTGGGTGAGAGCTTGCTGCTGTATGGACCATCATCCTGAATTATGCTTTTCATGCGAGCCTTCTGCTAACTGTGCTAGGATTGAACAATTTCAGAGGATTGTGAAAAGTCCCCTCGACAGCTGGAAGACCTGCTCACCGGAAGATTTCGCGGTCCTTCCATTCGCGCAAATAGACACGAGCGTTTTCACACTCGGATCACATGTCGATGACTCTCTTTGGTCTTTCATTCAGCCACTTACAGATCTCTACCAATCGGTCATGCATTTCGGGATCCGTGCTCCATCCGAAAAAGCAGCCCTACAGCTCGAAAATCATGAATATTCTATCACTCCGTCTAGACCCCACATACCAATAGAGCATTCCGATCACAGCCAGCGGTCGAGTCAGGATGACCCAAGAATGTCGGCTCTACATCAAGCACGGCACCTGCTCGACTTGTCAAATTCCGGATTCGAAGGTGACCCGTACCTGATTTATGCCGTTGCCCACTTAAAGCATGTGCTGCGCCAGACAGATCTTGATGGATTCTGGGGTCCACTACCCGGTGCATTGATTTGGTGTCTGGTCATCGGTGCTCGCCTATCACAGCCGGGATCGAGTAGAAAGTGGTTTATGATGCAAATCCAACGAACCAGTTGTGCGATGGCGCAGGATGGTTGCGAGAAGGTCATTCTATGCCTGCGAACTGTTCTAGTGGGGCTCGATGGGGCTCAGATTTGTAGGCCCGAGGTCCGTCTGACGAGTTATGTATGAACCATTCGAGTTAAAATGTTTCTGTGACGCCGGTAGATACCATAGGTACCAAATCCCAAGACCAATGGGACATGGAGTGTCACATAGAGAGATGGAGCTACGCGTATATGAATGTACAGTCGAGTACCCCGCGACAGCAGTGGTAAAGGGAACGTCGGCAGTTTGGGATGGTCGCGGGAAACAGATTTACTCCGAGTGGCCTCGGGCCAGAGAGGCGAAACTAGTCCGGCGCCCAGTGAAATGTGGGGAAGCGTCTGGGGGGAGCGGGGCAGTGGTCCTCCGTACTGGAGTAAAGAAGTGCCATATGCTGTGGTTTGTACGTAGTTAGGACATTATCGTAGTAATTTATCGTTTCTAGTATTGTACATTACAATCGAATATGTAGATTCTAACATCCTCCTTGTTAATCTTTTCAAAGGTTGGAAAATCACGTCGCTGATTGGCTGGATCTATAGGGCCGATGAGGTGCAACAAACCGCCTCTGTTGATGATAAGATGATGATACCTTTTGCGCAAGCGGATAATTCTGCATCCGGGCTACCCTACCTTTGGCACGAGACTGTCAAAAGAGCCCCAGTGGTGGATGCACTCCGATGCTCCCAGTTTCGCAACTCTGCCACGGTCAACGCGGAAGTGTGGGGAGCTGTGGGAAACGCGGCAAAAATCTCATCCGCTCTCGTCCCGTTGAACGGCACGCGTGCTCAGTGAAGGGCTGGAGTAATTTAAAGAATCGAAAATCGGCTTTTCCTGTTGCTTTGAACTTTTTTCTAGCTTGATCTTGTAAATCCTCTTGTCTTGTGTTTTGGATACCCCTCTCTTTTAAACCCCCTTCTCCCGCCTCCTATCCCTTGTACTCTCCCGTTCTACTTTATATTTCCGTTTATATCCGACACAATGGCAAAGGCTCCTCAGGATTTGCAAATCGCCATTATTGGCGCCGGCATGGGCGGTTTGACCACTGCTCTTGCCCTGGCTAAGCGTGGCTTCAAGAATATTGATGTCTATGAGAATGCACCCGGCCTCGGCTTCGTCGGCGCTGGTATCCAGCTTGCGCCTAACATGGCCCGCGTTCTCGATGGTCTGGGTGTCTGGCGCCCCATCGAGGCCGAGGCTGTTGACATTTCTGAAACTTCCGTGCGAGGTATGTAGATGTCAAATGGAGAAATCCGAGAGAGATCATTGTTAACCACGGCAGTACAACAGAGGGCGCCACCGACAAGGAACTTGCACACGTCGAGTTGGGGTATGTTGAGAAGACTTATGGCTACAAGCACATGGTTGGCCACCGCGCCTCTCTAGCGGGCGGTCTCTACGATGGATGCAAGGAGCAACCCGCTATCAAGTTCCACTTCGCTGTCAACGCCGAGGATGTCGACTTCGGCTCCCGTCCTTCGTTCACTGCCGTGCCTCGAGAGGAGGGCAAACCCTCCTACCGGGTTGAGTGCGACGTCCTCCTTGCTGCGGACGGAATCAAGTCTCTGGCCCGCCAGGAGATGCTGAAGCGGTTGAACGTCAACGTCGGCGTCAAGGATACCAACCAGGCTGCCTACCGCATTATGATCCACAAGGACCAGATTAAGGATGACCCCGAGCTGCTGGCTCTTATTAACAGCACTCGCGTGACTCGCTGGATTGGTGCTAAGCGTCACATCATCGCCTACGCCGTCTCCAACAACACTATCTACAACCTCTCCACCACCCAGCCCGACACTAACTTCGCCGCCGCGACGAATGCCACCTACACGACCACGGGTTCCAAGAAGGCCATGTTGGAAGTCTTCGATGACTTCTGCCCCATGGTCAAGCGTATGCTAGACTACGTGCCCGAGGGCGAGGTCTGCGAGTGGAAGCTCCGCGTCCACGATCCCCTTCCTACCTGGATCCACGACAACGTCGCCCTGATCGGTGATGCTTGCCACCCTACTCTGCCTCACTTGGCCCAGGGTGCCGCCCAGGCCATTGAAGACGGCGCCGTCATTGCCGTCGTCCTCTCCCGTCTCCCCGATACCACCCCCGAGTCCATCAACAAGGCTCTCCGCGTGTACGAGAAGGTCCGCAAGCCCCGTGCCGAGGCTCTGGTTGAGATGGCTGCTGCCTCCGGTCGCGCCTTGCACTTGGGTGACGGTGCTGCTAAGGAGGAGCGTGATCGCCAGTTCGCTGCTCTGCGCGCGGGCAAGGGTCCCGTTCCGGATAAGTGGGCTGATGCCGATGTTCAGCGTGAGATTTACGGCTTCGATTGTACCAAGGTGGCCGAGGAGAACTTTGAGGAGTACTTCAAGCAATTGTAAGCCTTTCGAATCATTTTCTTTTGCATGGATAACGACATTGGCGTCTTGTTTTTTTTTCTCTTGATTTTGTACACATCTGTTAATATGTATTGTTTGTCATGTATATCCATGGCCTTTGCCAAGATTGATCTATTATACAATTCAGAAAATTGAGAAATCGTTGGCTAAACAAATCTTTTCGTCTATATAGGGGCAGCACTTCTCGTGACTCGAAGCTTGCGTAAAAGTAGGTCGTGTGTTGTATACGAAGTCGTTTCCTGATTGTAATGAGATGACATATGAGATAAAAAGAGGTCATTGCTGGACACATTACTTTCTCTTGTACATAGCTTTGATGGCGCAATGAACATGCCTATAGCTCAATCACTTTTCTCTACATCATTGCCCGTCCCCTTGCCCGTGGATTCTACCGCCCAACTTGTCATAAACGGTTGGTAAAAATGATTTAGGGCAAGACTTGTTATGGTAGATGCTATAACAGAACCCTACACGGACCTTGGTCAGGCAGCAGCTAAATAGATCATTAAATACTTGAATTGAAAGATAGTGAGCTACATCCGTATTTTGCTTAAGCATACACGAAACGCCGTACCGTGTCAAGGCGGGTAAATCAAAGTCAAGAACAAGGGTCTGTTCATCCTTTCACCAGCTTGATGGCATGCAGTATATCCTCAAGAGACCAGCCCGGCCCGCCGGGAACAATTTCTGCCCAAACTTCCTCGGGAACCGCATCGCTCGCATCCAGGAGACTCCAGTTGGGGCTAGGCTCCGGTTTGATCCATTTGAAGTCCTCCACTTGACTCCAGCGATCCTCGTGATCAAGGCGATCATGGTCCAAGGCCTGGATAAAAAAAAATGATCAGTATGAGTGATATCGAATGGGGAAATTAGAGTAGAACTTACATAAGCCTTTGGTATGCGGGTGAATCGGATATTGGAGCAATCCTCGATGATGGGGTTGCTCGAGCAGCTGAGGTAGACATCGACGTCCTTGCAGTTGTGCATGCGGAACTGTCGACACGATACGACGATGACGCTATGATCCATACCTGTGATATGTGCTGGTCCATTGACTTGACCGCAGATCAACAAGCTTTCTTCAATGTCCTTCACCGTCAGGCTCGCATAAGGCTTGCCATCTGCGGTCGGAATCGACATATCCACGACGCAGTGCCGGAGAGAGGTGATAGAGGCAGGAACTGTAGAGGTAGAGCCGGAAGCAGGTAGCATAATATGAAGGCCGTAGTGGTCGTCAACAGAAACATTTGAAACTCCCTGGGCTGCGAATGAGTGGGGTGCCTTTGACTGCGCCGGCGCTTTTGACTCCATATCTCCATCGGACGTGGCCGGGAAAGAAGTCGGTGCAATCTCCGGCCTCTCTTGATGCTGCTTATCCGGTTCGTTCAACGGGGTGGATGGATAGTTCGGGGTATTGTTGGCCGAGGAGCCAACTGACGATGCCCCAGGAGAGCGATAGCCAGGGACACTGCGACGACCTTCGGCAGCGAGGAGGGCGGCGTCAGAGAGAGAGATCGCCGAGGGATTTTTCTTCGTCTTGAAACTGAACTTGGCTCGGGGTTCGAATGCCGCTCTAGCTTCGTTCAATTTCTCTTGCAAGGCCTTGATCGCCTTTTACACGGGTATTAGCACCGGATATTTCAATAGCACTGTGAGGTTTCATACCTCGGCATAGACTCTCTGGTCATATGTAGGGATGTAGCTTGCAGCATCTTTGACTTCATTGGATAGACGCACAATGCCTGCGAGGCAGTGGTCCGTAGCATCAGCTCGCTCGCCACCCACGAGCGATGTATCGGCAAGCCGATCCATCTGCTGTTGCAGAGCTAGAGTAGAGATGGTTAGCCAATGGTATTTCTTTCGGGTATTATAGTAAACGGCTGCTATCCATTGAATATCTAGACCTACCTGTGATTTCATGTTGGAAGTAACGGAAGAACCGTTCCTTCAGAGGGATTTCGGATTTGGAGATAGTTTGATTATCAGCCGAAAGTCGGCGAGCTTGCTGAGGCTCCAGCTCGGCCATGATGAATCAGTCGTAATTTAGGTGAGATAGGTGAAGAATGCCAGCCTGGGAGGCAAGAATACGGTGGTATATCACGCGGTTGACGGAATGTAGGAATGACGTCGGTACGATCTCAAGTGGATCATACCATACCACCCTCACAGAGAAACTGAAGAGAGCTCAGTTTGCAGTCCACAGTGGCAGGTCCAGTCTCTTGCCCAGTCAAGGCAAGTAAAGAGAGATGGGAAAGGAGGGGCACCCAGCCAAGGGATTGAAATTGATGGATAATATGTACGCACTGGCGGGGTCCAGAAAAGCTCCGAGCGCAACAGCTTTCAGCGTGGAGCTATCCACACGGAAATATCAATAGTCCGGGAGAAATGGTGGTAGAGAGGAGTGGTGGTCACACAACCTCCAGCGGGATCTTCGGTAGCTGCTGAAGAACAAGCACGACGGTTTCGTATAATGTGGAGAACGATACGCACGACACAATGGAGTTCGCGGGCAATTCCTCCACCTCTATTCGCGGTGACGTCGATCATCCCGCATTCTCGGGCTTCGGAACCAGAGTTAATCCGGTGGCCATCGTCAGGCCATAAGGCGTTCGGGATGTATACTCCGGTTTGGAGCGTTCTACTATTGAAGGATAGTGATTACCCCAGTTGATGCAATTCCCACTTAAAACGAAAGGATTTCAAGATTTAAAGTCATTGACCACGATCGACCTCATCTGTCTTTTCCACTAAGTAGCTCATCCGGTAAGCACGAAATGACTAAGCAAGTAGTCACAATAACTATTTGACCTTTCATGCGCGGCCGAAGAAACAAGCCCAACCAGATCATAAAATTGAATAGATTACTTGAATACCCATTGAACAAGCTACCAATTGGAAGAATAATACTGAGCCGAGGAGGCGTTAATTTGTTTTGAAGGTGTCGTCGTCGAATCGGGAATCTCGAGGATCCAGACAAAGAAACCCGAGGCCTTGGCCAACTCCGGGGGGACAATGCCAACGGACCTCAATTCTCATTGGCCTTCTATTGAACACTACATCAAGTTAGCTTGAGACACTTATCTCGCTCATTCTCCTGAAACCGACGCTTCTCTTTCCCCCAACTTCTCTTCTGTGGGTTGACAGGCTTATTGATTGTATCCCGACAGCCAAATATCAAGATTGACACCCTTCAGCGCCCAAATTCAACTATTCCTCACTCTTTACCCTATGTCAGGAGATGGAATCGGCATTCTATATGAAAGTAATGTAACTCTGACCCAAGCGCCAAGAATAGCCCACGTACTGGCATGGGAAACTGATCAGTCACAGTTGACTACTTGGAAATTCATGTGGAACGACTGATAAGTGGGAGCAATTTTCATGGAAACGAGAGCCTTATTTGTTGTAGCATGGCTCATTCAGCTTTTCATGGCACTTGGGCACTGCCACGAGATAGTCGAACGACTACACGACGTGCCGGACGGCTGGTCAAAAGGGGTCAAGCCCAACCCATCAACATCTATACGATTCCGGTTGGAAATACGCGAACCAAACAGTACCTATCTGGAGAGACTGGTTATTGATCTGTCGACCCCGGGTCATCTAAATTACGGGAAACATATGAAACGCGGAGAGGTTGAAGAGCTTTTGCGTCCGACCTCCGCCGTCTCCGACCAGGTCTTGGCCTGGCTGAGTTCGGAGGGAATCTCCAACGACACTATTGGCATATCTGGAAATTGGATCAGCTTCAGTGCGACTATATTCCAGGCGGAGCAAATGTTGAAGACAAAGTTTCTCCACTATCATCATGATGCCAGCCGAAAGAGCCTCATCAGAACTCTTGAGTACTCCTTACCTCCTGATATACACCCACATGTGCACCTAATTCAACCAACGACCAGATTCGGAAACCCTGATCGACATGGCAAAGGGCGACTATATGCACGCCATGGCTTACCAGTCGACCAGCCAATTGTAGCCACACCGGAAGACCTGACCGCGGAATGTTGGACCGTGATGAGGCCGGATTGCCTTCGAGAGTTATATGGTCTTTGCAACACAAGAGCAAAGCCTGATCCACAAAATCGACTGGGAGTATCCGGCTTCCTAGATCAATATGCCCGCCATAGTGATTTCCATCACTTCATGCAACGCTTCTCTCCGAACGCATCAGACGCGAATTTCGACGTCGTGATCCTCAACGGGGGCAGTAACCTAGAGGATTCTCCGGCCAGCAGCACCGAGGCAAGTTTGGATATACAGTATGCAGCTGCTTTGGCCCACAACGCTTCAGTCACGTTCTATTCCACTGGCGGCCGGGCGCTCTCAGTTTCCGACACGGGGCAATCAGTCTTGGAGAACTCGGAAAATGAGCCATTTCTGGATCAACTCCACTATCTCATCAGCCTCCCAGACAGTGAGCTCCCATCTGTTCTCGCCACGTCATACGGGGAGATCGAACAGAATGTGCCAGCATCGTACGCAAGATCAGTGTGCAACTTATTTGCGCAACTCGGTGCCCGGGGCGTGTCAGTCATATATAGTAGTGGAGACTCCGGCGTTGGAGAGACGTGTCTCAGCAATGATGGAAAGCGGCGGGTCAAGTTCCAGCCAATTTTCCCGGCCTCCTGTCCATTTGTCACGGCTGTCGGAGGAGTGGAGGGTATCAAACCCGAGATTGCTCTTGATTTCTCGAGTGGCGGCTTCTCCGACCTTTTCCCTCGTCCAAAATACCAAGACCGGGAAGTGAACAGGTACCTTGATCGTCTAGGTGAACAATGGAATGGCTTATACAACCGCCGGGGAAGGGCAATCCCTGATGTCGCCTGTCAAGCGAAAAACTTCATCATTCGAGACCATGATACCTATTTGAAGATTAGCGGCACTAGGTTTGTTGCTTCGGTCAATTGATTCATGGCATCGACTAATAACAAGCAGTGCTTCCGGGCCGGTCTTTGCCGGTCTAGTCTCTCAATTGAACGCGATTCGACTTGCAAATGGGAAGCCTCGAATGGGGTTTCTAAACCCCTGGCTATATAGCCTCCAGCAAACAGGATTTACCGATATAGTACACGGTGGCTCCCGAGGCTGCACTGGAACTACTGATTCAGGTGCAAAAGGCGCTTTCGTTCCGTATGCAAGTTGGAATGCCACGGAAGGATGGGATCCGGTGACAGGGCTGGGGACGCCTTTGTTCCAGACGTTGGCCGATTTGGCCTTGTCGAGTGAGCAGGTGGCATGGACAAAATACGTTGTGTTTAGCAAAGATAAATCGTATTAGTTTAGCAGGAATCGTTAGGGAAAAGCTAGACCTAACGCATAAATGGGCAAAGAGTGTGGAGATAACGCGTCTTAGATGCAGCGTCCTATGCTTTGCGTCACGTGATGATCTGGAGCTGACACCGCGGCTCCGTCATGGCGGACCTTCGCCAACTACCATCATCCAAGCCAGCACCACCCAATACCTTCATTTCTGCTATTGCAGTCATCTATTCCATCTGAATTTGGGCCGTCTTTCTGAATATACCCGATTCCTATCATCTCACCACATCACACAGCCATGTCGGACCTCAAGTCCCTTGTCCCAGAGCTCCAGAACGCTCTGGAGCGCAAACAGCTGGACGCTGCCAACAACCTCCTCAGCCAAGCCAAGCGTGCTCTTCTCATGCAAAATGCCCTCATCCCGACTCCTTCTACGCCACCACAGCTTGTTGTCCTTGCCCGACAAGTCCTTGAGCTCGGCGCCCTCGCCTCCATTCGGCAAACCGACGCACAGTCCTTCACGAGATACTACCAGCAGCTTCAGCCATTCTACGATCTGGAGCGACACGCCGGTGTACCCGGGCAGAGCTCCTCTGAGGTTGATTTCAGCACTAGCCAGCGCAGCAAGATCACAGGACTCTATCTGCTTCTTTTGCTAAGCATGGGCGACAGTGCCAACTTCCACACTGTGCTGGAGGGATTGGTCGAAGAGGCTAGTTTGAAGGGCGGTCGTATTGAGGATGATGCCTATATCAAGTATCCAGTTGAACTGGAGCGGAACTTGATGGAGGGTAGCTATGATAAGGTGTGGCGGGAAACGAAGTCGGAGCGTGTGCCATCAGAGGACTTCGGATTGTTCTCAAACGTGAGTGACAACTGTTAAATCATGAATGATGACCTTTCAGCGTGACTAAATAACCCCCATTTTACAGGTTCTCATCGGCACCATCCGCAGCGAGATCGCAGACTGCTCCGAGAAGGCCTATCCCTCCCTCCCTATCTCCAACGCCAAGAACCTCCTCTTCCTGGAATCCGAGGGTGCAGTTATCGAGTTTGCTCAGCAGCGTGGCTGGATACTTCGTGATGGACGGATACACTTCCCTGTCGAGCCGGAGGCGGCCACGAGATCGGAGAAGGATATCCTGGTGGCCAGCGGCACCGTTATCGAGAACACACTGGGTTACGCTCGGGAGCTGGAGACGATTGTTTAATGTGAAGTGCTGGCGATGGTGGCTATTTCACCACTGGAAATCAATGGATACACCCTATTACCTTATAACTTCTTATCTCGGTCCATGGTTCTCCAGTGCAGATGTACTTGTATACCTCTTGCGGTTGCATTGTGTTTGGTCTAGCGTGTTTATGAAAACAAGATTCCGAGGAGGATATCTGACTCTCGTAGACGATTCCCAGTTATACATTTGCCCTCCACACGCAAACCCGACGATCGTAGAAACTGCTCGAAACACAAAGCAGCTCAGCGGAGGAGCCTTTATACACATCGCTGGCGTAGTTCATACTCTCATGCTCTGTAAATTCTGCCAGCATCGCAATCCCCCATTCTGCAGTCTGATCCTGCTGTTTCTGACTGACCCTCACGATCCTCGTACCGGCATGCATACAGCTTGCGAGCACTAAGAACTGACGATCCGAGCCAAATTCTTTCGTGTCTAGCAGCTGCAGCCGCCAGACACCACCGCCAAGACCTTGCTCGGCAAGTACTTCGCCTCGTCGAGTAGCATGGTACACGCGCAGCCCTTCATCGTAGCTACCAGTCAATAGAATTGGGGCATCATCAACAAGGGAGACTGGTAAGGGGAGAATCGATGTCACGCCGGCAGTGTGGTGACGGGCTCGATCGTCATGTTCAAGGAGTAGATTTGCGAGCGGTTCATCGTCGCCTTGCTCTTTGGTATTATGGGACTCGAATCGACGCGTGTGAAGGGACCCAAAATCATTTCCAGTAAACATAAAGGGGATATGCTGCTTGGATTCGTCGTTCTGAGATCCTTGCATCGCAGCCAGTGCAACGAACCATACTTCAATCATTTGTCGTGCCTCGAAAGAACCATATTCAGTAATAGCGCGTTCATCCGTGATGTCTTTGGTGGTACCAAAGACGGCCGTTCGACTATCTGAGAACGTTACGGCGAATCCATCGGCGTCCGTTTGAGAGAGCCATTTCTCTGGGGCCCAGGCAAAGAAGAGAGCCGGGATAGAAGAATCCTCATGGACTTGCTTGGTCCACAATTGATGAATGCCTGGCTGTGTCGCAGAAATGCTAAACAGAGAGATACAGCCTGTGCTGCTTGCAATTGCGAATTTGCTTGGATCTCTTGGATGGAAGTGCAGGTCAAAGACCGCGTATGGAAGGGATACTTTTTGAACCAATGATCTGTTGAAGGATGTTAGCATACAGCCTTGCTGCGGTGGACAATGACTTCGAGCCAATGCAACTGATATAGTCTTACAGGTCGTTTGTGTTAGGATCTAATTTCCATAGCTGCACGCTGCCAGTTTTCGTTTGCTGAATCTCATCGTCGTCATTCTTGGTTTCGGAGAGGAGGTAGGTGCCCACAACGAAATGATTTGGGATTTCGGGACAGAATTCGAGACAGCTGGGAGGTTGATCCAAAAAGATTGTGTTTGCAGACTTTGGCTGCTGTGTTCCTGCCATGGTGTATAGGAAGAATTCCCTCCAATTAGCCGTGGGGGCTTGGAGGGGTGAATGATTAGGCTCGAATAATTTTGTTTTGCGGTCACGAATGATAGACGAATCGGTACTTCGCCCTAGTCGTGCATGGAGCTTTCTTGGCTTTGAATTGTTTCCCAAGCGAATTGGATGCGAGTTTTGAACCTTGAATGATTCAATGGATGATGGTTTGCATGGCCAGAAAAACCTCCGAAATGGCAAGTGGGGCGGTGAAATGAGAATCCACTGCGTTGCTCCTAACGTCTCGAGTCGGGGTTCCCGGCACAGTGGTTGTACTGTAGTATACGTTTTAATTGATACGATTCTCTAGTCATATTTGATGGCTTCGCTCATAAATTTGTAAACAGACTGCCAATAATGCTCATGTCAGGTGCATATCACTTCCTCCACTATCCACATATTCGCCCGGTTGATTGACTAGATTACTGGAGTCAAGGCCCTACGGCGCGCGTCACATCGTTGCCTGGTCAAAGAAGTATTATTAATTTGACGAATCTCGATTCCTGACCCCGCACTAACTTTTACTATAAGTAGGATTCAAGCCATTTCTTACAGAACCGAACTCACTTGACAACGAGAGTCCAAATATTGGAAATCATCCAGCTTCAAACACTCTGGAAAATCAACTTAGCAATGTCGCAACCATTCAGTATCCTGCCGGTTACGGCGAAAATTATACCCAAGCCCTTCACGGTCGCCATCCCAAAGGAGAAATTGACAGACATGGAGACTCTGATCAGACTGTCAAAGCTTGCACCGCAGACTTATGAGAATTCTCAGTCCGATATGCGATATGGTGTGACTACAGATTGGCTGATTGACATGAAAGAGCAGTGGTTACAATCATACAACTGGTAAATTAATGGATCCTTCTTTCAAACGAGAAATACGTTATTGATAGTACAAGGAAAACCACCGAAGATCGAATCAATAGTTTTCCTCAGTGGACGGCTGAGGTTGAAGGGCTAAATATCCATTATGTAGGCCTTTTCTCCCAGAAGCCGGATGCTATCCCAATTGTATTGATTCATGGCTGGCCAGGTGAGAATGACCAGGATACACTGCGAGAAAGTTTGATTCTAATGCACAGAACAGGAAGCTTCTTGGAATTCCTGCCTATTCTCGACATGTTTCGACAGGAATACACACCAGCCTCTCTCCCTTATCACTTGATTGTCCCTTCCTTACCAGGATATACGTTCTCCTCGGGTCCTCCTCTGGATCGTAACTTTACTACCGCGGACATCGCCCGAGTGCTTGACCAATTGATGAAAGACCTTGGATTTGAAAGTGGCTACATCGCGCAAGGTGGCGACATTGGCAGTCGGGTTGCTCGAGGTCTAGCTGTAGATCATGAGAGCTGCAAAGGTAAGCGTTGCCCGTTCATCTCGGGCATTGCGCCATACTGGATCTAACTGTAGACAAGCTGTCCATCTCAATGTGTGCTTCATGGGCCGTCCTCAGGGCATATCGGATGATAATTTGGATGCGTCTGAGAGGGAGGGAATCAAGAGAATGGAAGAGTTTAGAATGATGGGCTCCGGGTATGCTCTTGAGCATGGTACTAGGCCAAGTACGATTGGTCATGTTCTTGCGACGAACCCGGTAGCTCTTCTGGCTTGGTAAGTGCAGAAATTGCTAATATGCCAACGAATGAACATCTCGCTCATCGGTGTAGGATTGGAGAGAAATGGCTGGAGTGGGTGGATGAACCATTGTCATCGGAGCACATTCTTGAGTCAATCACTCTATACTGGCTTACAGAGACGTTCCCTCGTTCTATCTATACTTATCGCCAGGTCAGCATCTTCGATGAATCATGTTCACTGCATTTGAATATACCTGACTGCATTTCCTAGAATTACCCCACTCCGCCTATTCCAGCTAGCAACGACCCTCGCTGGTACATTCATAAGCCGTTTGGTTTCTCATATTTCCCCAGGGAGCTGGCACCTTTGCCTCGCTCGTGGGTTGAGACTACTGGTAATCTAGTATTCTGGGGGCAACATCAGAAGGTATTTCCATATGTGTCTTATGGATATACGAAAAAGATTGTTCGATAGCTGACCCGTATACCTCAGGGTGGACATTTTGCGGCGCTTGAGCGACCTGACGCTCTCAAAGCTGACTTGACTAAATTTGTGGAACAGGTCTGGCCAGGTGTTTCTTGAGTCTACTTTGTTCCTTTGTCAATTCTACGGGGCCGCTTGATGGTATGTGTGGAGAAAAGCATATGCTTTGGAACGGGTGGCGCCTCAACCGAGATTACGAAGATGTTAAGAACAAATTGACTAGGATCCCGTCTCGGATGTCAGTCAAATTTATACACAGTTGAAATGCTGGATCGGTTAGCTGCATCAGATAAAAGAAAGGGAGAATAAGACCATGGAATTTAAAAGAGTCGGCTTTTGCAGTGACAAAGCATGAATTATTAGGAGGGCGTAATGTCGCTCACTACATGTAGCTTCCTTCCCCACACCATCAGGCTTTAACTCTACACGCTCTTAGGCATAATTCAGCCTCATCACCACTCTTCTTTTTACAACTACGTACGAGATTTTGGAGACGAAAATATGTCGTCCACTAAAGCGTCCCTTGAAGAGATATTCTCAGATGAATCTAGCTTCTATGGTCAGTCTACCTACGCAGAACTTCCGCTCTTCTGACGTTCCAAAACATCTCACTAGTCTATTCCAGGCGATGAGAGCGAGCAAGCGCGGCTGGAAGAACAAGCAGCCACATACGACCCTGAACCTTTCTGGGCGGAGATTCACCCACGCTTGCTCTCAACGATTCAACATGGCTTGAGCGCGCCGCCTCCGCCTTTGGAAATGGAGATCGATACTCCCACCAAGCAGGAAGAGGAGGATGGGCTCTCAACATGCCGGCCCAGGGACAGGCGCGGCCCTGGAGAGTCCATCACGGCATTTACATCTCGTCTTCCTCCATCCAGGACATCCTTTTCCGGCGCCGGCCCGTGGATATGGATGTACAAGCCCAAAGCCCAAGTGAAAGAAGGCGACGTCGCGACCTTTTTAAGAAAGGGCAACGAGCTGCTCCAAGCATACGAGGAGGAAGCCTCTAGTCTCCGTGCTGTGCACGACAAGTCCGGCGCGAAAACCACAGCCCCTCTAACACGCAAATTGAACCCACTCCGCCGGACGCTGGAGCAGAATATATTTGCGTTGGCCAAAGAGACTGGGGTGACGTCTGGAAAGTGGATGTTTTTCCCGTCAGTGGATTACGTGGATTCCGTTTGGAAGACCGTCGTGACGGCGCTTGATAAAGGCGAACTAGGGGAGGCGGCCAAGGTCGCGACGGACGATGGATCTGGGCAGGCGCGGCTGATCTGCGTTTATACGGAGGATTTCAGTGATAAGGAGGATGTGAAGAGGGTGTTGAAGACTCTGGTTGAGAAAGGGCTCGTGGACGAAGAGGCGAGGCCGATTTATTACAAGTGTGACGCGTATACCCATCTCGATATCAAGTCTAATAATTCCTATGGGCTGAAGGCGAGCTTGTTCTCTAGTCGGGATGTTTTGACTGGGAAGGTCTGAGAAAGAGAAGTGTCATGATCGATGAAGAGATGCTCAATGAGATGAGGATCCGAGAATTGAAATGCGTTGGGTATCTATTTATATGTACATGTTCATCTGCGGTCAAGGAATAGTAGGAGCTGGGAAGCTCTCGGTGGAGACAAATAGGCTCACTATGAGCAGTCTGTTCGCATCATCCATATGGATGAACGTAGCGAACCAGGGAACCGGCATCGCTTCGCTGGAGTATAGGTGGAGGGTTCACCGGTAACAGGCGATCGGACGATTCGCGATGCAGGGCAGTTCAAGCCTGACAGTAGCTGAGGTCTTGACGGGACGCAGGCTGCAAGTTTACGAAAGCCAGTGGTCTTCTCACTTTTGACTCCTGGCTCAGTCATCATTGCTAGGCTTGTCCATGACCTTCTCGCAAGCTGCCCTCACTTCTGCAACGCCCTTGACCTCGCCCCAGGCGTTGAGCAAGCGTTGAATCTCTTCCCAGTCCTTCTCTGCCTCATTCTGCTTATCCTCTGCCAAAAGCTTCTCCAGGCGATCAGGCGCAGCAAGCACCCACCTCACGGTGTCCTTCTCAGCCTTCTTTGGCTGCAATGGTTCCGCCTCCCTTTCCTCTTTGATCCGCCGTCTTTGCTCTTCGCCCTCTTTGATCAACCCACCCGCAGTCTCAGCGACGAATGCAATTGCCGGACCGAGGGTTTTGGTCATGGTCAACGGAGCACCCCGCTCGTCCATACTCTTCCGCATCTTGCCAATTGTCTCGACGGCGCGGATCAACTTGGAGTAATTATCGTAGACCAAAGCTTTGCGCTCGCCGTCGAGTGTACGAATGTCCCCGACAAGGGTATTCTCGGCTTTGAGGATCGTAGAAAGAGAGGATGTAGAGAGGAGGTGGTCGACGTAGCGCTGTGGGTCGAAGTCCGCATTGTCTAGCTCGGTCCCCGAGGTCAGGGTGGATGGGTTGGATATATCGCCCGCATCGGTGTTGCGGGGGACGCTGCGGGATCGAAAGCTTCCACCAGGACTGCCGGTGTCTGCACCTGGAGGCTTGAGATTGTAGTAGTCTCGTAGGGCGGAGCGGTTGCGACGTGGGTTGGGGGAAATCGCTCGTGCGGTGGATGGTGTTGAAGAGGCGCTGAGCCCGCCAGGAACATTAGTGTTTAGCGCATCGAGAGATGGCCGAGAGGATGCCGGGGTTGGTGACTGAGCGCGTGAAGAGGCAATCGAAGGCCGAGGGGAAGACAGTGTGGACATTGTGGTGGTTGATGGAGGAGAGCAGTTCAATGGCGGCGCGGAAAGGCCGCCAGATCATCGGGGTTAAGCGGTGGTCCGAGCTGGCGTATTTTCCACAGCTTTTGGAGCTTCAAACTGCTTTTCTATCCACTCTATTTACACCTTTTCCCTCCATCGCTCGGTTCGCAGAGATATGCACGAACGATGGCAAATGCAGAGCAGATCGCTGCTCAAATACTGAGCGCCAAATCCCTCTGCGTCTCGTCCTCGTGGCTCAATACGTTCCTTGCCTCGTCGCAACGCAACATCCCCGCCTCCGCACTCACCAAGACAGCTCTTTTTCGCGTCCTCGCTTCGGACATTCGCCAGTCACTGGCGACAAACCCCACCTCCCTTTTCCCAGTCGACATCTCTGACCCTACCGTTCAAGAAAGGCGCATTCCCGGGCCAATTCCCGTACAAGTCCTTGACATTGAAGACATTGGCACGAGTCTCTGGGGCCAGGTCGAAGCAATTGAGCGTGTCGAGCGTGGTGAAGCTATACGAGGCCGGGAGATCGTACGAACAGTGAACGTTGGCGACGATAATGAAGGAACGGAATTTGGGAGCTCGAATAATACTGGCGCTGCTGGAGCTCCCACTGCGTCTGGGAGCAGTGGAGCTGGGCCACATCGATTGATTCTACAGGATGCCAATGGGACAAATGCTGTTGCAATTGAGATGCAGCGTATTGAAGGCATCTCGCTGGAGGAGCTTCCTATAGGCGCGAAGATCCTGTTGCGTAACGCAGTTGTGGCGCGTGGTATGGTCTTATTGGATCCCAATTGCTCTACACTGCTCGGCGGGAAGATTGAGGCTCTGGATAAGCCTTGGAAGGAGGGAAGGAAGGCCAGATTGCTGCAGAGGATTGATTCTATGAGAGACAACGCGAATTAAAGCAGTCGAAATGGCTGGTAGTCATGCTGCTAATGAGTTTCAAGATCAGCCACGAAGGAGATGATTCGGTTTTGTTCAAATATGTTGCATCCTCAATGGCTTGAAGTCATCATGGTACAATCTTTACAGACTGGATGAGATTATGATAGAAGGTATGCAATGTTTTCCATTTATTGGTGGTTTTGCTGCGAATGACCCAACCACATTCCCACGCATCCATGCTCCCGTTAACTAACTATGCTACCAGGCTAGATATGCCATCGTTCAACTCCTCCCAGCCTTCCTTCCTCCACGGCGCAACCATGATAGCCCTGAAGGCATCTGTAGCCGTACCGGCTTGAACATATGCCTGGCTCAGATCCGAGGCATCGAGATTGCTGTGAGGGGGCACACTGCGGAGAGCCCGTTGGATGGCCATTTCTGCTGGGTACGAGCTGTCGGAGACAGCAGACAACTCCATCCAGCCCTGCGGCTGACCTGGAGACAGCATGATGGCAGCGGTGGCTTCTCCAATGCGACGAAGATCTTCAGGAAGATTGGCCTTCTCGGTGAATCCCATTGCCGAGATGGCAGCCAACAGTTTCAGAACCTTGCCGCGGTCATGGATGCCAATGTCATCCCGTGTAATCATATTGTGGAGATCAGCCTCCACGGCCTCGATCGCGTCTCGGTCTTGGTCGAGAAGTGCGATAGCACCCAGCAGAGTCACAGCTCCAACGTGGTCTGGATGGTTCTCCACGCAATCAAACAGCTGCTGGCGAGCAACAGATCGTTCCTCTTCGCCCCCCTTTGCCCAGAGGACTTGGGCGAGAAGACACACAACGTCGGGTGCGTTGTTGGCTTCTTGAAGAGCGTCACGGAACATATCAATTGCCTGATCCATGGACTTTGTGAAGTAATGGGCCAGGCCTGCTGTGAGATGCGCCGACAGCCGGAGCTTGCTGCATGCCTCGGGGTCGAAGTTCTCTGCGTCTTCCTCTCCGGATAGAGTGATGGCAGTTTCGGCTTTTTCTGCAGCCTCGTCGTAGCGGTGGTTGGCGAGAAGTACTCGAGCAATGTCTGCATTGGCCTGGGCAAACCGCGATAGCGATGCGGGCGATTCGGTCTCTTCGAACTCTGCCTCAATGCCCGAGCAAACAACTTCCAGACTGGACTCGGCGTCGGCAACCTCACCCATTCTCTCAGCCAGCAGGGCTGATAGGTGCATGAATGGAAGGTCGGATGGATCTTGAGCGCAGAGCTGGTGGAGAGCGAAGAAAGGCTGGATCAGCTGCGAAACTTCGTTCGAGGCAGATGGGTCACCGAGCAGGTGGTCAAATAGGGTGAGAGAGTATTGACGCTTTGGAAGCATCGAGGATGAGTTGGAAATATCAAATGCATGTTCAAAAAGTCCTCGTGCCTCGTTAGAATCTCCATAGAGAAGCGCAAGGATACCCTGGCCAACCCATGCCTGAGCGTAGTCCGGATCCGTTGACTGAGCACGCGTAAAAGCCTCATTGGCAAGCTGGATGTCGCTGTGCAGGAGATACAGCGCACCCAGGTTCGTCCAGACTTGCGCACTGCGATCATTCAGATGCAGACTTCGCACGAAGGCATGCTGAGCCACCTTGGGACTCATGTTCGTAGTGACAACGGCCAACGAGTTCCAGAACTCCGAGTTGCCAGCTTCTAGCTCAATCGCCCGCTTGAAGCATCGCATCGAAGCCTTCAGGAACTTCCGGGGCTTCTTGCTCTTAGTACCGGAGCCAAGTTGCACACTTCGGTATGCCCTATACTCGGCCCAGCCTAGGTTGTACCATGCAACGGCTTGCGCGTGGGTGTCTTGCGTAGAGACGTGAATGGCACGCTTGTATGCCAGGATTGACATGAAAATGCAGAAATCAGGTGAGATAACATCATCACTATCACTTGTGTCTAGCCAAGCTTGGCCCACGCCGTCTACCTCGGTCATGAGATCGAGGGCGTTGGGATCAACACCAGAGAGCAGCAAATGCTTACAGTCCGCGACTGAAACTTTTCCGATCTTCTTCTTTATATAGGTCATATTCGCGCAGGCATCACCGACTGACTTCCACAGGTTGAAGATGTCATGCCGAACAGTAACAAGCGACCCAGCTACTTGGATGACCTTGCACGCAAGTTCCGCAGCATTATTGAATAAGCCTGAATCAAGACTCTCCCAAGAGCTCTCGGCCAAAGTCTGGAGAAGCGCAATTGTCACGCCGATGTCATTGGGGCGAGTAATTAGCACATCCTCGTAACTAGCAATTGCATCGTCATAGACGCCAAGTTCCCTCTTCACGTTGGCCATCATGTATCGCGCAAACCAGATATGATCTTTTTCTTCGCCACAAAGGTTAACCTCCAGCTCCCGTGCGTGTTCAAATGCCTTGGTTGCAGCAATGTATCGACCAGAATGGTGATAGCTCTCCGCTAGACCAACCCAGGAATGGTAATCACTAGGACTGATCCGTAGCGCAGCTTGGAACGAGACAATACTTTTTGAGTATTGCTGCTTGTTAATTTGAACCGTTCCAAGAGCCGCATATGGCCAACTATGCCCTTTACGCTTAGAGCCTGGGGCAGGCTTGGCGTATCCCGAGTCCACAACCCGCTGTGCAACGGCTTCGACCAGATCCCATTCCTTCTGGTCCGCGAAACCTCGAGCAAGACGCTCGGCAGCCTCGGTTTCCGATGATGATAACTCGAAGGCTTTGTGGAAACACCTGCGTGCTCTGGTCTTGTCTTTCTTGTAGTCCGCATAGTAGAAGCCAAGGCTTGTGTACGCAGGCGCATAATTCATGTTAGCCTTGATAGAAGCCAGGAAGCTTGAATAGGCCCCATTGCGATCCTTGCGAGCCGCCACAGATGGATCTAGTTCCCACTGGCAGTATCCAATCCGATAAAGCAGCTCAGACTTGAAGGACTTGTTTTGAGGTTGTTCCACTCTCAAATTTTCGAGAGCATCCTGGAGACCGTCGAGTCCAGCCTGTAAATCGCCGTTCAACGCCTTGCACCAATGAAGCTCGCCACGAATCTTGATGTTTGTAGGATCACGCTCTAGAGCGCGCTCTAAAAACTCGACAGCATTCTCATAGTCCTGATCAACTTTCAGGACCATACCGATACCCAGAAGACAGACGGTGGAGGTAGGCTTTTGTTGGAGAATGTTTTCAAAGATCTTCTTGGCTTCTGGGTGGTGCCGAGGTGATTGATATGGAATTAACGCATTGGCGAGGGTAATGTTAATGGCGTCCGTTGTATTTTGAGACTTCCATCCAGTGTACCTGACGAATTCCGCAACATTTCGAAGTCCTTTCCGAGCCACATCGACGGTGCTCTCGTACTCTTCGAGGAGGAGGTAGAGATCTGCCATGATACGATGCGCAATAACCGATGACGGGGCCATTTCTAGACCCTCGGTCATCAGAATCAGCCTATCTGCAGTACCCGCATCGGCGTTCTCAGTGACATCTGCTTCCTCGACTATCTCGGTAGTCTCAGTGTCTTTGCGGGTGATCGTTGCCACCGCGTCGCTTTCAGACTCAGAGTCCTCCCGAGGAAATTGAGACAATTCACACGTCAGGAAGCCCTTCAGAACTTTTGCCAATCCAGTTTCCGGGAAGAACTCGATGTACTCGCGCAGGACACCCACATCCCACTGCGAGTAATCCTCCACATCCTTCCACTCGAGCACAATGTTCCACGCGAGTTCAAAGGGGTGCTTGATGATAACCATGTCCTGCGCAGAACGAAGTATTTCCTTCCGTTTCGCAGGTTTCTTGCTCACGGGAAGGAACTCAAGCTCCTCGCACGCACGCTCGAGAAGTTTCTCCTCATACTGGCGACGAACGGCATCATCATTCGTCCAGTCGATGAGACCCCGGTACAGATCTTCCAGCTTGCTCTGCCTGAACGCGTCACGTTTCACCTCGAGGGTGACATTCTCTTTTGTTGCACCAAGACGAGTTCTTCGTTCACCGATTTCCCGGTTGATGTATGCCTTCTCCTCGGATTCGGTGATTTCGATCATACGGAGGTAAGTCAGGGATGGGTGTGGCAGCCGACCTTCGAGGAAGGAGTAGATAGGGGAGCTAGGGAGTTGCAATTCAAGGGCCTTCTTGTATCTGGCTTTATCGTTGTCCTTTCGAGCAAGCTTTGTGTATCTGTGGACAACATCCTGGCATCGTTCCTTCTCGTCGCTGAGGCGAAAGACGAGATCAGCTTTTTCTAGTCCTCAAACCGACGTGTAAAAATTCATCTGAGCTTCATACCTGTCGGCGAAGATTTTCCCGAGCTTGAGAACAGCTTCATGATAGGCATCCAGCTTCGACCCGCCTTGCTTCTCGTACAAGCTAATCAGGCCTTGCCAAGCGGTGCGATCGTTATCTTTTATCCGCGTCGCAGCAAGATAAGCTTCCTCTGATGCCTCATTCTGATTCAATTTGTCATTCGCAAGTCCGAGGAACACGTTTCTAGACGAGAGAAAAGGAGCCGGTTAGCTAGGGTCCAAGCTGTGAGGAGGAGTCCTTGGCACTCACGCATGGTAATTCTTGGGATCATTCTGTACCAGCGCCCTGGCTTTTTCAGCAGCCGCCGCAAAATCTTTGGCGTCTAAAGCTGTTCGAACAGCTTTTAATTCGGCCTTGCTCGACATGGTCCCCGTGCGCACTCAGCCTGGAGGGGAGGAGCGGGGAGGTTCTCGGTGTGGTGGAGAAGAAGCGGTTGATCGGTTAGCGCCGATACGTCACGGCCTTATCGGCTATCGGGGGGGACCCCAGCTTTGGTCAGCTGCAGCCTGCCTGTAACATCACCACTTTGTGCCAACTCCTTCTTTGTCTGCGTTCAAACTTGCAGGCCATCTCAGATCGTTTTGCAGTCATTGATCTTGTTCTTGGGGAGGTGGTCCATCCCGTGAAGTCGAGGTACGTATGTCTGCTTGGTCACGGCTCTCCCGGCAGCCGAGCATCATCCTAGACTAGGGTTGCTTGAACTTCACCGAAGCTTGGCTAGGATCTCGATAATTCCTGCTTCTGACCGTAATTTTTTAATACCCAGTGCTTCTTACATGCCGTATCTTGAATCGGTTTCTTGCTGGTCGAAACCGTCGCAGGACTGAATCAACCGACTGACACCGCCATTTCTTATCGCATACTCCAGGATGGGTCCTCTGCGTCTTCACATCGATGGAAAGGTGTTTCGCGATCCTCAGAATCGAGAGATACTGTTGAGGGGTATCAACGTTGCTGGCGATGCCAAATACCCCAAAACGCCCGATCTTCCTTCGTTTGTTTCGGACAAGTTCTTCGACGCAGACGATGTTTCCTTTGTCGGGCGGCCCTTCTCGCTGGAAGACTCGCACGTCCACTTCAAACGACTGCGCAAGTGGGGCTATAATGCGATTCGATACATCTTCACATGGGAGGCAATCGAGCATGCCGGTCCGGGTATCTACGACGAAGAGTGGATCGCATTCACCGTCGAGGTTCTGAGAATAGCGAAGCAATATGAGTTTTACGTCTTCATGGACCCTCATCAGGACGTGGTCAGTAAATTTGGGGATTTTCAATTTTTCATATCGCGGTACTAACCCTAACAGTGGTCTCGATTGTCTGGAGGATCCGGCGCACCAATGTGGACACTTTATGCGGCAGGCCTGAATCCCAAAGGGTTCAAAACCACAGAAGCTGCACTCGTCCAAAATACATATGATAACCCTGCTGATTTCCCCAAGATGATCTGGAGCACGAACTATACCCGTCTCGTATGCCAGACCATGTTCACCCTCTTTTGGGCCGGCAGAGACTTTGCGCCCAAAGCTATCATCAACGGCATGAATATTCAAGACTATCTACAGGCTCACTTCATTGCAGCCTGTAAGCACCTGGCGCAACGAATTCATGAGGCCGGGGATATTGAACACGATGTAGTGATTGGCTGGGAGAGTATGAATGAGCCCCATCGAGGCCTGATCGGAGTGCAGGATATTTCTACAATTCCCCCGGAACAACAGCTTCAGCTTGGAACCTCACCGACGGCCTTCCAGGCAATGCTCACTGGCGCCGGGCGAGCTTGCGAGGAAACTACCTGGAGCTTTGGCAGCTTTGGGCCCTACCAGACAGGCAGACAGCTTGTGGACCCAGAGGGTGAATTAGCCTGGCTGCCTGTCGGCCATGATGATAGCAAATACGGCTGGCAACGAGACTCCGGATGGAAACTCGGAGAGTGCATTTGGGCCCAACATGGAGTCTGGGATCCCGACACGGATACCCTACTTCAGAAGGACTATTTCTCAAAGGTGCCCAGCACTGGAGAGCCTTTAAACTACGAGATATTCACCAACACCTACTTTTTGGAACACTACCGAAAATACAGAGATGCAATTCGAGGCATCTGGCCTGCGGCGATACTGCTGTGTCAGCCACCCGTGATGGAAGTGCCTCCCGACTTGAAAGGAAGCAAAGACGATGACCCAAATATGGTCCATGCTGTTCATTACTACGACGGTTTAACTCTTTTGACTAAACACTGGAACCGCCTCTACAATGTGGATGTCATTGGTGTTCTCCGAGGCAAGTACTGGGCACCGGCGTTTGCTGTCAAGGTCGGAGAGTCGGCGATTCGCAATTGTCTGCGTGACCAACTCAAGTTTCTTCGCGAAGAGAGTTTGAAGTACATGGGTAATCATCCACTTCTCTTCACCGAGATTGGCATTCCATATGACATGGATAACAAGCATGCCTACGAGACTGGAGACTATAGCAGTCAAACGAGCGCGATGGATGCCAATCACTTCGCCATTGAAGGCAGTACCTCAAATGGCTTTACCCTGTGGGTGTATCAGACAGAGGTATACCTTTTCTTCATTCTCTTACTTTGCGACGAGAAGTCGTTCTGAAAAGCTAATTTTGATGCAGAACAATCACGAATGGGGCGATCTTTGGAATGGCGAAGACCTGTCTATTTACTCCCGAGACGATTTGGAACTTCCGACCAAAGCCACGTACACCTCCCTAAATCCACAGTCCCCTGCCTACTCTGAAAGCCATAGCAGTGGAGACGAGCCGGATGTCGATCCTCGCAATCTCAAGCGCGCACTCACAAATCCCTCAATCACCAGTGTTAGCTCTCAAACTCCCAAGGGCTACCGGGCCGCCGAGGCTTTCCTTCGCCCAAGTCCAACATACGTGAACGGGGCCCTGGACAGCCATGTCTTTGACCTTCGGAGTTGTACGTTCACCATGACTTTGACGGCAAAAGTCGCTACCAAAGCCGACGCCCCAACAGAGATTTACCTGCCCGAGTTTCACTTCCCTGAGAGTATGACTGTCATCGCGGCAAGCGGGGGGAAGTGGGAAATTGACTACCAGGAAATCAAGTCCATTAAGATTCAACGATTACGATGGTGGCACGCCGAAGGCGAGCAGAGCATCAAAGTTGAGGGAGTCAAGCGCAAAGCTGGGGAGATTTCGGTGATGTAAAATCAACCATCTCCGAGGAACTTAATTCACTATAGCTCTAACAATGGTTGACAGCTTATGTACAAAGCAATGCTAGCTCTAACAATGGTTGACAGCTTGGGTACAAAGCAATGCTAGCTCCGCTCAAGCAGGTGAGAGGTTGATCAATCTAAAAGCGTAGCTCGCTTCGGAGCGAAGTAAGTCTATGTCGAAGTATAGAATCTCATTCGGGTTGCGACCGGGTCGTAGTATAGACCCGAAAAGCTCACGGCGGGTAACTCCCAGTCTTTGAGTCTGAGTTGTGTTCGGAATGGGGAAGATTTCCTTCGAAATGTCAGATTATTACGACGAGGAAATGCTCTCGGATGTACATACCTCGGACTGTGTCATTGTAGGTTGACCATTTAGGTCGAGTCTCCATGCCTCGACTGTGCCCGCGACGACGGTTCCCTGCTGTCGGATTTTCCAATTTACAAGAATCACGACATCGATATCCCCGCCACCCCCCCTTAGGAGGAGCTCCATGTCCTCTTTCAAGGCGGGTGCGGACTGCGACCAGCCAACCTCGACTGCAATGGTGGGGAGTAATTCCTCGTCCTTGGGACGGAAGAAAAAGTCGGGCTCCTTGTAGCTTTTCGCGAATGGTGAGGTGGGCAATTTGATGGTTGTCCCAACGCCGGTATCGATTTCTTTGTATTCAGCCCAGTCAATAAAGCCGCTTTCGACCCATCCCGAGCAGGATTTCGTCAACCATCGTTGAATGCAGTCATGACCCTCCCCAGGCATCTTAACCCGTAGGGTTCTGGAGTTTGTGTTCCAAGTTTGCCTATAAAAGTCAGTCACTTGAGAGTCACTTCAGTCACTTCAGAGTCACTTACCGTAGTCGAAACCGCTTATCGATTTCTGTGAAGAGGAGCTCCCCTAATGAAATGGGTAGATGGGTAAACTGGTACACCGTATGACCGGGCTCTAGAGAGCTAAGCTTTTTCTGATGCAAAATGTCGAGTTTCTGAATCACAAAGTGCAGAAACTTAGACTCCGATTCGTACTCAAGTGCAGAGAACACAAAATTCGGGCCTGGCTCAGCTGACGACACCGACACTGAGGACTCAGTCGAGGAGAACGTTAGACTGGGTGTGCCTGAGTCAAAGGTACTCGACGGCGAGTGAGGTGAGTTATCGGAAGTCGACATGGCGAACGTAAAAAGATGGGGCTGAAAATTCAGTTGTAGACTTGAAGTAAAGAGTCGTATGGTGGAAAAGGGAAGGAGTGTGGTTGGGAGTAGAAAGGGAAGTAGGGATCCGTGGATCATATATAGAGAGAGAGAGAGATAAGATAACCAACCAGCGCGGGACGGCAAGGCCCCAACTTCCTCATCGGCTACCTTCCGTCACTCTTCCTCAGCAAACAAATCCCGCGTGAATGACGTCTTGTATTGCCGAGGACGCGATTTCTGTGGGCAGTGTTCGCGTTCCTATCTCGCATACAACACCACGCCGCCTCGATCGCTCCTCGGATACCTTTCACGCTTATTTCACACCACTCTGCACGTGTCGCGCACGAGATGGCTGCCGAAGAGCTCTCGGAGGCCGGAATGGCTGATATCATTCGAGCCCTGGAGGTCATACACAGCCCAACCTCCACCAATGCGCTCCGCAAAGAGGCTTTGTCCTTTGTCGAGGCGCTGAAAGATAACGAGGCGGCAGCTCGCAACGGATTTCTGCTAGCTTCGCGAGCAGATCATGCTGCTGTTGTGCGGTATTTCGGTCTGACCCTGCTGGACCACGTTTTGCGCCATTTGTCTTTCACCAGCCCCGAGGAATCCACGAACCTTCGATCGATGATCCTTCAGCTCGCCGAGAATATTCGACCCGAGGACCCGAGTTTTTTCCGCAACAAGATCCCGCAGCTCTGGTCGGAAGCCGCTAAGAAGAGCTGGGGCTTGGATTGGGCGGATATGGATGAGGCGCTTGTCAAATTCTGGGGTGTGTCTCTAGTACATAACGAGCTAGTACTCTCCGTATTGGAAACTTTGTCGGAAGACGTCTTCTTTCGTGAGGATACCGTCTCTTCTTTGCGTGGCTCCGAGCTCAATCGTGCGCTCGTCGAGATCTTCACACCTGCCGCGATTTTTGAGCAAATCAATCCCGACAAATCCACCACTGCCGTTCTGCGATGTGGACAGGAGGGTTGGCTAGTTCGAATTTGCGAGTTTTTGGACAATTGCGTACAGAACGTCTCGACCTCGCGTGAAGCACGCGATGCGGCCGTCAAGGCTCTAACAACGCTGAGATCTGCACTTTCTTGGTCAATCTTCAAAGCCGTTATCGCCGGACAGGTCGTTGCGAGTGTCTTTAGGGCTTTGACCTGCCAAGACGAACAAGTGTTGCTGGTAAGAACGTCTTACGAGATTCGTAGGTATCGCCATAGTTTGATTCTAAACGATGTTCTTCTAGGCTGCGGTTGAGGCATTGCATTCACTTTATGGGCGGAACAATATGGGAAATGACGAGTCTCACGGTCTAGTCTGCCTGATCTTTGAGAGCGACTATCTCAATACCCTTCGAAATCTATATCAGTGGTCCATTGTTGGCCCAGAGGATGCGGATGAGCCGAAGTACTTGATCTCTAAAAAACTTTCGGAGGTAAGTATCTCACCATCCAATCGATGCACCATCTCACAGAGCTGACGTTTCATAGATGATCTCCTATGTTGCTGGCTGCTTGGAGGACGAGAGGTTCCTTCGAGACACCATGCACCGTCTAGATCTCCCGCCCTTCTTCAACTTCATGTTGAACATCATGCAACACCAGAGCTTGACTGTATCTATCCCGTGTCTTCATTTGTGGTCAAGACTTTTGGGTGTTCAAAAGATTGGCACTTCAGAATTTGTGGTCAACCAGACCCCGACTTTCCTCACCGTCTGTACGCAGCGTTTGATACGGTGGGAGTCCCTTCCGACAGAGTCGGAGGATCCGACGATCCAGTTCCTCGCGGAGGATATTGACACGATCCCGGAGCGTCATGCATTCCTTGGCAATTATCGTCGCTATTGTTCGTCGATCATTGAGACCATTACCCAGAAGCGTGCTCAGGAGGCGGTACGCGAGATCCTTGGACGAGTTGATGAGAACTTGGACAACCTATACAGTGGTGCTGAGCCATTTCAAAGTACGTCTTGATGCAATTTATGATTGTTTACCGCGCTAACCGAAACAGTGCACGGTTACAGTAAATCATCGATCCCGCTTATGCGTGCGGATGCTCAATTCGCCGTTGTTGAAGCAGTTATCAAAGGCTTCAACAAGTGGATTGAAGCCCATGGCAAGGCACCTCAGCAGGATGTAAGTCTCTCTGGCGAACCATTAAACATGCCTTCGCTTATCCCATTGACAGGAGCAGGAGAGGAAAGAGCTGGAGCTTGCGGTGGAGAGCTGGGCTTCGAAGCTGATGCAAAGGAATTTCGAGGTTCGTGCGCATATTAGCAATACAATGATCAATCAAGCCTGAGATCACTAACAGGTTTTGCAGGATCCGGTGATTAAGCAAAAGGTCATCAAATTGGTGGTTGACATCTCGTCCAAGGCGCTGGACAATCACCCTGCATATGCGCTAAAGGTTCTTGAGCACATTCTCATGACACGCCTTCCAGACCAGCCGGAGTACCCTGTTTATGCTGAGGCCGTCAAGGAGCTCCATGGGCTGGCTAGTCACGAACTCCGACGCCTCGCGATCCGCTACGCTGACTATTTCTCCACTTTCTACGATCTGCTTGAGCCGAAAATCAGGGAGATCACAATGGCCAACCGTGTGGATGATAAACTCCAGATGGAGCTGACGTCCATCCTGTTGATCATTATGCAACGCGCCAGCAACATTGATCCGAACCTTCGCCATAGCCGGCTGGCCGGATTCCTTGCGCCCATTCGAGAGGCATGGCAGGACGATGAACTCCGCCGTATGAGCTCGTCATTTGAGGGCTTTTGCACCATGCTTGGACTAGAAAACGTGGGGTCATACATGCAAGCCAAGCAAGCGCACAAGCTTGAGGATTGGTCGTCAGTTGCCTTGGACAATGAGGGAAAGCTTGTCCAGGAAGAAATGACCAGGAAATTCCAGATGCTACCGCTGCGTGGTACCAAAACCATGCTAGCTGTTTCAACGGACAAGCTAAAGAGAACCTCGCCCGCGTATCAAGTTGCTTGTGATATGTGGCAAGAGCTAACTCCTCAGATCCTTCCTACCTTGGTCCAGCTGCTTACTCATGCCCATGCCTTCCACAACCCGGCTAATTGGGCCGTTAGCGACGATATGCGAGCAGTGGTTGAGCGCATTTTGACCGATCGGTTCTGGCAAGCCGGCATTTCCAGTGGTAGCCGCGATGACTTCTATGCTAAGATCACTGCATCAAAGTCAACTCTCGAGGGGTTTGCATCATCTGTTCGGGGCAAAATTCGAGCAGTGCGTGAGTCTTGTTACTCGATGCTTTTCAGCATGAGCCGAATGCGCCATCAATTCTATGGATTTGCCGAGCTGCCAGGGCCGTTGTCCGAGGCCCTCTTCAAAGATGCGGAGCACCTTTCCTCCCACCAATTTTCTGTCCTACTCAACATTTCCCGCTGCCTAATTGACGATTGTCCAGTTCAGTACCGTGCCCAATTCTTGCCGCCAATGCTCGCTACTTTGTTCCGCAGCATCGACCGCAAGATCACCACTGAATGGGAATTGATTGAGCAGCGGAAGAGTGGCGGCTTGGATGGTGACCTCACTGACGAAATGAAGTCGGAAAGCGTTCTTCGTCAACTGACATATGCTGCGGTCATCATGGTTGCCAGCTTGTTCGACCCACAGAGAGGAGGTAAGAGCTTTAATAGTACCAGTTCCTCATCCATTGCACATACGTTCGTCTGCTGAGGCTCTCATGAGCCGAAAAGTCTTCGCATAAGCATACTAATACATTATGTTTCTTTAGATCCTGATCGAACAGAGGCAGACCCTAGTGCGCCGCAACCGACTCCTGAACTCGCCGACTCAATCCGTCACTTTGTTCTATCCTCGCCCGAAATCTTCGAGCCCGTCATGCTCTTCTGCACTCATGCTCTTCGCATGCGCGATACGCGGTGCTGCAGCATCATCACTCGCGTCGTTCGCTCCATCTTGGCCGACTTCGCACCCCCGCACAATAGTCAAACCATTGTGACCATCCGCGAGTTCATCTGCACAGACGTCCTGCAGGCTTGCATTACCTCCGTCCATGAATCCTACTTCGTTGACATGCAGAAGGATTTGGCCCAGCTCATCGCGTCCATCTGGGTTTTGTACGGAGTCTGCAGCGAAACACCACGGTCCGTCTTCCTCTCTCTGCCTGGCATCACTCCAGAAAAGGTTGTTCAGACAGAGACTGCTCTCCAACGGTGCACCTCGCCCCGCCAACAGCGGGCCTTGGTCCTCGAGTTACTTGAGCCGCTGCGAGGTGTTAGCATTGCCGAGCAGGGCAAGATCCTTGGCTCACGGGAGGAGCGTCGCAAGGCGAGGACCGCGATTCAAAGCCGGTACATGACCAACGAGATGGAGACACAGCAGGAGACTCATCGTGTTGACATCAATGATGGTCCCGATCTCTCTGGTGTTGCCGACATGTTCGGTTAGTGCATCAGCGATACTCTCGACAATCAGTTACGGCTCTCATCTATGGACTGCTTTGCATTTAAATCGCTCGCCATTGACGGTCCCGATCAGCGTTTTTGATATATTGATCCAGAGCTTCTTAGCCCTACGTTCTCAATTTCTATGTCAATGCTCACGTGAGATCTGCTTGATCTCGCATTACTTTTATGTTTGGTGGCCTAAGTTTTCGATTGCATCCTGAGCGTACGTTCTTGATGTTCATTTTTTTTGGTTTTTCATATTCTTGAGGCATGGGTTTCTCATCGCTTGCGACCTTACGGACTACCCCTTGGCGGCGGCGCTTTGAGACCAACAGAATAGACAGGCCGCTATACATTTATAGACGGCCAAAACCCCAATATGAACGTGCTCATGCACAATTAACATATAAATCCCTGTTTTCTATCGTAAACTAATGATACTGGCAATTTTGGGCCACTCTTTACTTCTCTTGTAGATTGGGTTGATTTGCGTCAATGCAAAACAGAAGAAAAATGACTTGTTGTAAAACAGAACTAGGCCCTTCGTAGTAACGGTATATCTACAATGTTTTCCTCGAGCCCCTGGCTCCTTTGAGACAAACGATCCTTGCCTCTATGATTCTTTCACTCGCTCCGCCTCATCTAACGAATCGAACTCCAACCCTCTTTCCTATGAGGGTGCCCTTGAACCAGCAGTGCCGTGTCCAACCACGAGCGGGAACAAATGGTGGTACGAGATCGATGAATGCGTCGACGAAATTGTCTATTGGGTGACCTTGGAGGGAGTGTAGGCAAAGGTAGGGCGGACGAAGCTGTACATAGAGAAGGCATTAGCGTCATTGACTCGGCCATTGAGATCCGATTTGGAGTCTCCGTCAAGCGTACGTACCGGTCGGAGTTGTAGACCTTGTGCTCGGCGCCCAGGAGCTCCTTCTCGCGAGCCTTGTCGGCGTAGTAACGGCGGACCTGATCACGGTCCTCCTCAGCCTGAAGGAGAGGAGTGAGGTAGAGACGGCCCCACATCTTCTCACGGGCAAGCTCACTAAACCCAAGCCAATGTCAGTTTCTGGTCAATATTGAGGGCAATACGCCGCGTTGCCGCATTTCCGAGTCGCATTTGCGACGCATCGGGATCATCGGGGCAAGGGAACTCTGCCGTTGCGGAACACGTACCGTTGCTCACGGACACCGTGGAAGTACTTGTAGAAGCCGTAGGCCATGATCATGTGCATGCCGACCATGTAGTAGAAGGGCTTGAAGCCACGGGCAGGGAGGTTCCGCTGGAGTTCGAGAGAGGGAGGGTTAGCTGATGTCGCTGTGCGATTGCCGGGGAGAGTCTGGTTCGGCGCCCGTGCTTATCAATGGCATACCTTGTACTGGACTTGGGCGTAGCCCCCCGTTGGGGGCATATCCTGAGGCATGATGGCGGTATGGGGGGTTTTGGAGGCTCCGTGTACGTAGCGAGGAGTCCTTGGATGGAGAAGTTGGTGATGCATATCACGTGAGGTGCTCAGTAATGAGGGCTGCGGCAGTTGCTATTGGCTGGCGGCGGTGAGTGGGCTTTTTCCCCAGCGATGGACGAGACTGCTTAACAGCCCACTTGCTTATTTGGTCATAATAATACTGTCCTGACCAGCACAATGGACGAGGAAGAGAGACCTAGGAAGCTTGCAAAGCTCGAGCACGACGACGAAGCCATCGACGATGAACTAGGCCCCGCAATGACCGGTGTTGTGGCAGCTGCCGACGAGCCGTCGCAAACTGTCGCGCCTAAGAACGATAATGCACAATTGGAACAATCAGAGCTCCCCAGAACCGACAATGCCATTCCTGTCAGCGACTCTGCGCTACCTGAGGGCACAGCCACGCAAAACGCCCCTCCACCGCTCTCGAAGAACCAGCTCAGGAAACTCAAAAAGAGAGAGCAATGGGAGGCAGGACGAGAGCAGCGCAAGGAAAAGCGGAGGGAACAAATGGCAAAGAAAAAGGAACGTCGCCAGCGTATGGTCGATGAGGCGAGGGAAACTGGTGGCGAGGAAGCCGTTCAGGCTCTGCGCAAGCAATGGGAGACGACTCGGTCCAAGTCTCGGCGGTCGACTCTGCTGCCCCTCTCGATTGTGATTGACTGCGGCTATGACGATTTGATGAATCCTCACGAGCGCATTTCGCTCGCAGGTCAACTTACACGCTCATACTCGGAGAACACTCGTGCTGTTTGGCGCTCGAACCTGATGTTCAGCTCGTTCGATAAACAACTGAAGGAGCGATTCGACAAAGTGCTCGCGCCCTATCGCAATTGGAAGGGGATTCGAATTATCCAGGAAGATTTCATGCATGCTTCTGAGCTTCTCAAGGAACAAATGGCTTCCCCCAAGGGTGGGAAACTCGTTGGACCCTTTGCTGAAAAGAGCGACGCTAAGCCGGAAGATGGCGAGGTCATCTACCTGAGCAGTGATAGTGAGAATATCTTGACGGAGTTGAAGCCCTACTGCACTTATATCATTGGTGGCCTCGTGGATAAGAACCGCCACAAGGCAGTTTGCTACAAAGCTGCCGTTGCGAAGGGGATCAAGACCGCCAAGCTGCCCATTGGCGACTATATCCAGATGGCCTCTCGTCAGATTCTAACCACCAATCATGTGGTCGATATTATGCTGAAGTGGCTGGAACTGGGAGATTGGGGAGAAGCTTTCATGAAAGTCCTTCCGCCCAGAAAGGGCGGCAAGTTGAGGGAACAGCAGGGCGACGAGGCTACGGAAGAGGTGACGGACGATGAGCCTAAGCCAACTCTGGAGGAGATCGCAAATGAGATGGAGGCTGAACAAGGAGATGATCATGATGATGACGGAGATGCATGATAAGTACATAGCCAATTCATAATAACCTTATACCTTGCCCCATCTTTGGCAGGCAACACGTCAAGTTTTCAAGAAGCAGTTGTAAGTGGATCATAGCATTCTATCGACAAAGTGCAGTATTGAGGTAAAAAACTTAATTACAGTGACAACAAGTATTCAAACTTCCTTCAAGGATGATACATCCAGCCTTCCTGGACCTAGTAATGAAATCTGCTTAAACAGCTTGCTGCATCTGGTCGAGATATATTTTTGTGATTAGCCGAGGGCGGTTACCTGCTCTTGAGGATATGGAGGACCTTTGATCTCTTGAAGACTAGTTCAGATCCTTTCTGGTAGAATAATGCATAAGGTGGTCTTTCCAAATTAGCCTCAATCAAGTTGGAAGTGATCAAAGATCACCTCGTGCTGTCTATCAGTCGCATGAAGAATAATGCTCGTTACATACTTTCTGCGATCCCAACACGTGACTTAGTAACTAGAAAGCACAAGCAGAGATTACATAAGACATAACGCAAGCCACACGTGGACGGACGCCACACTCGATGACGGAGGGGAATTTCTGATGATGCAGTAACTGTATCTTTCTTTTTTTTCCCCCAAGCTTTTCTTTGATTTCTTTACTCCCCGACGGTGGCAGACAAAGCTTCATTTTCATTTATCTTGAAGTTTCCCCGTCTCTTATATCACCTTCCCTTTACCTTTTCTTCTCTCCTTCATCTTCCGACTTTTTCTACATCCCTGTTGCTTGGTCGCTACCCCTCGCAACCATGTTTATGCTCCGCAACGGTAAGCAAACACGCTCCTACCCCGCCACGAGCCCCTCCGTACCAACCATCATTGTTCGCGACAAACGAACTAATCAAGCTAATAATTCTATTTAACATTCAGTGGGCAAGTTTCTCTTCGGTGATACTTCGAAAGAATCCATCATCGAAATTCCCCAGGGCCAGCTCTACCTGGTCCGCCCCCTATCACCCAAGGGCTATTCGGAGCTCATTTTCAAGGACGCCGCAGCAACGATCAGACGCACTGGCCAAGACTTCCAGTACCAACTCGTGATCCAGAGAGCCTACGAGGAAGGCGAGGAGGAACTTGCAGACGACGAAGACGAGCAAGTTGCGGATAACTTGGATAAGGACGAGAAAGTATTCCTGCTTGACCAGACTTTGCACTTCCGCTCCGAGGTTCGTGAGGGTGGCAAAATACTTGCGTGGGATGATCTGAGCGGTGACGAGGGTGATCTTTTCGAGTTCATCTGCGACCCTTCTGTCCCATCGGATAAAGTTGCCACGTTCGAGCTCGCCGCTTTGCAGTGCCAGTACGAGCGCAAGTTCCGTCGCAGCGCCCAGCAGGCTTCTGAGGACGAGCTGCAAGAGTTCGCATACCAAGAGGAGAAGCCGATCCCATCTGCGAGCCCCATATCCTCCCCCGCCGCCAAATCGCCCGAGCGTACCGTCACATCAGGTGACTCGGCAGCTGCTATGGCACGAGATGTGAAGTACGCCCAGTCGAAGGGGCAAGTCAAGTCAGCTGCACCCGATGAGAAGCCGACCACCGCTCCACCCTCCGCTGCTCAGCCCGAGTCCACGGAAATACTTGCTAAGGAGAAGGCTGAGCTTCACATGTTTGACTTCCCCTCGGGAACCTTCGTGCTTCAAGATTCTGATATCGTCGCAACCGTCTCAGAAATTGGCAATTGGCAGTATTGGCTTCAGATCAGTGGCAACGATAAGGATTGGCTGGGCCAGGCTGTCGTTGGAGACATCAACCCGGTTTTCAACTTTGAGTACCTGTCTTTCATTTTTAACCACTATGCGGAAGATGGCTCAGCCTACTCGTGGCTTCTGCGCTTTAAAGACCAGGCCTCCGAGGAGCGATTCCAGGAGGGTCTGATGCAGGCTTTGTGGGAGCAGCTCAATGAGATGAAGTGGGAGAAGGTCAAGGAAAACGACAGGGAATATGTCCTGGACGCATTCCAAGATCTCACCATGGAGGACGCCGATGACAAGCCGGAAGAAGAGGAAGAACCCGAAGAAGAAGAGGAAGAGAGTGACCAGGATGATGGCCAGCGAAGTGAACACTACGACAGTGATGAAGAGGAGGACGACGTGAACGTCCGTGACCAAGATGGTAACAAGAACTCTCAACTAGCCGTTGGTTATAAGCACGACCGTTCCTTTGTGGTTCGTGGATCGAAGATTGGCGTGTTCAAGCATACTCCGAACAACAACCTGGAGTTTTCCACGACCATCTCCAAAGTGGAGACCCCTGGGGGCAAGCTCTTTAGCCCCAAGAAGGTTATGCTGCATGCAGAGGATCGCAACTTGGTCCTCCAAAACGGCGATGACCCTAACTCTCTGTTCAGGATGGATTTGGAGTACGGAAAGGTTGTTGATGAATGGAAGGTGCACGACGATATCCCGGTGGAGACCTTTGCTCCAGAGAACGTGAGTTTTCATTCTGGATTTTTTACACATGGGTTCGGCGTACCACATACTAACCTCTTTGACAGAAATTCTCTCAAATGACCGCCGCCCAGTCGTTCGTTGGTGCGTCTAAGAATGCGCTCTTCCGCATCGATCCTCGTCTCGCTGGTAACAAGCTTGTCGACTCCGATCTCAAGCAGTATGCCAGCAAGAACGATTTCTCAGCGATGGCTACGACTGAGAAAGGCTATCTGGCCGTGGCTTCTAATAAGGGTGATATTCGCATGTTTGACCGTCTCGGTATCAACGCGAAGACTCACATTCCTGCTCTTGGTGAGCCGATCATCGGTCTGGACGTGTCTGCCGACGGCCGCTGGGTTCTAGCTACTTGCCGAACCTATCTCCTCCTGATTGACTCGCTGCAGAAGGAGGGTAAGAACGAGGGCAAGCTTGGATTCGAGAAGTCATTCGCCAAGGATGCCAAGCCTCAACCTCGTCGGCTTGGCCTGCAGCCTGCACACGTCGCCCAGTTCCAGCACGAGACGAAGCAGCCATTGGCCTTCACACCTGCTCGTTTCAACACCGGTGTCGATTCCACGGAGACGTCCATCATCACTGCCACAGGCCCCTTCATTGTTACCTGGAGCCTCAAGAAGATTATTGCTGGTCGCAAAGACCCGTATACAATCAAGCGCTACGCCGAGGACGTCATGGCAGACAACTTCCGCTTCGGCTCCGACAAGAACGTAATCGTCGCCCTCCCCAACGAGGTCAACATGGTCGCCAAGCGCAGCTTCCAGAAGCCCACTCGTGAGAGCATCGCCGGACCCATCACACCCATCCGTGCCAAGAGTGGCAGATTTAGCAGCCGTCTTGGAAAGAACGACATTGTCAACTCACCCTATTAGCCCGGCCTATTGACATTCCCTTACCTCCCTCTTTGAACTTTGTCTCTTTTTGGCTTTCTTGATTTTGATCCATTACCCATACCCCCTGTTGTTGATGCTTTTTTCTTCTCTTCTATTTACATTTCCTATCTATTTCCTCTGTGTGATCTCTCACAAGATCGAGGAATGGGTTGCACTGGCGGGGTCTTTAGTTTCTCCTTACGCAGTTGTACTTTTTGCCTCTTGGTGCAGGCTTGCATATTCTATGTAGGTAGCTAGCTAGGTACTTCCATAATCCCAAATGGAATAAGTCTGTCAAATTGTCCTTGCCCATAGGAAAATTGTCAGATGGCACGTCCCCATCTGATTCTACTCTAAGGTGTGCTATTAGGGGGAGATTCTGTCAAGACTTGAATCGGATATTTACTTAAAAACGAAGCTGATGTTTACAAAGGTAACTAAAAGCTTCCTTAGAGAGGCATCTAAAAAAAAGAGAAAACTGGAGAAAAAGAAAAGAATTCCCTTAGTGACTCAGGTTGTGAAGTTCTAATCACTCTATCCTCTTTGACGCCAATATATCATTTCTAATAATGTACAGATATGAACTGAGAAGGATCAAGTGCACGAATCAATTAGAGAACGACCTCTTAGCCTGAGTCACAGTCTCGTAGTAAGACACTCCAAAGAACCGACACAAAGAAGCTTGCAGAACACAATTCGAGAATGGCAAACTGTGCTTACGAGATTGCGCCTTGTGGCTGGGCATGTTCTGGAACAAAAAATGCTGTCATCAACAGGGATATCCGCGGAGTTCCATTCTCTACGCCCAGCGGACTTAACCAAAATGCCCGCACCTGCATATATACTGGATAATGTCCGCCAACTCTTGGCGCTCTCCTTCCGTTCTAGTGCTCACACCCTCGCCGCTTTTGCTCACTGAGTAGAATTGAGCACGCCGCTGAGCGACCTGAGCTGCTCAGTTATCATTACGTAATCAGGGTGACCTTCTTACTGAGCTCGATACGAGCATCCTGATTTGCTCACTGAGCCTGACCACAGCCTCCCATCTGATCACTGAGCCTACCTGAGCAACCTAGATTTACTTACTAATCACCTCCCAAGAGGCGATCTGAGTAAGCGGGCTTAATAAAACGCAATAAGCTAGACCGATCCCTTATACGGCTTTTCCCTTTCAGTCAAAGAGCGGGGCATCGTAAATTTACCACTTCCTTGGCGATCCTTGCCATTGTAGATAGGATGTATTTGGTGAAAATGATTACAATTATTGTAGATCTAATGCTCCTAGAAGCATTCTCCGTGCCCGATACTTGGCCACATTTGGGGAACTCTGGAGGCAATTTTAGTTACCTTCTATAATCGCGTCGTCGAACTCCTCCTAGTACTTAGAGATAGTTTAGCTATCTACTTATGGCAGCCTACTATCTTACATTATATTGGTCTTAAATGGTGCGAAGTTTAGGTATTCTCCATGCCCTAAGGCTCTGGAAATAGAGATCCTAGTTGAAAATAACTTCTAAAATAAGCCACAAGCGCAGAGCGTGGCATGATGACTACCAGGAAAGCAAAAGAAAAGTATACCAGTCTTAGTCTCCTGACTCCTCCATAACTTGCTGTACGCCTCCACGGCGCCTGATACCTATTTCAAGGCTGGTCATGTGGGATCCCACAGCAAGACCCGTCGCCGGGACCCGAAAGAGCCAAGGGCGCAAACCATGTAAGGGAGTTCAGTCATTTATGAAATCGTCGCGCAGCTTGATACTGTACCTATGACAATTAATGTTGCACCAATCTCTTTCTAAGTCTCTCTCCATCTCACCCTCACCAGCCCCTTCCTCATCCTGGTCTCCCTGGCATAACCGCCGTAATATTTTGCATCACCTCCACTAAAGCCTCGGGTTTGGCCACGTCCTGCTCACAACGCGAGACGCTATTTGAGCACACGTAAACCAACTCTCATCTGGCCTTTTCCACCCCGGTTTGCTCTCAGATAGTATGGTATGAAATTCAAGTCCTTCGAGCCTTCGGAAATCTCGCTCCTAGGTTCAGCCACAATCTGACCGTCCCATGCCGACGTTTCGAGTTCGCCCTTTGCACCATTCTGAGCGACAATGGCGATATAATTATCTGGCTCGGATCGCAGTTCCTCCTTCAATGATGCGTTGAGGTCAAGAATTGTTCGCTATTCTCTTGTTAGCGTGATTCCTACTCTCACAGTGCTCTACAATCGCGCTCAGCTCCTACCTTGAAATGCTGCTGCTCCCATGGGTGATCGACATCCTCGACACAATAGACGATGGGGCCACGAGTAAGATATGCAACTGGCTGCATGGTCAAAGGACTTGGGCGGACGAATTGTGCCTTCATTGGGCAGGATAGGCGGAACTTTGGGTTTTGTCGCAGCCACCGGGCGCTCAGGAGCAGATAGCCTTTCTCGACCTGCAAATGATCTGCCGACGGGGTAATCTGAGTCAATGGTCATTAGCTTCTCGAACAAAAGACTAGTCTCGGGATCTACTCACCTCCCATGATGTTGCCCAGCCTGGAATCCTTAGGCATAGCTGAAGGTCAACGGGTGGCCCTTCAGTGTGAGTTTCGAATTCCACATCTCCATTCCAAGGCCAGTCAGTCTTCTGAGTGACCGTGACCGTTGAATTTGCAACCTTGAGACTCAGAGATGCAGAAGCATACATGTGCACATTGACCACTGCGCCCTGGTCGCCGGTAGTGTGAGTCCAAAAGTAACCTCCTAAGAAACCCAAAGTGCGGGTGACATTTGGTGGGCAACAAGCACACTCAAACCATTCATAGCGCTCCGACAGATCTTGATCTGACGAGGCTAATTGGTTCACGTATGTGAATGCTTTTCCATTCAGGCTCATCCCAGTAAGAACCGCATTGTACATGCACAGCTCCATGATATCGGCGTAGTGGCTATTCAACTCAATCTGATACGTTGTCAGCGGCCACGATCTGGCAATTTAGGGTAAGACGTACTCGTAGCAAGCGCTCAGCTAGCATCATAACTCCAATGGCCGCACATGTCTCTGCATAGCACCCGCCTTCATCTGTGCCGTGGGGTAAGAAGTAGTCGATTCCGAACCCTTCCCATTTCTTCATGGCGCCAATACCGCCAGTAACATAAGACTTTTTCTCAATCATATTCGACCATAGTCTGTTGATGGCAGGCAAGAACTTGGACCCAGTCTCACTCGTAGGTCCGTGAATTCGCACGAGGTCAGCGACTGCTGTGAGTAGATACATAGCTCGAACTGCATGTCCTTCTATTGTCTCCTGCTCGGCAATTGGCACATGGGCTTGGTGATACCTTGACCAATATTAGACTCGATATACTGCCAATCAAGAGCAAAATGAATTAGTGAGTACATACCAGTAGCTCCTTGCGGCAGGATAGCACATGGGTAATTCGTGCTCGCTCTCTTCCCTCGCCTTCGCTTCGACGTCGTAGTAATGGCGTTCGCCCTTGCCACCTTTTTGGTTGCCTCTTTCCTCAAGAAAGAACTGTGCCAGTTTTAGATGCTTTGAATCTCCTGTAACCTTGTACAAACGCAGTAAAGCAAGCTCAACCTCTGGATGACCAGGGTATCCAGGAAGCTGGCCTTCTTGGTCTCCGAAAGTAGCCACGAAGAGATCGACATATTTGAGAATCGGAGATAGCAATTCATCATTCTTGTAGTATAGATGATGTGCCAGAGCAGCTTCGATGAGATGACCTGCGTTGTACCTAGATCACACTGTCACTTAGCAGAACTTGGGTGTTTGGCATGGTATGAGTAATGACATACAACTCATGCATATCTCGCAAGTTGGTAAATCTTTTCCCTGGCTCGACAACAGTATAATGGATATTCAGATATCCATCTGGCTGCTGTGCGCCTCGAATCATTTGCACCAGCTCTTTCACTGCGGCATCTATCTCCGCATCATAAGAGTCCATCAAGAAGTAACAGGCGCCCTCGATCCACTTTGCGGCATCGGAATCCCAAAACTGATGGTTGGGAACCGGCCAGACGGTAGGAGGCTCCGAGTAAGTTGGATGCCACTTAAGCTTGAACGCATCATAACGGCCAGTGTCCTTGAGCATGTTCAACTGGTGTCGCAAGGTCTGACTTCGCACGACTTCGCGGCGGCGCGCCCAGAAGGACCCCGGCGTGAAGATCGTGGGGACAAAGCTTTCTTGGGGATACTCCATGACTGACTCGGGCTCTGAAGTTCTAATCTTGAAATGCGCGGATACAGTATGCTATGTATGTTTTACCAACTTATGGAGCAGTTTGTTGCCCTTTTATGATTACCGAGGGTCGAGGATGGGGGGATTCTCCTATCCCGAAAGGGTTCAGAATCGGAGATCGAGAGAACGATCTCCCACACCGTCTAGAGCTTTTGCTGATTAAGAGAGATGGTTTCAGATCGCTTCGCCGATTGTCGTTATGTGGACTCCGAAGCGGGTTGTCTAGCGGGATGCCCGAAGGTGATGGACATTCCGGTGGAGGGGCTCCGGCGGGGTGGAAGAGGCACCGAGTCTACCGACACCTGAGTGGATGGCTTCAACTGCCGAACACACGAACCCCGGCAGATGCAAATTAGTATCTTCAAATTACCTGGTACGATCGGCGATGTGCCGAGACTCTGCATACAAAGACAATGTTTTAGCCTTTTAGCATGTAATGATCTACGCATATATACAGTATGGAGGTTGTATCCTTGCCAGATGGAACCCCCCTAACGGGCTCTGGCTTATGAGTTCCAATTCTGGTGTTGTTTGCTTTCATAATGGCTGCCGTGAAGAAGTTCGAATAAAGTCGCTACTGCTTTCGAATTAGCAAATACCCCGATTGCTCGGCTTCAAGCTGGTCTCGCAGATCTTGCTAAATTTCCTCCTTATCGTACGCCGAGAGCTCAAAGCCACGAAAGAACATACAGCACCAGGATTCCGTAGTGCAACGGCCTTCACCTTTTATACCCTTGAGTAATTGCCTGTGTGAGTAGCATCCACAATTCCGGCTGCAACATCCACCACGATCTGAGCGGTCCCTCACCATCTCTTCACGCGTGAACCATCTAAAATCATTCCTTAAATTATCACGAAGTCAATTGAAGTACGGGTGCAGTATGGATACTGCTCTGTAAAGTCTGCTTTTCATCCGTGGAACTCATGCTCGCGTCTTCTCAAGCTGTTCACTCACGTTATCAAGTTCGGAGCTGTCAGACTCGGGTGTCTTGGCCTTTTGTAAGGCTGTCACGCGGTGATGTAACGCTTCCTTGCTTCACATGGTCCTCCTCATTCTCGATGTCATTCTCATCACAGGCCTCAGCCCGGAACGGCGAACTGAGCGGCTCATCTTCCTCTTCGATGAGGAATTGGTGGCGCGCGCTCACACCGGCAGAAGGTCCTCGCTGTTGCTGTGCACCCATGTACGCGCGCATCTTCTGAAGTCAACGGTTTCATCGCGGACGTCGTAGCGGAATGGCGAGCTCGCAGGCTCAGGCTCGGACTCTTGGTCGTGGTGGTGGTGGTCATCGTATTCGTCATTATCGTAATTGTGCGGAAAGCTATGTTCCATTTTCATTTTTGTCGTCATCGTGAATGTTGGTCTCGTAGGGACTCAGGATACGCGCCACTGTTTCTGTTCATGGCTGCTTCAACGGACTCGAGGTGCCCAACGAGAGCCTCCCGGCGGGGGTGGAGTTCCCCGGATTCCTTCTTGCTGACTTGCTCGGAGACCCGTTGGTTGACTTTGGGCCCTGGTATAACTTGTATGTCGTTTAAGTTTGTCTCGGCTGTCGGAGCAATGTTCTAACCACTCAAGATCTCGATTTCCACGGCCCTTGTGCGCCACGGCTCATCCCAAGTCCCGGCGGAGGACGATGGTTCAAGTGCACACATCGAGCGTATATATGCGGACAATCCCCCACAAAATTCTCCCCGCATACCACGACAGTTCCACTGATCGACAGTTGGTCATCTCGGTTCTAACAACTTGAACTTGAAGTCTTCCAAGATCCTTGTCCCGATCGCAAACATCATGGCTATGGACACTGTTGTCCTGACCGAGCGGGAGGTGGAGCGTTTGCAGCTCGGTGGTCCGGAGACACTCGATCTCATCAACCAGGCGCAGGAGAGCGACGCAGTCGACCGGCTTTTGACAATCCGTGACGCTCTGAGCAAGTACAAAAAAGCGGTCTTCTGGGCCATGTTTCTGTCTACCAGTTTGATCATGGAGGGATACGATCTGGTCATTGTAAGCGACCTCGATGTCCACCCGACTACACGCACGTTGGCACTTCTCTAGAACTCGACTAATTCAAGATTACCCACCCTAGATCACTTCCTTCTATGGCCAAGCCCAATTCCAGAATCGATTTGGCGTCTATGATCCAACCACTAAGCAGAACATCATCACGGCCGCATGGCAATCAGGCCTGTCAAATTCCTCTGTCGTCGGGCAGCTTGCAGGCCTCCTCATCAATACCTATGCGCAAGATCGCTTCGGCTGTCGTCCGACTATGATGTTCTTTATGACATGGATGACTGTCATGATCTTCATCCCAGTGTTTGCGCCGAGCCTACCGATCCTAGCGTGGGGTGAAGCCATGTGTGGTATCTCTTGGGGCGTGTTCCAGGTCCGTGTTTCTTCGTCGGTGAATCTTGCGCATATCATCATGAAACTGACAATCCCAATCGCTGTCCAGACTCTCTCCACCAGCTACGCTTGCGAGGTTGTTCCTACCGTTCTCAGACCCTACGTCACGGCTTACGTCTGTATGTGCTGGGGGGCTGGTATTCTCCTTTCTTCCGGGGTTGTCCGAGCTGTGGCCAGTGTTAGTGGAGATCTTGGCTGGCGACTTCCTTTTGCGATTCAATGGGTATGGCCTATTCCGCTCCTGATCGGTGCTTACATCGCTCCCGAATCGCCGTGGAACGCAGTCCGACGCGGAAAAATCGACATGGCGAGGAAATCCCTCATGCGGCTTCGTCAGCATACCCCGAGCCGCAAACGTGATGTGGACGCTACATTAGCATATATCCGATACACTACGGAGCTGGAGAAGGCAGAGACCGAGGGGGCTTCGATCTGGGATTGCTTCAAGGGAACGAACCTACGCCGGACTGAAATTGTGAGTTGAATCCTTCTTCTCCCTTGATTGTGTATCAACCTCTTCATGTCTCCCTTCGGGGCAATCTGACTTTTCACCTTTTCATCTTCCAGAACTGTGTCGTTTGGGCCGCCCAGATTCTCTGCGGTAACGCCATTCTGGGATACTCCGTTGTGTTCCTCGAAGCTGCCGGCTTCTCCAGCATCCAGGCCTTCGACGTGAACATCGCTCTCTCAGCCTGCTACATTATTGGCGGAATCATCTGCTGGCTCCTTTTCCCGCACTTTGGCCGCTCCACCATTTACATGATTGGCATGACCTTCATGTTCTTCTGTCTTTTGGCCATTGGTGGCCTCGGCTGGGCGAGCGGCACTCAATACCAGCTCGCCATCGGCATTCTGCTCGTCATCTCTACCCTCGTCAACATGATTACTATCGGCCCTGTCTGTTATCCCATTGTCGCTGAGACACCCTCTGGACGCCTGCGTTACAAGACTATTACTATCGGCAGATTTGTCTACAATCTTACTGGTATTTTCCAGAACTCTGTTACTCCTCACATGATTTCGGCTAACTGTACGTTTTCCCTTCTACTTCTGCTTGTACTGTGGTCGCTCACTGACAATTCCCCTTCCTGCAGCTTGGAACTGGGGCGCCAAAACCGCGCTCTTCTATGCTGGAACCAACCTTCTTTGCAATCTGTGGTGTTGGTTCCGCCTGCCAGAGACCAAGGACCGCACCTTCGGTGAAATCGATTTGCTCTTTGCTAATCATGTGCCCGCACGCAAGTTCAAGACTACCAAGGTTGAACGTAAGTCATTGATCTGCGACCATCTCCCCGTCATATCAAGTAACAGCGCTAACATCCGGGTGTGCAGAATTCTCCCAGCAGAATTATATTCCCAAGGAGGCGGAGGCGGGTGTCCAGTCGACTACCCATGTCGAGGATGCATAAGACGGTCGGGACACGTTCAATTGAGAGGAGAGATATTATGTTAGCTTTCTGAGAGATCATACACAGGACAATCAAGGAAGCCATTAATGCCTGTGATTAACATACCTCGTATCTTTCATATAAAGGTCATTCCTCACTTGCAAGTGAAAAGTGGGATAGTAAAAGAGGAGTTGAAACTTCATCCATGTTGCAAAAGCGAGCGACCTCTAAACGATCGGGCGGCAGCTTTGTATACCAAATGAGCAACATATCGACGGCAGGATGTAACATCCGCCCTTTTAGTTAGTTATTATAACTTGATGACTTATGTTGAAATCGTAACTCAGAAGTCTCTTTAAGTCCTGCCTATCTATACTACATGACATAATTCGCAGATTCGAATCGACATTCCATAATAAAGAGGCGCGTAGAGTCTATGCTGCTAAATGCTGAGCTGATTGTTCAGGAAGAGTAAGGATACTAAAATTACTGCTTTCCTCAATTAGCTTAAGCTAATTTTAACACCCTCCCACGCCTGAAGGGTTGCAAGCGGGAGAAGCGGGTTGATCTTGGTCAATAATCTGACGATGAGAAAATCAGTTTTTACTTGAGCGAACTGGGGAGATAAGCTTTGGGGCGCTAAGGTACCTATCTCTTTCTGGGTAATCATGCTGACCTGCAAGGACGGACTCGGAGCTCTCGGGTGCCCTAAAACGGTAGATTTCCGGAATGCGAGCCCGACCCCGCAATCCGGTCCGAACTTGAGATTTTGGAAGCAAACCCGACGGAGTTGCGGGGGAGTACGAACTCCGGGAAAGTATCTCCCTCCGCTTTGAAGAAAAGAACGTTAGAAGTTCGTTTCTCGACAAGAGCAACCCAATTGGAGCGATTGTTGAACGAGCCTGAATCCGAAAAGGAGGTGTGGAGGAGAACAGTTTGCTTTGTGCCCCGCTCGGGGTTTATCCCTGTCGAGCTTCCCCGGATTCTCCAACCCCACGTTTACTCCTGAAGAATCGATTATATTGCCCGGAGATTGAAAATACTGGGGAACGCAAGAGAAGTTCATATAAAATGCCGTGTGACCTCTTCAGACGACCTGGCCCAGACGGAGGAATCCTTCAAGTCACACTCCTACTTTGAGAGCATTTCACGAATCCATCGAGATGCGGTTAAGCTTTGTCCACGCTCTGGCCCTTGTGCAATTGGCTTCTGCAAGCCCTCTCACGACAAGAGACACCGTCACGGCTCAGGTGAACTTCAACAATAACACCGGCACCCCAAAACACCTAGCCTCTGGCCTCTTATATGGTGTTCCCGATACTCAGGACCAGATTCCGGTAAGAGGTCCGGACAACTTCGTATTTAGCTCTATTTTGACACATCATTTCAGGCCCACTTCTATCAGAATATCGGGTATAACTATGAGCGCGCAGGAGGTGCGCAGGTCGCGGCCCCTGGGCGTGGTTGGATCTGGGGCTTTACCGAGTATCAGGTGAGAAAAGCTCACTACCCTAAAGTAGTACAACCTAATATCCTGCTTAGAACCGCTTCGAATCCGCGCTCTCAAATTACAAGACAGCACGAGAGTTTGGTGCAACCTTCATCTTCCTCATTCACGATCTTTGGGGCGCCGATGGAACCCAAAACTCCACTGCTCCGTACCCGGGTGACAATGGAGACTGGCAGAGTTGGGATGCGTATCTCACACAACTATTCTCGGACATGAAAGCCAATGGCATGACAACTGGGCTTGTTGTCGATATCTGGAATGAACCCGACGGCGCGGGATTCTGGAACCGTGCTCAAGCCCAGTATCTGCAGATGTGGGGCAGGACGTACTACAAGTTTAGGTAAGATGTCCTCTGCCATTTGGCGCAGTCATGATCATTCAACTAACTTTTATCAAGAAATGAGTTTGGCACTGCCGTGCAAATTTCTGGCCCGGCATCTGCTGGTACGCCTCTGGCTTCTAATACCTGGTGGGAGGCATGGGCTTCATTCGTCGCCAGTAATGGGTCCATCCCAGACCAGTATTCCTGGCACATGGAGGGAGGAGACGGAGACCTTCTTTCGACCCAAGCAGGTCTCAACTTCTGGCAACAGAAATACGGTCTTCCGTCGAAGTTGATTAACATCAACGAATACGCCGTCTTTGACGAACAGGTTCCCGCCGGATCAGCTTGGTGGATCAGCCAGCTTGAGCGCATTGATGCCCGTGGCCTGCGCGGAAACTGGCTCAGTGGAAGCAATCTGCACGACTACATGTCCTCTCTTCTAGGTAAATCTGGATCTACTTACCACCCCAACGGCGATTACCAGGTATACCAGTACTACTACCAGAACATGACTGGCCATCGAGTTGGAACCCTTCCTTCTTCTGATCTGAAGCTAGAGGCCTATGCGACTGTCGGCACGGATTTGGCCCGTGTGCTCGTTGGTGTTCGAGTTGCTACAGGTACCTGGGAATTGAAGTTGAACTCGCTGTCGTCTCTTGGATTGCCGACTAGCGGGACGCTGAATGTTCATACCTGGGGATTCCCTGTAGGCTCTGATGTGCACTATGGAGAGGTGGATGGGCCTAAGGATTTGGGCTGGTTCGGCCATGCTTATTCGGGAGACACTGTCACCTTCCCTGTGTTTCAGACGGACACGATGACTGCGTATGCCTTTGAGTTTGCTGTCTAAGTGGCAGGATCTCGCTTGAAATGTTGATCGCTTGACCAGCGCCCTGCTTTCCTACTGATTTTCGAAGTTTGACCAGCCTTATTTCTTCAGCAAGCACTTAATCATCCCTAGCTGGGTTATAAAATAGCTTACTTTCGACCTCTTTCGCAAGATTTCGTCGTAAGTAATATATTGTTAGATGCTCACTATATCCGGCTGCATTAAATATTTAGTGTAGAAAGGCAGAGAAATCTTTCCTCGTGAGAGGAATGTCCTAAGGCCCACTGGCCGTGACATTCGTGAAGATAGGTTTTTTCATAAAGCCTTTTTCCCATCGAAGTGGAATTTCTCCATTAGATAAATCAAATTATGCTAAATTCTCTGTAGTCTCGATCCCGAAGAGAGCACCACTTCCTAATACAAGGCCGAGGAGAAGGTCACCCGAGGTAAATTATGGTCGCTTTCTATCCCTAGTTCCGATTCTAAAGCTGACTAGTTAGTTAGTTAAGTAAAGTCTATTAGTAAGATACGAAGTAGAGTTAAATACAGAAATTATACACTGTACAATCAGAATCTCGGTTATTCTTAAGCCACTGCTAGTCAACTTTCTATCTAATTTCCCAGGGAGTAGTTATTAATAGGGAAAGAACTAAATAAATATACTAAAATAGGGGATTAGAATGCGATATTTTTGATAATTTATTAACTTACCTCGTATCGAAGACCTCTTTCGTGCTTATTCTCATCGGAAGGCTCAAGCGGCCCGACTCTTACTCCTATAAAGAGATATAACTAAAGTGCAAATAGTATAAGAGCTTTAAGCCTTCCGGGCATAGCCCTTTTATGGTCGACCCGCCACATCGAGGAGACAACTTTTAAAAAATCCTCTCTTATAAAGTTATACTTTTGCTTTTTATTATTCACCACTTTGTCGTCTTTAGTTAAGGTAAATTTCATCCACTATACCCCAGAGAGAAGAAAGGATATATTTAACTACAGCGACCTCTATACCGGTAGTCTCTTTAAATCCACTAAAGAATCGCTCCGCCCACGCCTTAGCTATCCTTATTATTAGTTTCCCTTCCTTACAGAGTCGGCTAGTGGTACAATTCGCATACTAGCGAATAAACTCTTTTACTATTTCATAGCTTAGAGGTAAGCAACCTAGAACGGTTTTATAATCTATAAATCCGTTTTCTAGGTCTGCAATACAGCTAAGAAATAATTAGCGTTACTATTAACGATTTATTTCATCTTCTAAACCCACTTAAGCCAGAAATTCAAAGTTTATTAATATCACCTTTTTTATTCTTAGAAGTTTTTTATCCTTATTTCGCACAGTATCTTCCTCCTTACAGGCTCCGGGAACGTACTTATTTCTCTACCGTAAAAGACGGCGCCTTTCTTTAGCCTTATCATCACGCCATAAGAAAAATGCCATTTGACCCATAGCCTGGTAATTATTATTAGATAAAAGGTAAAGAGGCGGTGTTTACGAAGGAGTTAGCTTTTTTAAGGGACAGTTACGGGGACAAAGTCCTTATATCCTAGATCACAGAACACGATACACGTAGTGCAGAGGTATTTTAAACTGATAATTTTAATAGTACGGTCCACCTCGATTTAATTTAGTTGGGAGTTAATGGCGTATGTTTTTGGCCAAATAAGACTTCCAGAATGGGTGGACCTCACATGTACCATTCCGCGCTAGTTTCCACAGAATAGATGGCCCTATAGGGCATGGCCCTTTTAGGTCTAATCTGACATACGGCTAGAAGAAAAGGAGTGCGGCTCGCTGATTAGTTAGTTAGTTAGTTGACTAGTTAGTTAGTTAGTTAGACAATGAGTGCTGGTGAGTAAGCAGTGGCTGAGCAATCACTGAGCAATCACTGAGCATCCATGATTGGTCACTGATAAATCACATGACTGCACTGACCAGATCACTGAGCCTGAGCCTGAGCCCGTGCTGACATTTACTCAGTGAGCCTGAGCTTGATCGCCGTCATAAAAGCGGCGGCAGCCCAGACAGGAAAGCTACTCCCGGCAGACAAAATCCTGTGTAATAGGCGCATATTTTGAGAATTTTGTTGCCATTTTCTCAGCCCCGGTGCTTCGAGACCTGCATGACCCAGCCTGTAGTGCGGGCTTTATCCTCGATTAGGGAGGACTAGCGGGGACCCGTAAGCTTGGGTCGGTGTTTAGGCTCGGAAATAGCCCTCTAAAGGCGCAGCCTGCATGAGGCTTTTTGGGTGACATCACACGCACTCGGTTTGTAACCAGATATAAATTGGAGAAATAGTCACTATAATCGGTAGATGTAATATTCCAGAATATTAATCCACAATCTATTTTTCGAACTCCATCGAGGCCTTTCCCGCAGCACAATGGCGAGAAACGAGGAATTAAAAATTGTCTTCGGAGCAATGTCCTTTGGAAAGCCAAGTATGTCTCTTAAGATCACATTATTTCTGTCAATACAGAACAAAAGACTAATTCGATGAAGATACACTCGGCTCCCGCGTCCACGATATTGCTACAGCCGCCGAGATCATTGATCTATTCCAGCAGCATGGCCACAACGAGATCGATACAGCCCGGATCTATGGCGGTGGATCTTCTGAGGAGATGATCGCCGATCTTGCATGGAAAAATCGGGGTCTCATCGTGGACACAAAACTGTATCCCAATGCTGGAGGTCCGGCTGCCTTTGAGGACGGATACACCCATCGACCCGAGGATATTCGACGCGGGTTGACGAACAGCTTGAAAGCGCTTCAAACAGAAAAGGTCGATATTTTCTACCTCCATGCCCCAGACCGCAACACGCCTTTCGAGGATACATTGCGCGAAGTCAACAAGTTACACCAAGAGAGTCGTTTCTCTCGCCTCGGACTGAGTAACTTCATGGCTTGGGAGGTTGCCCAGATATGCGAGATCTGCATAAAGAACGATTGGGTCAGGCCGACCGTCTACCAAGGAGTCTACCATGTTCTTCAGCGCAGCATCGAGGCCGAGCTGATCTTCTGTCTCCGCAAGTACGAGATCTCACTCTACGGCTTCCAACCTCTCGCCGGTGGACTCCTCACTGGACGCTATAAGAGGGATCAAACTGAATTCGAAGAGGGATCCCGATTTGACCCCAAGATTCTCTCTGGAACGATTGCTCGAGGTCGGTATTGGAATGACGCCTACTTTGATGCGCTTGAGACCATTCACTCCGTCGCGGCCAAGCATGCTCTGACTGATGCCGAGATTGCATTGAGATGGCTGAAGTATCATTCGAAATTGAGCCAGGATTTGGGCGATGCCATTATTGTGGGCGCAAGCCGTGTCAGTCATCTCGACTCTAATTTGCAAGATCTGGAGAAGGGAGAGCTTCCTGGGGAAGTCGTTCAGGCTGTAGAGGAGGCCTGGTCATTGGTGAAAGGAGCTGTGCCAAATTACTGGCACTGAAAAGATCGGCCTGCTTGTTCAAATTGGATCTAGTAGTGACTTGAGCGATCTAGCTGGCTGACGACATCACCGTGCTTGATACACCTGTTGTGTAAAATATTGATGATTAATTTCAATAGAATATTGGATTACATGGCATTTCGTAAACCTTGATTTGACTCTAATAGAGCTATTCTGATCCATCAACCACTGTCTGGTGAATGGCGATGAATGATAAGAGAGAGAGCTGTTTAAGCTAGCTTGAAAATTGTTCATTGATTCAAGCCCAATCATAATATTTTTCAAGCTCTTTGATTGATGATTTAAAAAGACTACCCCGGAAACCTTATTGTGAACCACAACCAAACATAATAAAAATTTATACGATATTATATCGTATTCAAACCTAAAAACCGCCTCTATGCATATACGCAATAACGATACGACGTGGACAACAATGGCGGAGACTGCTAGAACTTCCGCACGATCCAGTCTAACCCGGCTGGTGAAATTGACTGGAACTTATCACGAAGATCCTTGAAGATGTTATGCAAGTGCTTCTTTGCCTTTTCAAAAGCTCGAGTAGCGGACCAAATCATTTCAGGTTGAGTGGATCTTAATTGATAATCGACGTGCTTGGGCACCGTAGCTCACTATTAAAGTTCAATATCACATTCCCCCCTTGACCGTCATTCCAGCTATTTGACTTGATGACACACGAATAGAACTAATGTATATAAAAACCCAGGTGCTGTATGGTAAAGAATACCTTCTGCAAATCTCTTCAAGCTTTTCACTGGGGCCCAAATTCAAGTTCTTCAATTCCTCCCTACACTTACTCAACTTTCTCAAAATGAAATTCTCGCTCATCTCCATGATATTTATTGCATTTGTTCATTCACTCCCTCAGGACCGGGGTAATGACGCCGATATTTGTCACATTGATGAAAGAAGTCAGTGCAAAGCAGGCTATAATGAGGTTACGGTCGATATTTTTCGGTCCCTCAATCCATGTCGTTTCATTACTTGCAGAAACTCAAGAGACGTCTTTGATACCTATAGTATCAGCGCAGCTGGCAGACCCTGCCAGAGATTTATTGTCTTGCGTGGTTACTGCCAGAAAAATGGCACTTGCGGAGGTAAGTCATTTTCTTAGGGAATTGGTAAACTTTTTGGGGCTTTGTGATTGATCAGATACTAGGCTGCGGCGCAGGAGAATAATACCAGCAATTCGACAAGAGTCAAATACAAATGAACGAGAACGTTCAGTTCTGTTACCGCTCTACCTTCCCCTATTTCTACTAGTGTTTAGCTTACTTCGTAAATTTTTCAATCATGGGTAATCCACTAAGTGTTACTTCACCTGTTTACTAAGATCGCCGAGGTCTAGCTATCTGCAAGACAAGCAATAGAACACAACCCCGCATTTACCAACTGTTTACCCGAGCTTAGACCGCGGTCAAATCGCCGAGCTCGCCAAGAATGAAGCGCCATGCGATAATTAGCACAATTTCTTCATCTTTTAAACAGATTATTGGAGTTGATTGAATCAAGGCTCCTGTAATACCCTCACACCATATCAATTGGTGAACATCCGACCCGAACTGCCGCCGCAATGTCTACCCATTCAACAGTACCACGGAAGCTTTGGGAACACCCTGATCCCGAATCAACTCAAATGGCAGCTTTTAAGCGAAGTCTCGAAGAAGCAAAAGGCGTAACTTTGCCAAACTACCACGCAATGTACCAATGGTCTATCCAGAACCGGATTGCTTTCTGGGACTTTTGCTGGAAGTACTTCCCCATTATCCACGAAGGAACCTATGATCGAGTCACGGATGAAAATGCTCGAATTGACAGTATACCTGACTGGTTTCCTGGAGTCCGTCTCAATTATGCCGAGAATTTGCTGTTCACGGCGGCTACTCCTGGCGAGGTACCGTCAACTGTGACGACAATTGGGAAAGAAGATAATAAGCTTGCCGTGACCGAGGTTCGAGAAGGGGATCATGAACCAACTGTGAATTTGACATGGCGAGAGCTACGGCAACGCACTGGTCGATTGTCACAAGCGATGAAAGCTGCCGGCCTTCAAAAAGGGGATCGCGTTGCAGTCGTTGCTAGTAATAGCATTGATACCTTGACGGTGCTTCTAGCAACAACTGCGCTCGGGGCTATATTCTCATCAGCGTCCACAGATACCGGGGTCAAGGGTATTCTGGATCGTATCCGGCAGATTCAGCCACGATGGGTATTTATGGACGATTTTGCAGTATATAACGGAAAGACCGTCGATCTTCGCCCCAAGATTTCCCAGGTCGTTGAGGGCATGGCCGTGATCAAGGAGTTCCAGGGTATTATTTCTGTGCCTAGATTCAGAGACCGACCGGCTGATATCTCGCACATTCCACGAACTCGCACCCTCACAGACTTCCTCGCAGGAGCTTCTTCCGATCATTTGGAATTTGTCCGTGTTCGGTTCAGAGATCCTTTCCTGATCGCATTTTCATCCGGCACGACTGGAGAGCCTAAATGCATTGTTCACTCCGTGGGAGGAGTTTTGATGAACAGTAATAAAGAAGGTCGCCTCAATAGAAGCATGAACCCGGATGCAATCACTCTTCAGTATACTACGACTGGGTGGATCATGTACAACTCTTGCATTTCGGCTCTCGTCTTTGGCGCCAGGCCCATTCTATATGACGGAAGTCCCTTCCAACCAGATCCGACGATCCTAGTCAAACTCCTTGAGAAGCACAAGTAAGTGTACTCGAGCAGAATGAGGCCTTTTTCATACCAACACCGGGCTCTTCTTATGCAAGGATTCTAACGAGCGACATAGGGCCACGCACTTTGGTACATCACCTCGCTGGATGCATGAAATGAGAAAGAACAAACTCAGTCCACGAAAGATTGCGGACCTCCACAGATTAAAAAATGTCACTAGTACCGGCATGGTTCTCTCCGACTCTCTCTTCGAATGGTTTTATGACGAAGGTTTTGAGCCTCACACTCTTCTCGCTAATATCTCAGGAGGCACAGATTTAGCCGCATGTTTGGGCTTGGAAAATCCCATCTCGCCTCTGTACGTTGGGGGGTGTCAAGGCCCTAGTTTGGGTATGCCTGTCGCTGCTTATGAACAAGTTGACGAAGAGGCTGGCCAAGCGAAGGGTTCGGAAGCTGCACCTGGCGAGCCCGGGGAGATCGTGGTGACTGCCCCATTCCCGAGTATGCCGGTCAGGTTCTGGAGCGATGAAGGGGGGAAGAAGTACTTCAATGCGTACTTTGCCCGCTACGACAGTAAGTGATATACTGCCTTCGTCTTTATTGACCTCGTTGTGCGCCGCGGGACTAATCCCTGATCTTGCCAGATGTCTGGACCCAGGGTGACTTTATCGCCGTTAATCCCAATTCTCGCCAAATCCTCTTCCTCGGGCGATCCGATGGTGTCTTAAACCCCTCCGGCGTTCGGTTCGGTTCTGCAGAGATCTACAACGTTATCGACACTCAATTCGCCAGAGAAATTGTTGATTCCGTCTGCGTTGGACAGCGTCGGCCCAAAGATGCAGATGAATCGGTGATCTTGTTTCTTCTCATGCGACCGGGCTTCAAGGTTGATCAGCAGCTGGTGACCCGCGTTAAAGATGCTATTCGCAAATCGCTCAGTGCTCGCCACGTCCCAAAGTATATTTTTGAGACTCCCGCTATTCCAGTACGTGCTTCCTGTTTTCTGAACCGCCACGAGTTATTCTTTGGGCCCACTAAATCTTTTTCTTTCAGGTCACCGTCAACTTGAAAAAGGTTGAGCTTCCAGTGAAGCAGATTGTTTCTGGCAAGAAGATCAAACCGTCTGGTACACTTTTGAACCCGGAGAGCCTAGATTTCTACTATCAATTTGCAGAAGTGGAAAAGCTGGTCCCACCTCAAGCGAAGCTTTAGCTCCCGTTAGGTAACAGAGCACTGGTCTATAAGCTTGTTGATCTATAGTGCCATAATCAGTCAAAGATTCTTAAACCTCTTTCGCAATAAGTCTAGAATTCAGGATTGTAGAATGCTCAAATGATCCACTTTCTCGTTTCCTTGAGTCTAGTCTGTGCTTCATGGATATAATTCAATTCTTCAACTTATCTAAGACCCAATCACCGTCGGCGGGCATCGGTCAATCAAGAGCTTCTCCACTCGGAGATGTGTTTACTCCACTTCCCCAATAACCCGCGATAAGACCCCCTCCCCATGCATCAAACAGCGGTCTCGATTTTCCCGAGCTCTTTCTCTCCGTTCTATTTCAAGCTCATCAAGGAGATCATTAAACCACCAGCCCATTCCTAGTAACACGCTCTTGACATGGATCCTGCCAAGAACATGATGGCTGTCAGCCATACGCTCAATACCCTCGTATATCAATACGAGCGCACTCATCCAGGATCAAAGGAGGTCCACGACAGAGCCAAGAAGGTTTTACCGGCGGGCAGCACTCGATCCGTTCTTGTCTCTGAGCCATTCCCATTCGTGATCAAATCCGCAGCAGGCGCCTATGTCACTACGATCGACGGCATCACGTTTGAGGACTTTGTCTCCGACTTTTCGGCAGGGATATACGGACACTCTCACCCGGTGATTCATGATGCTGTTCAAAAAGCCTTGGCAACGGGTTTCAGTCTTGGGGGAATTACGCAGAAAGAAGCTGAGTTGGCGGAAATCTTGACGACGAGAATTCCGTCTTTCGAGAAAGTTCGCTTTTGCAACTCTGGCACGGAAGCGAATATGTTTGCGCTTGCAACGGCAGTGGCGTATACACAGCGAAAGAAGGTATGGCGCACTATCATAGCATTATCTCATGAGACTATCAAATTAACCCTACTACCTGGCAAAGATCGTTGTCTTTGACAACGGATATCACGGGGGAACCCTCAGCTTCAGCACTACACGAAATGTAATGAATCTACCCCATGAATTCATCATTGCAAAATACAATAGCATTGAAGAGACGCAACCCCTCTTGAGCAACGAGATCGCGGCCATCCTAGTCGAACCACTACAAGCCGCAGGCGGAATGCGGCTCGCAACCCCCGAGTTCCTGCAATTCCTCCGCGAATCAGCAACCAAGATAGGAGCAGTACTAATCTTCGACGAGGTAGTCACGTCCCGGCTACACTACCATGGTATCCAGGGCGCCTGGAATATAAAGCCCGATATGACTACCGTGGGAAAGTACCTCGGAGGAGGATTCCCCTTTGGCGCCTTTGGTGGTTCCTCGAAGATCATGGATCGGTTTGATTCGGCCGATAAGAGTGTTGCTATTCATCATTCCGGGACGTTCAACAATAATATCTTCACGATGACTGCGGCAGTCGCTGCGTCGGAATTGATTACCCCCGCTGAGCTGGAGCGGTTGAATCGGCTTGGTGATAGGTTTCGTGGTCAGGGTAATATCCTGATTCGGAAAGCTGGATTTGACGATATGTCGTTCAGTGGATATGGCAGTGCAATTGGCGTTCATTTCACTGGCAGTGAAGCTGGTTCGTTGCTTGATTGCTTCTACTTTACGTTGCTGAATCGTGGAATCGCCATTGGAAGGCGCGGGTTTGTATCTTTGAATCTTATGCATACCGAGGCTTCGATTGATCGACTCCTCGAGGCTGTGAGCTGTTTCTTGGAGGACTTTGGTGGGGCGTCTCATATCAAATCCAGACTTTAGAGGAACGGCAAGGCGTGGAAATGGTACGCAATTCAACATCACATTAGGACTCCAGCCGAGGCAGGATGTAAAAACCATGGGAATATACAAGATACATCATATTTTGAAGTGCCATTGAATGCTAGATCTGGCATTGTAGAGGAGAAAGGACCGGACGAGTCCAACGATGTGAGCATTCACCATGGCATCGTTGACCGGGTATTTGACAGTAAATGCAGTGGTTACAGAATCCGCCCGCATAACAGAAAAGAAAGGCAAGTGTCTCATCTTCCCATCGGCCATGATAATTCACGCACTGGGTATTCCCCGCTGTGGCCTTTTTCTCATGTCCCACTCGGCTGCTTTGTATATATGATTATGCACGTCTGAGCTCCAGAACACCCGATCTCTCGAGCGCATAAGAGTCAATTACGACCCCACATACCAGACCTCGACACCGAGAACTTCAAACTTCTCCCCTTCATCGGAAAGAGGTTCGTTGCCAAAGGTCTGGCAATGGGAGCTAACTCCCTTCTCAAGGCCAGAGTCCATCCAAAGACCGTACCGTCCATCACTAGAATCGCCATCAGTGTTCTCTCCAAGGAATAAAAGAAACATAATCAAGGACAATACATACCCTCCACCAAGACTCAAAAATCCAGTCTCACAAAACATCATGTAATCATTCACTCCACTATACGGGAACGCCTTGAAACGAATACGCTCCGGCGTACTCGCCCCACTCCGCGACGGGGTATCAATAGACGAAGGCGACGGAGGAGCCAGCGCACCGCCACTAGCCGCAGCTAGATTAGTCTTGATATTCATATTCAAATTATGAGCCGGCGACGACTCAGTCTTCGCCTTGGACCGCGGGTCACTGCGGAAAGTACTCCAACGTCCAGCGTGGGTAGTATCTGCCGAAGGCGGGGGCGGTAGACCAGCTCGTTCCAGCGCTTCCTCAGATTGCGGGCCGTCGCCGGTGAATGCAAGACCCAGGCTTGCGGGAGGTGGTAGCACGCTCGCGCGCCAGAGGAAGCACTCGCCCGTGCCGAAGAATTGGGAATCGGGGTGTGGGGCATCGGTCATGTAGGCGCCGAAGACGGCGCCGGAGGGCGACGAGTCGCGAATGACAAGGACGTAGCCCGCCCGCGGGCTGCGGTGAGAGAATTGCTGGCAGTGATCGTAGAGGGTGTGGAGGGAGGCGCCGTCGCGATCGAGGCTGTAGGCGAGACGCCAGGTCTCGACGAGTTGGAGGCGGGCTGGGACGAGGAGGCGGATTTCCTCGGCGAGGGCGCGCGTCAGGAGTTGCTGTTGGAGGAGGTCTGCGCCTCGAGGTATTGCGAGGGTGAGGGGGGTGAGTGGTGGAGGTTGGAAGGGTGAGGCTGTTCGGCGCGGCGTGAATACTTCGGACGAGGATAAGGATGTTGACCAGGTCATAGCGGTTGTAGGGACGCTAGGGTCTGTCAGGCGTCGATAGAGACCCGAAACGACGTGGCTGACTGGGTAGGAGAAGTATTGACTGTAGGAGGAGGCGCCTGAGTTTTGCTGGGGTGTGTGAGAGCCGGATCGTGAGGTAGAAGAGGAGCTAGAAGTTGTGGTGATGGAGGAGGGAGTGTCGGAGGGGAGATGTCCTTGTGATGAGGACGACATGTAGGCAATTAGGATTAATGGTTGGAGGACACACTGTATGAGGATCGGCGAGGCACGCGATGGAGCTGGAAAGATGCTTGAAGGCTGAAGATAGCGGAGGTAACTATGGGGCCGAAGTCAAAGGTGAAACTAACAACTTATCGCTTATCACCATGTGGGGAGCTACCAGCACCAGATGCGAATACGAAGCCTGTTTTCTGCCATTTCTCAGCCTAATTGAATAAAGTATAGATGCATCATCCCGACAGATCGACACCTGAGCGTTGATTAGCAAGATCATGTCGTTCGACGCTAGGAGAATTGTACAACTTGGCGATCGAAGCTCCGACGCCACGGATTTGGAGGTCAACAGAGACATGTTTCCAGGTTGTACCTCGAGCAATTTTTGGCTTTCCTATTCAATCCAAGAGCTACGGAGCCTCTCTTGTTCCATTGATGCGGACTGTGGCTCCGCCTTGCCTCCTAGACGCAGATGACGAAACCGTGGCGGATTTAGATGCAGTATATAACAAGGGGAACGTCTGAACAACATCTTTCCTGCCTCGTAGGTGGATCTTCTATTTGACAGCCAATTGTTTCAGATTACGATTTTAGTCCATACTGCAAAAATGGTCAACACTAGCATCAACAGCGACTATTCAGTCGAAGAAATCACCCAAGTCGGGCGCAAAGGCCGTTCTCATGGCCACAAGTACGATGGTGCTGATTTCGACGAATCTATGGTATGTCTCATTGCGTTTATCCCGGACGGTGGGCCACAAGAAGTGACTAAGACATGAAATTTGCAGATAAACCCGAGAACAAGGCGTAACAAGCAGGAAAGACGCCGCTCGCCGACTACGTCGAATAAGACGCGGGCTAGTTCTGGGTCTGCAACCAAGAGACGCACCGCGTCAAAGAACGCGCATTCGCATCAAACCCAGGAGTGACGTACCTCGATGTGGGATAAATATTAATATCGATGAATCCTGACATGCAAATAGCAGTATCAATATTGGGTATCATATGCAATTGAACAATATAGACTATTCATAAGTGTATCAAGTCCGTTGCCCTTTAGGCCGCAGATCCACAGTCTCGTACTCCAGTCCATTCACTTCAAAGACATGGCCCGGTCGCAATGCCCCCGTGTAGATATTCTCCTCGGCATGCGGGTGGAATAGGCCCGTCTGAGTACAGTTCAAAACTGTCTTCAGACCCGGAGGATCGGTCAGACGAAAAACGCCCCAGTCTGGGTTCTTACTGGGCGCGCAGACGATGGCAATACTCTCAGGGAGCATGACCTGGTAGCCAGAATGGGTGTGAAGATCGCGCGAGCTCATGAAACATGTCTGGGTTGGATGGGTGTGAATCCAGCCGAGCATGATCAAATCTTCCGAGTCACAGTAGTCGAAGAGCGCGGACTCATTGGTTGTCTCGCAGGTATCAGACGTAGCGATCTGCTCCGGAATCACCAGCCGCGAGATGAATAATGCATTAGACACGAGGGCACCACACAGAATACCACATGTTTCAAGATTGTTCTTGGTGTTGGCAGCTGCCAGCGAAAGGAACCGGGTGCGCAGACTGGCGGGAAGGAATACCGAGCGCAGCGGAGTGCCGTTTTCCAAGTAGGCCGATGGCTTGAAGGTGTAGCTGGAGGGATCCAGCTCTGGGTTTGCCGGTGGGCTATCTTCAGGTAACCGAACTTTCTCTGGTAACCGAGGCCCTTGGGAAACCTTTGATGAATGGGATGACAAAGGAAGCTTCGAACCCATCGCACCATCGACAAGCAAAGCCTGGCTAGGCTCGATAAGTTGCTTGGGAGGCAATACCGGGGGCGTATGGCGTTCGGCATTATTATCTCGAATGGCAATCTGCGCAGCGGGAATGATAGGCTCCAATGGCTTTTGCCTCGGCACACTGGGATACTTATATGTCGACTTTGCGGTGGAGGATGTATCACGCGTGGTCGGTTGTGACCGATGCTGTGACTGCCCGGCGGGACCCTTATTATCCAGGTTGATTCTAATATTTTGAATCCGCTGGCTCAAATCGTGATCGGAAGCCTGGGGTTCCTTCTTGTAGGCATTCTCCCAGTCACCCCAATCTCCAGCCGCACGCCGACTGCGAACCGTAGCTCTACGGTTGAGCTCCGAGTGCGCAAGTCGAACCGCAAGATCGCGGTTCTCACCTGCTTCTAATGGTTGTGCGACTCCAGTCAGGGCGGGATCAGCGGGTCGCTCGCGAGATTCGGGGAGTGTGTTGGATTCCGAGGAGAGCTTCCGAGACTGACGCTCGCGCATCAGTTGTGTATATCGTTCGTAGCGTTTGTTTATCCGCGGCTTCAGGGCCTCCAACTTGGCGAGATTTTTCTCGACTTCCTTTTCAGCTTGAAGCAACAGTTGTCGGTCTTTTCCATTCTTCTGGGCGTCGGGGTGTTTGGACAGGTGTACCAGGACTAGCTGGGCATGTCGGAAGAGGAGGAGGTAGGCTTGCTCATCGTGTCCCTCGCGTTCGTAGATTTGGGCCTGGAAAGTTCACAAGACAGTTAGACTTAATCAAGGTGTAATCAAAGCCTAAGTAGAAGCTCCGAACCTCTTGCGTCAGAGTGGCCGCAGTCCGCAGCCAGTACCGTAGGGCGACGGTCGAGGTGTATGAATAGTCTTGAGCAATACGGGTGATTTTCTCCACGCTTTGCGGAGGGCTTCCACCCGCGGTGGGAAGTTTGACTTGGGACGCCATCGGGGAGTATCTAGTGTTGAGAAAATGGTAGTCGCTGCTAAAGGAAATGGGCGTTCAATATCGCGACCCCTCTTCACACATAACGAGACCAAATGAGCATGGTTGACGAGGCTAGAGTGAGGCGAACTCAGATACTCAATACGAAGGAGACGATGGCCTTTAATGAGATAAACACCCCATTCAGGCGACGAGATTTCGAATGCGTAGCAGGCAGACGCGAAAGCTTGGTGGGTTGGATGGCGAGGGGAGGTGGAGGTGGGATGACTGCGGAACCGCAAGGTTCCTCCGCTTCCCCAAGAATCTCAAACTCCGAAAAAATCTCCCGGCGCAAGCATTCATCCTTTAAAATTCCAAACCCAACGGCCAACCATGGCCGAAGCTTGTGGATATTACATCCAGACGACCATCTCATGACAATCAAGCTAGCGGTCTATATTTGCGAGCATGTCTATACCCAAAAAACTGCTTGCGCAGCGGTGGCTGCCAGTAGAGCAATACCCGCTCACGAAAGCTATCAACTCGCATGTGCTTAAGAAGCTGAAACGAAGGACTATTCTCCAGGCTAGCGTCGTGAGCGACAAACTCTGTGGTGTGTATGAAAAGCTTCTTTGCGAAGATTTCAATCGAGGCTCGAGGGTACATACTGACTCGATCCCGTTGCGCAGCCGATGTTCTCCAACGATTAGCTCCCTACCTGCAAAAACCCTCACCTATCGATATCCTCGACCTCTGGCCAAATGCCGGAGTTCTGTCCTCGGCGATCCACAAATACCTTCGTCCTCGTCGCCACCTCCTCGTCGAACCCGACCTGCTTTCCTTCGAGCCTTGGCTCACGCGTCTCGTGGACAGCGATCCCAGTTATAAACTAATATCCCAGGAAATCTACACTCGCCGAGACTGGGCGGACGTGTTTGAAGAGCACCTTCCGGAGCAGGTACACTCCCATGAGAAACAAATCGCAGGCCAATCACTACCCAGAAATGACACCCTCCTTATCCTGGCCAGTCCGCCCGTCCCAGCCCAAAAGGCAGACCATTACACGCCGCAGCGATGGTGGAGTGCGATGATGGAAAGCTGTATGCAACAAAGAGGTGTACACAAATATGGTAGTGTCCGAATTCTGGCATCACTTCCGCCGGGAGAGGTGGAAGGTATCTTACCTCGGACAGTGGCTGAACGCAGACGGCCCGCCCTGTTGACGGAGACCGTCGCGTTGCATGCATTTGAAGTGGCCGGTTGCTATCAAGAAGAAGATTCTTGGGTCACCATCAAACCGGTGGAAGTGACTATGAAAGGCCAAGAGCGAGTCGCAGAAAGAGCTGCAGCGCAGAGCGTTGTCGTTCCGGCTGGTCGCGAGCCTCCGCCCTATAAACTCGCTCCAGTCTCTCTGAAGCGCGATCGATCAGACGTACCTCACTGTCCTCGAATTTTTACCGAGCGGCACCAAACCCTGCTGGACGACATCGAGGCCGGCAATCGAGAAGATCCAAATATCCCCGTTGGGAAATCGCCGGCCAAAACGGCGCGTCAAAAAGCTCTGACTTCTCTTCATAAGGAGAATGTGATCGCATACAGTCGACACGTGCTGGCTCGTTCCGTCATTGCGATTGACCGGGCATCAGAGGCTCTCTCCCGAGCCGCTGCGGATCCCAGCAAGACGGCCGAGGAGCTTGAGCAGCTTGATAGCGATGTTGCCGCTCTGAAAGTCGCATTGACTGACGAGTTCGCGAGTATGCATCATCGTTTGTATAAAAGCTGGGATCGCCTGGTGGATGACTATCGTACGATGAATGCGTCTCCCACCTTTGACGAGTCGGTCCTGCTGTATGATCGACGACCCTCGGAACCAATGCTCATCGACAAATTCGAGCTTTTCCCCCGCGAGCCACGCACCATCGTGTACTTTGAGCCTGATGCCAATCCCGAGTTCGTTCACAAGCTCAGCCATCTATCAAAGCAGCAGCGGCAACACGTCGAGGGCCTTTTCGAGGCTCTGTCCTCCGTGTTCGGCCCCCGGAATCACATTACTCTTGGCGAACTGTTTAAGATTCTGTTCGTGGATCGGCCCACCAACGACATTATCAAGGCCGTTCCTGCGCTCGCACCATTTGCGACGAAGCGTCTCAAGCCCGGCCACGGGCCCGTGCCACTGGCCGACCCAACGGTGGACTCGAACACGTGTTTCCAGGAGAATCTCGACTACGACGTGAGCGAAGTGCGACTCCGCTGTATCCCCGTTGGGACAATGTGGGATATTCTACTGGAGTATCAGAAGCATGCGCCGGGCATCACGGCCATCCAATTCAGCCGCATGATCGGAGGCACGCTGACCTCGTTCCGAGCCGGACGCAACCTCATGGTGGTGCCGAAACGAATGCACTAAAAACCCCAGCTTTTGCCTTGTTTTACCACAAGGCTGCACGTCCGCTCGTCATTCCGCGCTTTCCCCATCCGTTTCACGCCACTATACATGTACTTATACTAGACTAGATAGACTCTTGTTCGATTAGCATCTTTCCCCCCGTTTCCACGTGTATAATACGTCACTAGCCAGCGCCTCCCGTGACCAATATCATCGATTTTCCCTCTCACTTCCGGTATGAATCCTGCGAGAATCAAGGTGCAAGGAACTACGAATCAACCGGCGCCCGTTGACGCCCGAGACTGTAAAAAAGCGACCGCCTTATCAACCGCAGCCGGCGGGGCACGAGGCCGAACGATTGGTCCCAATGGAAAAGGGCGGGCCCGGCGCATCCTGCAAGCACCCGCCTCATCTTCCAGGGATGCGGTACTGGTCAGTATTCTGTCTCGAGTACTTCGTTGACGGTATCGTGGAGTGAAGAAAGGCCAAGTCTCGACTAATGCCGCATGACCGAATGCTCTGCATAATCTCCAGCGCTAGCACCTTGAAATCCTGATTTTTTTTTTGATTTTCCCGCTTCCCTTCCTTCTCCCCACTTGTGTTTAATGTGGCTGGCATTCCCCAGATACGCCGTTAGAGACGCATGCGGTGGAGCCGCGCGGCGCACTCTTCGCGTGTGTTGGATCGGCGCCTCGTTTGGAGTATAGAAATCTTGAGAAGTTTCGGATGAATTCAAGAATAGTAACGTATATACGGACAGTCGAGACTCGAAAGTACGTTACGATCATCATAAGATAACCAGATCAAGCAGTAAACCCTGATCAAACGTCTATCATTTGACTCATCCACTTATTTACCCGCCCTAAGGAACCAGTGGACCAGCCCCGAAAAAAAAAGCGAGTCCAACCCAATCGATCAACACGAACCAGCCATCGTCGTCTTTCCGGTAATTTCCCTTCATTTTTCATTTCCCGAACCTCCGCCCCAACACCCACGGCTACTACTACCGTCGTATCAATGCGTCTCCATGCGTCCCCATCCAGGATGTTCGGGCGCTACCATAACACTGAGATACAATACGACAGCTGGATAGCACGATTGGATTCTCTCTGAAAATCTGGATCTCTCCCGTCTTCGACCGCGATCGACCTCTGGCTCATCATAGCTGTCATTTCCCACCTGGTCGAGACCGGACCAATCGACCCTCGTGGTGGATTCGTTTGGTCACGCTTTGTGGACGCTGCTGTCTTTTCTTTTCTCTTTTCTCCCCTGATGTTTGGTTCTCGCGGACCCCAGACTCGGATCTTCCCTTGTGGCTTTGGGTTTTTGGCACTTGGTGGTTTCCATACTGTAGATATGCTTTTTTTTTTTTTTAGTTTTTTTTCCCTTCTCTTTATTAATATTACTCTTTGATAATCATAAGCGGTCCTTGCGCTCCTTCATCCTGACCTATCCTATTCTTATCCTATCCTATCCCCCTCTTTCCTCCTCCATCACACCCCAATCCCCCAATCCCAGCATGAATGCGACGCGCCGCCACGACCTTTCACCACTTTGACCCTCCTCCTCATCTTCCCTTGTTTTACTTTCCCAACAAGCTTTCTTCCTCCCCGTACTTGTCATTATTCACGATGCCCATATGAACTCAATTCGTCTTCGAAGAACCCGAGTTCCCCGATACATGAGGTATCCGACTCGTTGCCTTTTCGCCGCCCACCACGTCATACCCGAGCTTTAACCCGTGGATGATAAGAAGGCAATTGACTCACGCGCTCTAATCCGTTTTTTTTTCCCTTGAGTGGCGTTTACTGTCGCCCTTGAGTCAATCTCACCTGCGTCTGCGTGGGGAGTCACATCCTGGACTTTATCTTCTGCACACTGCTCTGTTATCTCGTGCGAATCGCAGGGTTTCAAGGTGCCGCTTACTTGCTTTTTCGGAGTTCAGCCGGGTCACTTATCTACAAGAGTCGTACCCCGGGCTTCGGGTCCATCGGCTTCGATAGCCCGTTTGCAATAATCTTTGGCGACTCTTGACTGCCACTGCAATTGCGACTGCAGTTATTCTACACACTCTCCGTTGCGATGAATCCTACAAATCCCCCATTGCGCTTGTCGGTTAGTACGCATGATGGGAAGGACATTGCATTACAGACTCCAACCTCGGGCTCGGCCTTGACGCCCCCAGTCACCCCGATTGCAAAGAAAAACGCCGACGCCGAACGGTCAATTCCCAGTCCACTGGAAGAACCATCCCCCGAGCAAACAGCGGCGCAAGTGAAGCGAAATATCAACACTCCGCGACACTTTACCGACGAAATCGAAATATATCGCGATGACGAGGACAGCCCCGTCGAGTTTGGCCGTGGCGCTTGGAGTATAGTATACAAGGCGCTCTCAACTCCAAACGTCACAAGCACCTCCCTCCAAACTCCACCTAGTTCACCAGTCACCATTAGCCGGGTCCTGGCCGTGAAAGCACCATTGCGTCGCGATGCGCGCAAGGTATTACAGAGCGAGGCACTGACGCTGACCCGACTAAACCTCACACCGGGCTCTGAACGACATGTCGTTCCCTTCCACGGCTTCATATCCGACTCCGACGCACTAGTCATGTCCGCCGTACCCTTGTCATTATCTACATACATCGAAGACCAGGCCGATCTGCGCAAGAAACAGCCTTCAACGGCGACAATGTTCGATCCCGTCCAAGGACCGGAACCTTGGCGCGACATGGCGCGCAAATTGATAACAACTCTTGCGTGGCTGCATGATACAGCGGGGATCGTCCATGGAGATATCAAGCCTCACAATATTCTCCTCCGCCCTATTGCTATCGACGAACCCGGTATCGAGGCCGGCGCTTTCCCCTACGAACCTCTTCTGGCAGATTTCTCTTCCGCGTTTGATATCCCCTCGGACGCCACGCCTGCCCCGAATTCAAGTCCAGCTGCCATGTCGGCATTCACGCCACCTTTCACAGCACCGGAGTTACTCTCGCTCGCATCTCTCAAGTCGGGCGATGTCGCGCCAACGCCGGCTTCGGACGTCTTTTCCCTCGCGGCTACCCTGATAGCTGCTGCGACGGGTGATCTCCTTCTCTACCCCGGCTCGAATAATATGCAGCGTCTAGCCATGGCGCGCGAGGGTCATCGAATTCTGGATTTTACTCGTTCCGGTTCGAATGGCTGCCGCGTGCCGCGGAATGGTTTCGTCGAGAAACTTGTTCAACCGGCAGTTTCCAAGGATCCGGCTCAGCGAATTTCAACTCGGGATTGGGTGGTTTTGACCTCTTCTTGAGGTCTACCCTTTTTTTTTTTCACTGAATCTTTTTATTGGTTACCATATTCTAACATTTTTGTCGCGGTATACTGCGATCTGTACAACATACATTCGTTTCTTGTTGTTTGTTTGCATGTTCTTCAACTTTCTTTTCCCCGTGTCTTCTTACTTTCTCTCTTCTTTCGTTCTTTCTTTCTTTGTTTTCTTTCTCACTTTCATTGGCATGATACAGTTGCATTTGGGAGCATTGTTTTGGTTAGCCATTCTCTCGTTTGGCATATATAAGATACCCGGAAACCTAGATGGAGTCGTCGAAGATCCTGTGATGATACTTTTGGAAATAGATCTTTTGCATACCGTGCATACATCGTTTTAGACCCCTACGCTAGGTAATGGTAAATTCGACCCTGGAAATAATTACTCTTGACGCCTGCTTAAGCGTCATTTTTACCAGTATTTCAGTCACCAGGATTTCACCCGGCTTGTTTGTCCTCAATTCCCTATTCTAAGCTCTCATAGTTGTTCAGGGATCTATCTGCTCAATCTTCACTCAGGGTACTTAGATTAGACAATCAGGCGTATTATCAAGTCTAGCCTAGGTTTTTTGTTACTGGATCGTAGCTGCTCATAACATAATGCTCCCTCTTCTCAGAATAATTCCGGTACTGCATTTCGACAGTGCTTTGCATCATCTCCCACTTATATGCAGTCTTCACGGTGTGAAGGATCACCCTTTATGTTTATTTGACTCAAGAGAGGACATTCCGCCAGTCATGTAGGTAAGAGCTGTATCGAGGCCCTTGAACCGTCGAAAGATTTGCGAAATTTGCTTTCCACCTCTCGATCTCACGTAATGCGACCCCCCGGTGCATTGAATAGAGCGTCGAGTTGATGAGGTTTTGAGTCTGTGCTAAAAGCCCGCTAATCTCCACGGAAGGCAAATTTCCAATTGACGAGATGATAGGTCTTGTAGAGTGTTTGTTGCGGCATCGGGATCCTTTGGCTGTCCACGCTGGGCATCGTGAGCTATCTTCTCTTATATGTTGTATTATCTCAAGTGGCATAATCTTGTAAAGGGACTTTCGAACATGTTCAACCTCAATTCTGAGTTCAGTTTGAGGTAAGATTGAGAGTGCGTTTAATGATACCAAAGCTTTCCCACTGGGATTTAATGTAGCTCGGTTGCAGGAGGTAATAACTTTGCGGTCTTCACTTTGGATCGTGCCAGTAAAGTCTAGCGGAACTGATTTGATATCGGGTATTTGGTTCCGTGACTTCTGGGGGTCAACATTATGATTCCTGAGTTTGGTTCTCACCATGATAGACTTCGGACCTGAAAAGTAAAGATTGATGTCGTCGATGTTTCACGGTATTCATAATTCAATTCTCGTTTGTCGGGAGCGCTTCGTTCTCTTTGACCCTAAAACGCGAGAAAGCAAGCCAAGGTCCTCTGGCGATTGAATTTCCCAGTATTCTCTGTCAAAAATTTGTGAGACATTGCCAGGCAGAACCCTTTTGTTCTTGGTACGCTTGCTCAACACTGATGGAAACCTCTTCTCTGTATCGGGGAACGAGGTTTGGAGATGTAGTTTGCAGGTCTTGGCTCTGGGTGTTCGCCCGGATGTTGGCAAATGGTTCATATCTTTTAGCTTTATGGTGGGAGTATTCTCTTGCTCCGATTCAGTCTTATTGCCAGTGGTTATCGAGGATTTAAGCATGGTCGTTACAATGGGAAAAATTGTGGTAATCTGGCTAGTAATGCTAAGATCTTCTTCATTGCCGCTGATAAGTTGAGGAGTCAAGCGTGGAGAAACGACGACATTCTCTGTATGACAGTCGGTTTCATACTCAGACTCAAGTGACTGGGGCCCTTGGGCTTGTGGCTGAAGGTATGGAATTGGTGGGAGCATGTTCGTATCTTCCAGTACAGATGCTGGACATGGCAATGAGGGTAAAACAAGATTTAGTGAGCAAATACCGGAAGCCAACCATGTTCTATAATAAGCACCGCGGGTAGGGGGGGGAAGGGGTCTATGGGCGTCAAGTGAACACTGCCTGGGCGCATCACTAAAAATGCAGCCCGATTACGCTAACAGTCAGCCTGGCACTCCAAGGCGGACGCCAGAGGTCTATTGATTGCGTATCTTATGTATGCTTGAGGATGAGCCAAGATTTTCGCAGAATTGCGTTTTTATCCAACGATTGGTAGTATCAACGCGGGTTGCTTTTAGGCTTGGGGAGATATCAAAGCGTTTTCAATGCCTCTTTCCAGTCTTTGTAGATTCTCTGCCAGTCTGTTGGGCAGCTATGGATACGCTTCCAACCATTTTTCTCGGCCCTTGTGGACACGACGGGCCCCTGTGGCTCATTCACGTGAACGAGACAGTACGGGACGAAACCCGTGTCCGTGCCTGTGACGCAACCACTAAATAGCTGTGTGCCTGGCACACTTACTACTCGAGCCATTGGTTAATTCGCCCGCATAGGCCAATCTTCGCATGCGGCGCTGGGGAAAGCCAAGCCATAGTAGACGGCTAAGCAATTCTGCTGCGCATTGAGCTAGCGCTGTCCGCCCCGTCGCGAGATAGACAGGGAGCACACGTCGTGCTAGGCAGAAACAAGGGGACTAAGCCATGCATTAGTCTGGGGGCCAAATCACTCCGAAGACCCAGATGACTCCATCGTATTCAGTCCAGGATCCTACTCAAAGACCTCCAGTCAGAGATGAACGACTTGAGCGATACTTGATAGAATGATGAGGTCTCTTGCATGCAAAGCGGATTGGAGGCATATGTTGAATGCTCAGTTGGGACGAAACGGAAGTACAGAAAGTACACGTGAGGCGATTAGGAAGCCCCTTGTCTGGTGCTAGTCCGAACACAAGCGGGGTGTCTACATTCCATAACGCCCGACGCTTTAAAACGCGACGTCTTGAAATTGAAGGTATATAAGTATCAGGGCCAGTTGGTAAAATTCGCTCTCAATATAACCATACGACCCATGGGGTAGCGGGCTATGAGCGAGTTTTTGATGTTGAGAACATGATCTGTCCACCGCAAGAACATGAATCTTATTTCGTAATGGGAACAGAAAATTTGAGCTTCTCGGTCAAAGACGAAATTTCAATTCTATTTTGCTCATTCTAGCCACACAATTCTCTCTCCACTGGAAGTATTGGAAAATAATCGTAATTCAGGTTAACTAAACGAAGACGTTGACAAATAATCATTAACGTCCCCTCCACGACCTCCGACATGCAGGACACGTTCGCCTAGGAGCTCTTTCCAACCACTGATCCATACATGCCTTGTGGAAATTTACTCCACACTGAGCTTTGCACCACACGAGATCTTCGTATCTTTCAACTACGTCTCTGTTGTGCTCATCTTCATTGTCCGTGTCATGCCCCCCATCACGGGTATCGTCAGCGGCCTCTTGAAGTGCACACAGACAAATCCCACAATCTCCTTCAACAGTCCGACGAGTAGGGATATGAGGGTGAGCAACAGACACAACAGCCTGCTCAGTTCTCCTTTGGGCGGCCCTAGTAGGAGGGCTACGAGAATGGACGTGTAGCGGCGTTGTTCCGCCTGATTCCACATTTGACGTGCGAACAGATGCCTGTGTGCGTTCTCGTGGACGTGCTAGTTCCATGGTCGTTGAATCTGATACCTCTTGTGTTGGTCTTAGCTGAGTTATGACTTCTCTGCTCCGAGGCTGCTCCATATGGCCACTAATTGATCCTATCGATCGTACCACTTGGGTACTTCTCGCACTGGTGCTTTGCTGTCTTGAAAGTGGCGGTAGAAATCCTCTCTCCCGCGGTGTATGTTCCGTTTGACCACTTGAGCTGGCTCTTAGACCTTGGTAATTTGCATGCCTCCGGGTGTTACCAGCATCAGTGCTGGGAGAAAGAACGGTGGCATTGTGCGGGATGCTATTAGGCACAGCCGAATTAGGATGAGAATTTTGTAGGCGTGCAAGAATTCTTTCCAATTCCAATATCTCATTTGAAGCTTTTTGGCGAGTCTTCGAAGACTTCGAGACCACGGACTGTCTCCTCGACGATGTAGTAGGAGCCTGAGAAAGTAGGAAGGATTGAACTTCTTTCTTCCAACGACTAGCGAGATCGGAGGCCTGGGATTGATGGGAACGTTTGCATAAGACAAGGGGAGCAAGATCTTCGAGTATGTCCTCGATGCTGTGCCCAGCACGAAGCGCTTTAGTGCCGTGGCCCAGAAGATGCATGGCTTGGCTGCGGCCAGCGGCGTTCGTTCGGTTATGGCAGCGTCGACCCTGAGACCGGGCGTAACCAGCACACCAGGGCTCATTTTCTGGTTCAAGCTTTATAATTTGGGAAAGCTTAGGCAGGACTGCAAATGCCATATTGTAACTTCTGGAAGATATTATCAATACTTGGATCGAATGTGTCGCTAGATGTCAGGATAGACAAGGTAAGTATATGGCGTTAGATCACGAGTTTCTAGTTACAGGGAAATCCCGATGACTTTATAGAACATTATGACACTATCTAATTAGTCCGTTATTACCACCAGCCTGTAGCCTAAGCCTCTGCCCTGTCACGATTTCGTGGCTTAGCTCTGACAGAACGGAGGCAGACGGCGGGGGCGGGCCACTGCGCGGTTCCCTTATGACGAGCACACAGGGCTTGCTTGGAGAAAATCCGCGGTTGAAAAGCCCATTTTCCAAGGTCTGCATTAGTTCCGTAAAGGCGTAAAGAGTATGTTGGGCCCCCTCGTCAGTTGGTTGGTCCCAGCACCTCGACGGTGTGAACAAAAGTACAAGAAACGGGGGGGGCGGCATGAAACCTGACTCGTAAGAACTATAATTAGCTAGTCCTGATGGGCACAGAGTGGCTGTACGCGTTTCTGGCTGACTAGAAATGTTACACTTCATTCGCTCATCGGCAATGCTCTGATCTTGACAACCAAGTTGGGTGGAATTTCGGGACGAACCTTGGCGGGTTTACCCGAAAGTCAACACTGCCCCGCCCTATAATGCGCTCTCACGGCCAACCATTGATGATCACTCTGTTGGTTGGTCCCACAGCCGCAATTCATCCCTTCGCACTCTCTTCCTCTGTTTCGATTACTCTCGGGTCTCCTTCTGCTCTCTTTACCCCTTCTCAACAGGTTCATGCTGCCAGTTAATAGAATCCACTGAGCTGCAAGCAGCGTTTTTTCCTAGAACGAAGCTTCCGCCAAAGAGGCATTGAAAGGGCATGGTGTCTTCCATGTGCTCAGGGATGAAACGTTTCTGTCTAAATTGAGAGCTCTGGCGATCTGGGCCAAGAGTCCTAAGCTCCAAGACATTCCGTTGACCACTTTGTAGAAGCCTTAGCCATGTTACTCCTGGAATTTGGCATTCATCTCATGCCTAAACAACGAGAAATGTTTGTGAAAAGGCAAAAAAGGCAAAACCACCTGGAATGACCTATTTTTCAGGATGGCATTAGCGACACGACGGAAAGGTTTTGGCACGACAAGGCTAGTCCTAATAAAAATTGCCCCCCCCCCTTCGATACAGAATGTTACATTCGAAATACACAAGTTACCTACTGGATCCATAAAGATGTACAGCCCTATCTTCAGAAAAGACCGTTCAAAAGACCATTAAAAGACTTGAAAAAGAGTATAGAAAAAGCTATAAAAAAGACCATAGAAGAGGGCGATATGATAGGAGGGGGAGTATAGTATGAACTTAGTTTAATACCCCGGCTTACATGAGAGTTTTTTCAATCAGAAGAAACCTGTCCAGCGAAAGATGAAGAGCAACAGGATTCGCCTCTCCTGGGGGTACAAAAGTCTGCTGCCCGTAGACAATAATGCCGACCTCAAGTCTTCTCGGCCATTTTGATTGCATTATTTGGAGGCGCATGTTTACTGTTCATTGCATCGCTTGCCATTCTTGCACCCAGTGACCGGAAATGCGCAATGCAACTATCATCTTACTATGTGCTTCAAGTTTCTCGGCTTAGGAACTCCGATGACAATGGAATATCTGCTAATCGCAACTTTTAGCCCCATTACTAGAGGCAGTGGAATATTACGAGGTGGACTGGGCGAACAATTTCCATCAGGAGTCCATCTATCGGGGATCGCCAACTCCAGAGTTAGAACTCGCATGGGATCATCTTTGGAGACGTAAGTATTGCAATTAAATTCAAGCTATGGACAAGCTGCTGAAGATAGGTAGAGCATGATATCAACGTTCCGCTGAACAAGTTATCCTCACTCAATCGGTCGGTGGATGCAAATTGGATGCAGACGCCAGTGCAATATGGTGGAGGCGCCGAGGCTAATGTGGAAGTTCATCAGCTGCATTGTCTGGTATGCACATAACAATCTGTTTGATATAGGTGGCTCATAGGGACTAATTTGTGGTGTTAGAACATGATTCGACAATACACGTACCTAGATTCCTACAAAGTGCAACCGGAGGGATTTCAGAAATCCTCAGAAATGTCAAGAACACATGTCGATCACTGCATTGAGACACTAAGAATTCATCTCATGTGTGCGGGGGACATCGACTCTGAGCCGCTTGGGGCCGAGGCAGATTTCTCAACGCATCACAAATGTCGCCGATTCGATAAGTTGACTGAGTGGATGGAGATACACGCTGTACGTACAGAAGAAGCTTAGCCTGCCCTAGTCAGTGCCCCGTGGAAGGGTAGAATGGTGTAAATTGCCCTGACCGAACGCCGACGGCGTGGCTTGCTTTAGCCCTGCACACCATGCCGCCTTGGCCTGCGGGTGGCCGACTAGATTTCAAATCAACATTCTTACCGAGAAAAGCTTGTTATCCATGTCCATCAGGAGACGTCCATAGAGTGCCGGTTTTCGTGTCATGCCAGGAGAGTGCTTGAGTGGACGTATCAATAAGGGGCGCCTCGCTAGTTGGGTACCTTGGTCTGACAAGCTTGATTCCGTAGGCCAGCCACCACTGTTAACTAGTACTTATGCCCTATCATGCATTTTTATTTTTGTTTTTCTTATTATTATTATTCATTCTCGGATCTGTCAGGCCTAAGGTTTGCCGCCGGTGTCCCCTCTAGGCCAGAGCTTGCCTATCTTTCCTAAGTGCACGAAGCACCCAACCCTATGCAAAATCTCTTCTTCGCCTCATCGCGTGCTGGAGTATCACAAATTCGGCCCGGGGCCGCAAGCTAGTCTACCATCAGGTCCGAATGACCTGAGGTGTGTCTCCCAGGCGATAAAAAAGCCAGTAATGAGACAAAACCGGGGACATAGTCAATTAATAGGATGGGGCGTGGCCAGCGTCGTATTCGACATCAGCTGGCGTTGACTGGCTTATCGCAGCACTTACGGCCAATATAATCAATTAGGGCTAGGTGCTTTTATCAGTCGCCAATCACACCCTGTAGCTGCAGCACAAAGAAGCATTTCCCGGCTCCATCACGCATTCCCTAGATATCTGCCTTTAAGATTCTTCTCCTTCCTCCACCTCTGCTAATTCATCTTGCTCGTGTGCACCATGAAAAGTGAAGATGCAGTGTGGTATTTCTGCAGATACTCACTTCGGTCCAAGAGTGTCGCCATGTCGTCGCGACTTCGACTTTACATTAATTTTCGAGCAGAGCATCCTCGCTTTAGGCCCTGATTTGTCATTCCTCATTCTATGCTTTTGTCGGTGGTACTTTATTCGTGGAGAGCGAAAAGAGACACCCCGCAGGCCGGTTAGCACTTATAAGATGGTCGGTCTGCTTTTCCATACCTTATAGCCCCTCTGAAAAAGCTTGCAAGCTGATGTGGGTTTGGATATGATACAGGTGTTATATATGCTACTGCTGGCGCTGAAGTTTGCTGTCCTCATTTTTTGGTGTTTACCGCAGTTTCTGGGAACAAAAATCTCAATTGCGTCCGCTACAGTCGGCATGATTAGCACTCTGGCGTTGTTACTGCTTTCGCACCATACCCAAGCACGTTCCCTAAAACCTTCGATTTTAATTTGCCTGTATCTTTTGGGGAGCATCATATTTGAGATTGCGCAAGTACGGACTTTGTGGCTGTTTCATCCTCGAAGCTACTCCCTCGCGGCGACATCCACAGCTGCTCTCGTGGTCCGGTCCGTATTGCTCGTGTTGGAAGCGGGCGCGAACAGAAAACTCCTTAGCCCTCAAAACGACCGCATTTCTCCAGAAATTTTCACCGGGATCTTTAGTCAGGGTACCTACTGGTGGCTCAATGCGCTGTTCATGAGTGGCTTCCGAGGCGACTTATCCCTCAAGGATCTCTATCCCTTGAATGAGGAACTCTTGACTAGGTCTCTCATTTCCAGGGGCAATCAGCGATGGAAAGGTAATGAAGATGATGTGAGTGATCTAGATCAATAGAATTGGAGACTAACTCATGACTGCCAGAACAATCCTCCCGACGGCTAGCACTTTTCCGTAACATCATTTCCGATTTGAGATGGACGGTAGCACAGGCAGTTGCCCCTCGCCTCTTTTTGATCGGGTTCAAGTTCGGCCAGCCCTTTCTCATTAACGACCTCATCAATTACGTGTCTGACAACGGCTCTAATGAGCTATCTGGGGTCAAGTATGGTTTCATCGGTGCGACGGTTTTAATTTATATAGGGATAGCAGTAAGTTGTCCATACGTCCCTTGCTGGACCGATTCTTTCAATTGCTGAATATCCTAGGTAAGCACTGCTCTATTCAGACGTCAAGCTATCCGCATGGTCATTATGACTCGTGGATCGTTAGTTGCGATGATATATGCGAGGACCCTTCGCCAAGCTTCAGGCCGATGTCCAGAGACAGGTTCGACCACCCTAATGAGCACCGATGTTGATCGGATTGTCACCGGGCTGTTGAACCTCCACGAGCTCTGGGCATCGCCTGTAGAGATTGTGATTGCACTTGTGCTTCTAAGTAGATCCGTTGGATACCCTTCGGTCGCCGCTCTGGCTGTTGCTTTGGGTAAGTTCTCATAAACTAGGCGATAAAAAGACGTCTTGAAATAAAAAACTAACCGAAAATCAGTGAGCGTAGTAGGGTGCTCTTATCTCGCGCCTCGAATGCGGCAATGGCAAAAGATTTGGGTACAAGCTGTTCAGGAGAGAGTCAGTTTCACTTCAGTGATACTCAAAGAACTGCGCCAGATCAAAATGTTCGGTGCTGAGTCCGATATCGGCCTCAAGATACACAGACTTCGCGAATCGGAACTACGTCAATCTAAGCCCTATCGTTCAATGATTGTCGGTATCAATGTTTTGGGCGCGCTGTCGACTGCCATCGCTCCTGCTGTGACGATAGCCGTGTATGCGGCTACACAGCTGAAGCTTCGGCTAGAGACACCCAGCACTGATGTTGTGTTCACGTCCTTGTCCTTGATTTCACTTATGACAAACCCGGTGGTGCTCTTATCTGTATCATGGACAAGATTCACATCCGCTATTGGCTGTTTTGATCGGATTCAAGAATTTCTTTGCAAGGAAAGCCAAGCGAACGAGTACCTAGCAGGGGCTGAATGGGTAGCGCCTGGGAACATTTCAGGAACGAAGCTTAACTTACAATCGGTTCAGTCCCAACCCCTTATTTGCATGACTGACTGCAGCTTCAGCTGGGACCTTGACAACCCAGCAATTCTCAATGGAATCACACTGAAGATACAGCATGCTTCATACACAGCTGTGACTGGGCCTATTGGCTCTGGCAAGTCATCCTTACTCGAAGCAATGCTCGGTGAAATGCATATAAGAGAAGGGAGTCGGTCCATCAGTTTGGTCAAGATGGCGTATTGCAAGCAGGATCCGTGGATATTCAATGGCACACTGAAAGCGAACATTGTTGGAGAATCACATGCTGATGAAAAATGGCTCGAAGAGGTGTTGCATGCCTGTAGTCTGGATATTGAAGCCACAACACTTCCCCTCGGTCTTGAAACAGTAGCTGGGAGCTCGGGAGCTCAGCTGAGTGGAGGGCAGAAGCAGCGAGTGGTAATTATACCGATAAACTTGCTTTTTTTTTTCTAGCTGTTAATTTACGAGGACTTAGGCTTTGGCCAGAGCAATCTACGCGAGGCTATCTTTACTGGTTCTGGATGACATTTTTGGCCCCTTGGATGGAGTGACATCAAGGATAGTTTTCCAGCAAGTACTCGGTCGTGCTGGCCTTGCTAGAAGGCTCGGCATGGCTACCATTCTTGTGACAACAGCAGGCGAGTCTAATTTCGATATGAACAATCACGGTGCTGACAGCTCTTTCCATATCAATAGTGCAACATTTGAAAGAAGCCGACTGTCTAATTGTTCTTTCAAAGGACGGTCGCGTGGAAGCTGATGGGCATTTCGACGAAATGGTGATGAAAAATGAGTACATACAGAGTCTCTCGCGTTCAATAAGCTCCGAAGACAATGATATCGAAGAAGAAAGCGAAGAGCTTGTTTCCAGGTCCGAGGATGTGCGGGAAGTGAGGCAAAAAGCCAGAGAGACCGCTGAAATGGAGATATTGCCTCACATTCCACGTGGTGGCGGGGACATCTCGCTCTACATCTACTACATCAGATCGTTTGGCTGGTGGGCATTTGGGTTAACGCTAGTATTTGCATCTCTATTCGTGTTCTGCATTTCCTTTCCGCGTGAGTATCTCCGTGGTCCGAGCCAACGAAATATTTGCTAAACATTCATCACAGAGGTTATGCTGAGCTGGTGGTGTGGCTCCGCCCCTCAAAAAAATTATATCTATCTCGGTTCCTACGTCGGTGTGTCGTCTATCGCCATAATTGCGATGGGCACTTTTATTGGGTATTTTTGACGCACTCCACTTGATATCTTTGTAGCAATATCTCATGCATTCAAGATTCTTTTTTGTCTGGGCTGTTCCTAGGTCAGCTGTCCAGCTGCATAGAATCTTTCTAGAGACCGTCATGAGGTGAGTGATCCAGACCTCTTGATATATGTCTGATCTCCCTACTAAAGAACTTACTAGAGCACCTTGGCCTAGCGTTGCTCGGATAGATACAGGCAATCTCATCAATAGGTAAGGCATATGTATGAGACGCCACGACGTTTCATTTTCAATGCATTCTGATTTCTTCCAGGTTTAGCCAGGACATGTCACTTCTCGACATGCAGCTTCCTGTCTCATTTGGCATAACTCTTCAGAGTTCGTGGGCTCGATCCCCCGAAGCTGTTAAATCATAAGTACTGACTCCTGGGTAGACGTTTTGACTTGTATCGCGCAAGGTGCCTTGGTAGCTACTGCATCAGGCTACATGGCTGTCGTAATCCCCTTTTGCATAGTGGCAGTATGGACAATCCAAGCTTTCTACTTGCGCACTTCCCGGCAGATCAGACTCCTTGATCTGGAAGCAAAGGCTCCCTTGTACGCCCAATTCTTGGGAACCACAGAGGGTCTAACAACTATCCGTGCACTTCATTGGCAGGAACGATTCGCAGATCAAAACGCCGAGCTCCTTGACATGTCCCAAAAACCATTGTACATCATGTACTCCATTCAGCAGTGGTTACGGGTTGTTTTTGATCTCCTTGTTGCAGGGCTTGCGACCGTTCTAGTGACATTGGCTGTTTTTGTGACTAAGAAAACTGGCTCTGGGGCCCTTGGCGTTGCTCTTTTGAACCTACTTTCATTTAACTCCACATTGACATTATTGGTTACGAACTGGACACAGCTGGAGACTTCTCTAGGGGCAATTGCGAGAGTCAAACAATTTGTAACAGACCCGCAGCTACAACTGGCTAGGAGTGAGATGGCTTGTCCAGAGGATTGGCCGTGGGAAGGTCGAGTGGAATTTCGAAGGGTTTCTGCGTCATATGGGTAAGTCTTTGCTTTGGATATCACGTTCGAGATAATTCAATTGAACCAGGGACTAAGATTGTTCTCAGGGGGCATGCTTCCACCCCGGTATTGCGAAGTGTCTCATTTAGCCTAGAGGGCGGCCAGGAACTAGGCATTTGTGGGCGAACCGGAAGGTAAAGTAAGCAAAGCCCCTATAAAAGAGTGACAACTGGCCTCAGCCAGTGGGAAAAGTTCTTTACTCGCTTGCCTTTTCTCTCTCGTGACAATCACGTCTGGCGAAATCTACATTGACGGCGTCGACATCTCAAGTCTTCCTCAAGAGAAGCTTCACTCTGCATTACTCCCAATTTCCCAAATTCCATTGGTTATTCCCGGCTCAATCCGCGAAAACCTTGCCTTGGGAATAACATCAACGATCGATGAATCGGCGATGGCGTCTGCCTTGGATGAAGTCGGACTTTGGCAACAAATTCAAGATCATGGTGGCCTGAGCGCAAACATCGATGAAATTGGTCTATCCAATGGCCAAAGACAGATTCTGTGCATTGTACGTGCTATTCTATCTCCTGGTAGAATCATCATCATGGATGAGCCTACGGCCGGATTTGATGAACTAACCGAAAGATTGGCCACGGGGCTGCTTCGTGAGAGGCTGAAAGGACGGACTATAATCTCAATTGCCCATCAAATCAATACTTTGATGGACTCAGATCTGGTTATGGTCTTGGACCACGGTACAGTATCTGAGCTAGGAGCACCGCAAGAGCTTTTGCGTAGGCGAGGCATGTTCTGGCAGTTTTATTCGGCAAATACAACATAGAAATGTAGAATGAGAGCTGCACCTCGTTGCATATCTGTTCAATTATCTCTCCCTCTTTTCTCTTGCTTTTTATATGGGACTAGTGACGCTTGCAGCAGTTCAGATGTGGGCGGCTGATTGGCGCCGGGTAGCGCTGGCATCCCACGAACATTTATGTTGACCCTCTTCTAACACGTAGCATTCCTTCCTCCGCCTACGATGACGTTCTTCCCGTTAGCGTGCCGAACAGTAATCCGACCGGCGGGATCCGATCGGGCAGAGGCATCTCTCTTTAGGTTCTCCTCCGCGTTCTTACTGGGTCCGAGATCGTCTTCTCCGTGAGGCTCTGGAAGAGTATAGTACTAGTCTGTTTTAGGCCAGCCGGAATGATACTATACGATTACCATAGCAAACTGCGTCACGGAAATTACCTTCTGGAAACTGCCTCCCTCACCTTTGCTTTCCCCTTCATAAGACCTTCTTACCTCCAGTCTCCCTCTTACACCCTACTTCCTTCCCTACTACCACAACTTTCTGGGAGAGCGCTTTCACTTGTCTACCCCCCATAACCCGACTCACTGCATCTCCTGACAGACATACTCAACATGTCTACCTCGTCGAGCTCTGCCGATTCTACTCTCTCTCGGGCTAGCGCCCACGCAATAATCTTTGACTCGAGTTCGTCATCGCGTTCCTCTCCTTTTACCGGGAACTACATAGTGGATAGAGATGGGTTTCTCTACTCCGATCATAGAGCGGGAGGACCCCGTCTCTGTTCACCCCCAGACGAATACCGCCCGCTCAGTAAAGCATGGGAGGATCAAACCCATTTCCGAGTGCGACAGGGGCACGTTCACGATACCGTGAGATCCATACTCCAAAAACACCATGTACAGTACCGCGAACTATCTATTTGGGGCCGAAAGTCTCGTGTCGACCCTGAACCTCAGTCGATCCCCACAGTACGTGTTATTACAGAGACGATCCCACCCGGGGCGCGACGCGCTGCTCGGGAGATACATTATGCTCTTCTAGAAAGCATTCCCTCTCTCTTTATCTCCGTTGACATTGTGGACTCCCTACTCGCGACACCACTTCGAAGTTTTCCTGTCGCTAGAACTGACTCGATTTTCGATAAATGGAACGATATCGCCCATGCGATCCTGAACGCGCTTGACACCCGTGAATGGGTTGCTCTCGGGTGTTGGAGATATGGCGTGGGCAATACTGGTACCGAGAATCCTGTCACTGTGGTCGTGAATGTCGAAAAGCGATCCACATCGGAGTGGAGTACCGAATCACGCCGAATTAGAATGATCTTGAGGGGTTTCGGCGTGACTGATGTCGACATCCTATTCCGAAAAGATGAGATACGTCGACACGTGGAGGATCCGGAACTCCCTCAAGCTGCTTGTACCAAGTTCGCGCAGCCTGGGGTAAGCCTCGGAATTCACTCAAGCACAGCGGGGTCCTCGACCTTAGGGGGCCTCGTCGAACTACAATTTCCGGACCAGAAATGGCGTACGTTTGGGATTACGTGCTTTCACGCTGTGTATGCGCCGGAGCGGAATCGACAAACACTCATTCAGGTTCCGGGTGCATCAGAAGGTCAGTATATCGCCCCAGGCAATGTCATTGTTATTGACAGATACTATAGCTTTCCGTCGGTGGAAGGACCATCCTGTCAGGCCCGGGAATCCTATGGCCCCACAGCTACTTAGAGTTGACCATCCCTCTCTGAGTGATCTCCGACGAGCAGTTGCGTCCCTAGCCGGGGGTATTGCGGATTTAAAGAGCGACAAGTTTCGGGAAATTGAGAAACAACTCAGGGCACGAGATACAGACCCTGATGACGTCTTTGTTAACCCAAAAGATGAAGCCAAATATCATGGCACGGTCCGTACCATCGATGCCTTCGAGCAACAGCACCAGTTCTTTCAAAGCTTCATACAAAACGAGACATATCTTCTCGGTCCTGTATTTGCCGGTAGCGGCCTTTGGCGAGCACGGGCAGGGCAGGATCAACGTCAAGACCTAACAATTGTTGACTGGGCATTGATCGAGATCCCCAAAGAGCGACTCGGAGAGAATAAAGTAAGTTTATTATTTCTACTTCCGCTCGGCAGTTTACAGTCTTTTCTACAGTCTTTTCTACAGTCTTATCAAACTAACCGGAGATTATGCTAGCCGTTTTCCTACAAGCAATCTAAGCCGACTCCAGAATTCCAAGATGGAGGCTACCTTGAGCACGGGAAATCGTATTCGAAATCTGGGCGCTCGTCGGGTATTACTACGGGGATTTACTCTGGACTTAAAGAAGCTAATTTCCACCATGTATGGGACCCGGAACTCAACAATTTCAAAAAAATCACGACGATGGAACATGTTTTATTCCCTTCTGGGAATAAAGTAGTCGCGGAGCCAGGGGACTCTGGGAGCCTTGTGTTTGATGCGAAAGATGGGAGCGTGGTGGGGTTGTACATCGCAGGAGCAAATGGAACCGGTCACGTCTACTTCACCTCAATTCATGATGTTTATCGAGACATCATGGAAGTGACTGGGCTATCAATGTTCAAATGGCTTAAGTACCTAAGAGGCAAAGTTCTAGCTAAATTTGCCTTTTCTAGCGGAAGAATCCGCCGATTTGGGGAAAAAATAGAATCACAGAATGAAATGCGTTTATTCAGAATGAACCACTACGAATTTAGTGAGCTGATCTATGAGTCGGTTTCTAAGTCGGTTTCTAAGTCGGTTTCTAAGTCGGTCTATAAGTCGGTCTATAAGTCGGTCTATAAGTTAGTAGTGTTCTTGAATCAGATAAGATACTAGTTATCCTGGTACCGGGAGTACCCTTCTGTCATGCTACGCGAATACGGGTATTATTTATTTGCAATGTTGGTAGGGAGGTATCGTCTAAAAACTTTCTCGGTGTTGGTTTCATTATCTCTTAGATTGACCAAGGATTTTTGGGTACTAATTCGGAAACCTTTCTCTATGTTCTTTCACTAATTCTCTTTACTTCCATCATCTCTGACGCTTGATATAACCAACACTCTACTCAAGCCACTGGCCCTCCTTCCGAAAAAGTCCCTTACTCCTTCGCGCATTTCTGTCACAAGCCTCCGCGTGCATCTTTAAAATGCATCACATTCTTTCCAAAGGATTTGTTTCAGGGATATTCCTAACTGCACTTGGGCTTTTTATTTTCTTCGTTAGCGTCACGCTTCGTTCCGTGTTAAAGACTGTTTTAGTAGTTTGATGGGCAGGCCGATCTGCGGATTGGACTTTGAGCACTTCGCAGTTAAGACTTATTTGAGCGTGTATTCATAATCCCCTGTCTCGAGTATCAAAATTTGTCCTTTTGAGGGAGAAAAAAAACAAACATCTTTTTGTACAATAGAAACCGTGTCTCCAAGTTATCTCCGGCATCCTGCCTCACCTAATTTGAACTACTCTCCTTCCCTTCAACAAACTTCTTCAAATCACTAACCCACAGCTCAAAGTTATGCTTCAACTTCGCCCCATACATCCACTTAACAGCATAAACCAACCATCCATTCTGCAACTCCCAATTCCGCACCTCCGTACCCTTAACGGCATTCTCCCCTTCCCCAATATCCACATCGGTAATCTCATGTACCCGTTCCGCATTCAACAGAGAAGGGGACATCGCGCCGGGGGCCTCCCGATCGACAACCCACACAATGCGCCCGGGGGTCTTTGTCTCGGGGTTTGGCGCGGAGTATTCAGCAACCAAGAGGAAAACGTCATTGGCAGCCTGAGGCTTAGTCGCGGTAGGGTCCATGCGAACGTGGAAGGTAACTCTGGTGCCCTTACGGAGGAGTGGAGAGAGGGTTGCCGGATCGGAGCCTTGGCTATCTGGCTGCTCGCGAATAGTCGCGCGCGGAACAAAAGTGTTCCATTCAGGCCATGTCGATGTGTCGGTCAGAGCTTCCCAGACTCGAGTGGAAGGCGCAGCGATGACGGTGGAGCTGCCGACTTGGAATACAGCATCTGCGACGGCGATGCCGGGGGTTGGTCGCGTGGAGTTTGTGGGGTTTTCGAGGATTTTCATTGTAATTTGACAGAATAGAGGGTATCTAAAAGGGATGAGGTCAGAATTTGGAGAGGAAATTCGCGTTGGGAATTAGATTAACTGGGTTACGTAGTTCCCGGAGACTGCGAGCATCCGAGCCGATAAAGCTGGGTGGTTTGATCGGTGGGGCCTAGTCTTATCTTATCGATGGGCTCTGCGGCCGGCTCCGGTGGAGACGAGGTTAACATCCATAACCAAATATTCTTTCATATCGACTGCTATCATACCACCTCTCAGATCTGTCAATACCGTTATCCAGAGCAAACCATCCACGTTGGAACAGGAAATACCATTTGCTCGTACAATTGTTCCAACGCTTTGATGACATCGAATTGGCATCTTTCCCTCCTATGGTTTGGCATTCCTCCATCAGCAATAGGGTGAACTTGGATCAAGCACTAACCCTAAAGAGAGGACCTTTAAAACATTTTAACCTAGTCTTCCTCAGAGACCACCTCGAGCAACAAACTGCCGTCAGGAGTATTACCCCAGCGTACCGTACAGCAGGGTCTGTAGTCGCCTAAATTTGAGTGCCTCGGCAAGTGTAACGTTGCCATTCTCTAGAGCTGCGCCGAAGATATTCAACATTGTATCACCAATTAGGTCGTCGAATTCATCAGAGTCAACATCTATATCGCTTGTGCACCCAGTTACATCAAGTACTAACATAGAGCGTCATGGCCGCTGTACACAGCCATCTGAAGTGCTATTCAGGCAGCAGAGTATATGCGACGTCTCTCAGTATAGTCCAGCACGACTTCGACAGACGGATGGTTTTTCCCGGCGGCTACTATGATAATTATGATATATTCATCGATAATTCCATTCTGCGTAAGACGAGAATAGGATAATGACCGATCAAGATATCCACAATGTTTGTATGGCCATCATTATACGACTCTGTACAGTGTAGAGGATAAGCAAAGATTTGAATAATTACCTTCCCTCCGATGCCCGCAGTATGGAAGAGAAAATCAGTCATCTCTGAATGAGAGTGGACTTGAAGTTTCGTGTCCAAGTCGGTAGAATAACCGCTAGAAAATAAAATAAGTTTAGCAAGCGCTAGTCCTCCTTCATAGTCACTGATATTGCCTAGTTCTCAAGGATTGAGTTCCCCTTAAGGCTTGCGCACCGGCCATGGATACACCAACTCGGTTGGGAGTGATTCAATAGGAATAATTGCCTCCGATTAGCGATTAGCTGAACTCTGACGCAGATAGCGGACAGTCGAGTTTAGCATTGTCTGTGGAATTTTACCGGATCAATGCAGACATCCGGCTTCTAATAGCCCATAATGAGCTTATTTACGTCTATTAGGTACTTCAGTGGTGGAATATACTCTGCAAGGTGAACGTGAGAGTTTGCGGAGGGAAGTATGTCTTGGGTCGGATATCGAAGCACCGACACCGGAGCTAGGTCGGCGTAGAGAATCTGCAGTCTACATGCTCGTCGCCAGCGGTCTCCAGTAGCCGACGAGCATGTGCCGGATGAACCATTTTTGGCACAGCGCTACAGAGTACTCTAACCCTTCCCGATAAATAGACAACATCTGCACCTTTCGGGTGTCCTTAGAGATCTATATGGCAATACGAAGATCAAGAACTTCGTTGCGTCCGCCCAGGTAGGGTGAATGTGAAGCATAGACTATTTCTTGCGAGTACTGAACTGTTCATGCTGATAATACGTATGGCGGACATGCGAGAATCAAGCTAAACGAGCGAAGAGGCGCTCCTGTTCGGCTTATGTTTGGGCCTAAAGATTGAATGCCGGGCGCGCCTTAGTTCCGCAATTCTTTCTCAACAAGCGTCCCTGGTATACCTCAGGAGGTCATAGACCCTGGATTACTTATTTCCACCAATCGTTGTGTAACCCCGCAACCGCTGAAATAAAAATCCATCCACACGACGCGACCTCCCCCGCGGATATCCCCGCATTGTGGAGAAGGCTTGGCTCAATTAGTCTCGAAATTTGGCGATCGCATTTTCAATGATGTAGATGAGGCTACTGGAAATCGCTATATTTATAGCTCAATGGCTGTCGACTGGCTACAGGGAGTGCTTTTTCATCCATTCAAGTCAAGTTCGCAATGTTACTCTTCAGCACACTTACATTTGCCTTGTTGCCCAGTCTCGCACTCGGCTCTTCGAATCGACCGCACCGCTGTGTCATTCCGGCGTCAAATAGTACCTCCGATGACTCTGCAACCGTCAATGGCGTGTTTGCCAAGTGCGCCACGGACTCCGTGATTATCTTCCAAGAAGGCGTGGACTACAACATCTTCAAACCAATCAGTGCAACGAATCTCAGCAATGTCGAGATCCAAGTGAAAGGGAACCTTCACTTGCCGCAAAGCATTACTGAGATCCAGCGCATCGTCAACGGAACGAATCGGCCTCTTTACTCGAATGGTCAATACTGGTTCACCTTTTCTGGGCCTCTTATCGATTACATTGGCTCATCCAACGTCAACAATGGATGGATCAACTCCTACGGCCAAGCTTGGTGGGATGCCAACCCCGTCAATGGCACTGGAATTGCCTCTCGGCCTCATCTAATGAGTTTCAAGACCACGAATGGCACATTGAAATATTTCAAATCGCGGAAGCCGATCGCATGGAATGTTCAGCTCAAGGGTGACAACATTGCTGTCAGTCACGCTTTTATCGATGCCGAGTCCACTGGGTCATTCCCATTTAATACGGACGGGTTTGATGTCACTGGCACAAACATTCGCATCACCGACAGTGTCATTTACAATGGTGATGATGCCATTGCAGTGCAAGATGGCTCCCACAATGTGTTCTTTGAGCACAACACCATCGGCTACCAGAGCCATGGTATGAGCATTGGCTCCTTGGGTCAGGATCAAACTGCCTTTGCCAATGTTTCCAACATCCACTTCGAAGATGTCACGGTGATTGATGCTGTCTATGCTGCCCGATTCAAGTCGTGGATCGGGGGCCAGGGACTCGTCAAGAACGTTAGCTGGAAAAACATTCGTGTCTACAATGTGACCTTCCCCATCTTCGTGACGCAGAGCTATTTCAACCAAGGGTCTTCGCAGACCCAGCTCGGCAACGGTGTGACTACTGGACGACCCAACAATGCATCTGTTACAATGGAAAATTTCACCTGGTCTGACTTTACCGGCTCGGTCAATACTTATCGCCCGGGTGATGGATCTTGCGCATCGGATCCCTGCTGGTATAATGCTGGACTCCCAAACTTGAAACATACTGAGGCAGTCGTCATCGAGTGCAACACGAACACTTCGTGCAAGAATTTTGAGTTGAGCAACATCCAAGTCATCCCACAGAGTATGGCTGAGCCGACTGTCATTTGCATTGATGCCACTGCCGAATTGAACCCGCATCTGGGATTTGACTGCAAGAATGGCACGTTCACTCCTTCCTGATTCGACAAATGGAACAGATGCAGCGGGTTCCTTCCTGCTCTTAAGTGCTCTTTCCGATTCTGTGTGTATGTTTATGACTAGGAAGATTCATAGATGGCAAGAGCAATAGACGATGTAAACAAGCAACTAGCAATAGCCCCCTTCTCATTCCCCTTCCTCTCTTCTCCTTTCCTCTTCTCTTCCTCTCATCACCCCCATCTGTTTTCATCTCTCCAGCTTCCAAGCTTGATTGCCTCTCCTTCGGAAAGCACAAGTACACTCATTATCCCAACAGTCTTTATACTCCAACATTCTCTATCATCTTTCATCTCCTCTATTACCGTGTTTCAGCCGTTATCATGCTCCAAACACCCCTTTCTCTTTCAAACTCGCACGTTCAACCACGTCCTCGCTTCTGTATCTTCCGCCCTGGTGGTCAGCTTGCTCCATTGATCCCCGCCGATGAATTGCCATCATGGTTGCATATTGGCAACTTTGAGCCAGACCTGAACGCAGCTCTGCAGCCAGTCTCTCTCAGCTTCATCCCGCGCGAGGGCGAATACGACGTGATCTGCCACAATTGTTCCAGCAGCGTCGATTCCTTGCATCAAAGCATGTCTGAGCGAAATTCAGACTCGCAGTCCCCCCTCTCGCGGTCACCCCCGTCAGCCTCGAGCCAGACTAAAAGCTGCCCTGGGGCCTTCTTCACCCAGACTGCAGAATGCGACGTTCAAGCAGTGATTCAACCCATCAACATCCTGAGTCAGCCACCTATCCAAGCATCTGTTCAGAGTCCGTTCCTTGGTATGTACATGCTTCAAATGCCAGCAATCTCCTCCAATGTGATGCAGTCGGTCATGCGAACACCTGCAGCCATGGAGAAGGCCCGCGACATTGCAAGCACATGTTCCCATATCGGGTCTGATCTGTTCGAGAAGACTTACCCTCGAGGTGAACACCAGTCCTCGGGATCAGATGCAGATTCAGAGAGATCGAATCAGGCATCTGACAAGACGATTGTCCTTGATGAAGCCAAAAGAGTCGACAGCCCAGACCCCCGAGTGGACCGTGTCTCCAGTTCCAACTCTCGAACCGGCTTTGATGCTGCTGCTGAAATGAAATTGCACCTCCAGGAATCGCTCGAGAAGGATGAAGCTCACGAGACAATGACAGTCGCCAATGAGAGCATCGCTTCTACCAGGTCCCTTACTGCAGCGGTCCTGCGTCTCGGGCAGCTTTTGGCCGAAGGCAAGATTCGTCGACCATCTAACTTTGATCTCGGAAGGCTCCATCGCACAAGCTTCAAGAAGGATTCGGCAGCACGTCCATCAAGTTTTCATGTTCCTTCGAAGCGTGTTCGTGTTCGTCATCGCCGTCGTCGTGCTGACAAGCCTAACAAGCCTGACACGTCCAAGCCGGTTGCACCAAAAGTCAACGATGAGCCCCAACCTGAGCAACACAACTCCGATCAGCCAAATTCTGCCACCAAGAGATGGCAGCGCCGGGAAAAGCTGAATAGAGGCAAGAAGGATACCGGAAGTCCAACTCGCTTTACCCACATGACGGCTACCCCGAATGGGCATGAGTCCCCTCGCCGCTGAAGGATTGACACGGACTGGAACTGGATGGGATGGGACCTGGACATGATTTTCGACGCACATTTGCCTTTCTTTTGTTCTTCATGCCCGGCTCAGATGCCTGGTTGATGTCTTTTCTCTCGGTCTTGTCACATTGTGCACTTCGTCGTTCATTTGGTTTATGTTGCAGGTCGTGGCACCTTCGTGCTCTGTTTTGCGTTGATCATTGTATATATCTTTGTCGCTCCTTGATTGTGGATTCGCGAATCGTGGCTGTCTTTTCTCGTCTTGTACTGCCTTCTTTCGTCGCGTTCATCGCTGTACATAAACCTGGCGTTTCTTGGCGTGGTGTTCCTCTTGGGTCATTCGTCGCTCCTTTCTGTTGTTTTTCGACTTTCTTTTGGGCGTGATCACCGCTGTCGAGTTTCTTTAGCCTTTGCACATCAGACTTTCCTTGCCATGTCTGGTAAACCTTGCTTTGATTGTGGCGTTCCTGTTTCGCCCTGCACATGCCTATGTTGCTTCCTTTCATTAGGTAGTTTAGTCTCGGCTTCACCGAGTTGCATTTGCCAATTTCACACTCCTTTTGAAGACAAGTTCAATCTCCTGTTAGACCAGTCCTCCAATTCTGCGTGTTGGAGTCGCTTTAGTCTTCGTAGGATGTGTATTTTCCGGCGAATACCCAAACGGGGAATCCGCCGTTTCCCCCGCACTCTTATCTCTCGGCAATCGGGCCGGCATTCTATAAGACTGGACATTCCCATCAAACAGTCCGCAGCCTTATGGCAGGCGTCAAGAAGCCCCGGGGCATTCGCCATGATCGCCACTGTGAGCGATGCCGGGCTAACGGTATCAAGTGTGATCTGAATCGCCCTCGCTGTCAACCATGCGTACAAAGTGGAGTGACGTGCCAATACCCGCAAAGAGTCATCTGGATGGGGAATAGAGAGCAGAGAAAGGACCAACCAACTTCGCAAAAATCGCCATCGTCAAGCTGCCCTGTGTCGCAAGACCGAGATAGATCGTCGCAGGAGCCTCAACCACTGCGGGTACAACCCACCAAGCATATACCGATCAACCTCAACGGTTTCATCGATCTCCTCTCCGAGTTCTACCAAGAGATCCAGTCCAGCAAGCAAGAGCTTCCCGATGAAACCATCGAACTTATATCACATACCCTAAGCTATGCACGCTTGCGCCTCCAAGGCGCAAATGACGACGACTCCATCCAATCACATCTGGTCGCATTGACAAACCTTAGCAGAGTCATTGACTCCGCACACCCTATTGCATTATTCGGAATAGGGACCTTCGCCATGTTCGAGGTCTGCTGTGGATCCTTTGGCAATTGGCAGCGCCATCTACACGGGGCACGTTCCTTACTGGACCTGCATTGTACAAATAAAGCCGAGTTGGCCAGTCTAACTGAGCGGATACCCGGTCTAGCAGACGTGCTCGCCTACCTGGTCTGGTTTGACGTGACTGGCACCGTGAATCGAGGAGACAACAACTTGATCTTTGATAATTGGCATCGCGAGATCCTAACTCAGGACTTTCTTGACTGGGTGGGATGCCCAGCAGATACGTTCGAGCTATTCGTGTACCTTGCAAAGGGCGAGCATGATTTCGATCCCCTCGAACTCGGCGCCCGAGCGATGCAACAAATCCTGCGCAGCAACACGAATAACGTGACGGACGCGAGTCTCGCAGACGTGGCCTACCGAGGCTCGGCTGCAATGGTTTCTTTTGCTCGCGCCGCAAAGGGTAGCGTATCGCCAAATACCTCGATCCATGCAGACGTAATATCCTCCATGGTGGATAAAGTGTGCGATGCAATATCTAGAATGCCAACTTCATCCCGATTCTACGTGCACCTAGCCACATCTGCTTATCTGACGGGTATGCATGCCAGCACCGGAGATCAGTGCGAGGTGGTGCGGGGTTATTGGCGGAATTGCCAATTGTGCGACTTTCCGAGATATCCGGATGGTGAGGAACAGTGTGAGCGGAGATGGAGGGATAAGGGGATAATTATCGCGTGATAGAGAGCGACGATTTCAGCTGTTTATTTAGGATGGGCGTTTAATCAGGTAGTCATAGTCAATCTACTCCGCATGTCTCTTCGTTAGCGTGCATTTGATTACTTGCCCAAAGCGGAAGGGAATCTACCAGTTCTCCGCATTTCTTATCTATACCAAGTATCCCTCCAACTTAAATATCCGAGGCGCCCGATTCTACACAGGAATCCTCCTATTTCAGGTCTTTACAAGTTCAAATCATTCATAGCGACCACCATGGCAACTTCGATTACAGCCCCTTCATATCAAGAACGTGCTGCTGAAAAGCGCGCAAATCAACTCGCCCTCATCCCACCCGAGTGGCGACTCTCCCAAGTCCCTTCGGGAGAATCACACCCGGATGCTCTAGCATACATTCGCCGCATCCTCACACCGTCGGAACTCGCACTCACAGAAGAAACGGATATCACAGTTCTCCTTCGCAAGTTGTCTTCTGCGGAGCTGTCTTCACTAGAATTGACCAGAGCGTTCGCTAAGCGCGCCGCATTGGCTCACCAGCTGACGACATGTTGTACGGAAATTTTCTTCGAGGAGGCCTTTGTGACAGCGAAGGAGATGGATGAGTATCTAGCGAAGACGGGGACGACCCTTGGACCTCTGCATGGGTTACCTGTTTCGATTAAGGATTTGTTTTCGGTGAAGGGGGTGGATACATCGATCGGTAGGAATTGTTCTCCCATTGAAACCTAACATCTCATGCCAAACCTAATACTCGTACAGGATGGGTGGGTTTAACAAACACCCCTGCTCCTGCAGATAAATCCGTGGCGCGAACACTACGACGTCTTGGAGCTGTGTTATACGTAAAGACCAACTTGCCTCAGTCAATGATGATGTCCGACTCTTATAACCACGTCTTCGGGCAATGCGTCAACCCGTTCAATCGCAACTTGATTTCTGGGGGAAGTTCTGGCGGCGAGTCATCTCTCGTTGCGGCTAGGGGAAGTGCGCTTGGTATCGGGACGGATCTCGGCGGTTCGATTCGGATTCCTGCGAGTTTGTGTGGACTGTATGGACTGTCGCCTACGCCGGGGCGGCATCCGTACGAGCGTGGAAAGTGAGTAACCGCCCCATTTACATCACTCATATCTACAGCGTACTGATCTTGTATAGTCCCGGTCAAGATATCGTTCGCTCGGTCGCAGGGCCCATGAGTTGTAGTTTGGCTACTATTGAGCGGTACATGGAGGCCCTGCCTTGTGCATCGCCATGGGAACTCGATCATCATACGGCTCCCGTCCCGTGGCGACGAAGCATGGCCTCTCTTAAAGCAAAGAGACTCAGAATAGGCTTCTTGGTCGATGATGGCGTGGTCAAGGTTCAACCCCCGATTGCACGGGCAGTGCAGGAAGTCGTTGCTGCATTGAAGGCAGCTGGTCATGAAGGTATGTCCATCGCATTCTTATTCACCGTTGCATCATCTAACGAGTGAATGCAGTTTTCGAATGGGACGCTTCATCCCATGGGTATGCGTACCAACTCTGGGAAAAGGCCATTCTCTCGGACGGCGGCGAGGGCTGCCGCAGGAAGATTGAAATGACTGGGGAGCCTTTGATTGAGGGTATGCTAGTTGGCACTGAGAAAGATATTCTAACTACATCCGAGACTCATCAAGTACTGCTACCCTCCCCTTTCAAACTATACTTCGGAATTTTACCGTGTGCTAACTACACTCAGCTTAATGCCGACAAATATCTCTATGAGAGTGAATATCTCGATCGCTGGACAACTTCCGGCATCGATGCTCTCATCATGCCCAACACGCCTTGGGTCGGATACAAGCCCTGGACGTGGGTCAAATCCAGTGCCTATGTGGGATATACCAGTATCTGGAACTTGTTGGGGTATGCTGCCTTGGCGGTTCCTGCTACGACTGTATCTAGGGAAAAGGATATGTCCGACCAAGAATGGTTGGATCATGTCCCACGTAATGCGGGCGATAAGTTTAATAAAGAGCAGTGTAAGTCCGGATGCAGTAATCTTTTTGAAGTGGTGTACTAATATGGAAATAGATGATATTGATTTAGTTGATGGAATGCCCGTTGGATTACAGATTGTCGGCGGGCGCTTTGGGGAGGAGAAGTGTGTGTCTGTGGCAAAGGCGATTGAGCAGGCTATGCGATGGAGAGATGCAGCCCGGCCGAGCCTTTGATATATTATACCTACAACGAACACCAACCATAGCGACATGCATCTATAAAGTTTACTACTGAAGTAATGCCCAAATTATGAAAATAGATCACGTTCATATGTCCAAGTATCGTATCGTTTATGTATATGCATCCCATCCCATCCCATCCCAATCCAACCAATGCACATCCAATATATACAGTATCCAACCAGTACCCAAACACCCATTCAATCATTCATCTCATCATTCAAATAGGAGAATTCATCCTCTCCTTATAATCCGGAAACTCCCAGTCCCCCAAATCCCACTCAATACTCATATTCCTCGGTCTATTCTCAGCCCCATTCCCAGCAGTAGCCGACCCCTTCCTCAACCCCATCCCCAGCTCCATCTCAAAATCTCTATCCTGGGTACTCTCAAAACCAACCCCTGCCCCGGGACTACCGGGCACCACCGCATCAGAAACCATTCGTAACTCCCTAACAACACGGATCCCATCTTCATCCTCGCACTCGCGGTTCGTTTCGTCTTCGTGCGTGTTCGTCTTGGATATACTAGCCGTGTACGCGCCGGGACCCGAATAGAAGAAATCATTGTAGTAGATACTACCGTCCGGGTAGGTTTGGTCGTAGATGGAGTGTTTGCGGGAGGAGTTGAGGTGTGTTATTGTGGAATGGGTCTTTGTAGCTGGGGAGGAGTGCAGGGGTTGAGGGCGGAAGCAGAAGGAGAAGATGCGAGATAGTAGGGGATGAAGGGGGGCGAGGCAGGCGCATATTATGGAGACGTTTGCTTCGAGAGAGGACCAGACTGCTGCTTCGGCGTTGGTTTCTAGATATGATGAGCGGATGATACTTTGGGAGTGAATGGGGCGGAAGTATATACTCACTGGTAAAGTCGCGACTGTTGACCATTTCACTGAGCTGATAAAGTCGCGCTGAACTAGTCGCAATCACACTGTCATATATTAGTAATTGATACAATTCTGTCAGTCTTCAGACGTTACACTTACAAGATGCCAACCCCAAATACCAACATAGTCCCCACCTTTTGTCGCCGCGGTAAATGCAACTTTGACAGCAAAGGCATCGGTAAAATGAGAATTACTAGATCCGTGAAAATCTGCATCGCCGCATTGGCATACCAGACCGGGCCCTCCGGCAAACAATGGTCCTTGTGATGGACACTCCAAAAGGCATGCACGGGTATGCAGAAGAGGAATCCGCTGATGACCATCCACAGTCCTGCAACGATGAGTAATGCCATGGTGGAGTAGGTGCAGAGGAGGAACTTTCTGGATCGGAAGATGCGGATGAAGAGGACTAGGATGGATAATTTGGAGAGGATGAGGGAGAGGTTGTAGAAGGGGATGGAGAGCCAGAGGTACTATAGTTAGGCAGGGTGGATTAGAACAAAAGAACTTGAGAGCTGCTTGCGTGGGTATAGACATACCTGCATCTGACCCTGGATGGCCTCTTCAGAGAGGCGATCCTTGCGTATGCCGAGACCATAATGGCGCTCTATTAGACAGCTGGTTAGCCGTTTTGTCAATCCATTCAAAAGGGACTCGGGCAGCATACCGACGAGAATGAAGGCATAAAACAAGATAGAACATATCTAGGTCAAACCGGTAAGCATTTAGTCTGCCGAGGTGAAACTATAATACCGTCATGTTCCAATGAGAACTGGCCGACATACCAACGCAAAAACGATGAGCAGATCATCATATCCGGGACTCTTGACTAGCCTGCACCTTGTCCATAGACGAACAGCCACAAATACAGCCGCTAAAACGGTGAATGCAGTGGTAATCTCGAGGACCCTCATATTCAGGGAAGAGGATCTGCAACGCCTTCGGGTCCATCGAATGGTATACCCAATATCTCAGTTGGATGGCCTTGTAAGAGGCGAGCGTGTCGATCAACTCGGGTGGGAGGTCCAGATCCCAGCACAATCACCATCACTTTATGAAGGAACGCAATTAACGCCAAGGGAGCGAGCGATGAGCGAGAACCCCCAATTCAATAAACCGCGAGCCGAGACTGCGGTGTAGTCAGTATAAGTATCGCAAGAGCTTGAATCGTGCAATGTCGACATCTAAAATCGGGGCTCGTCCGTCTCAGAAGAAGTAAATCCCAAGATTCTCCGAACAAAGAATAAAGATTTCATCACTTATCAGGGACTCTCGCCTTCCAGTCCAAGATACCTGGTAATTTCACCAGCACGCCATCTGGTTGGCTTTCCACATCCTGTCTAATGGCCGCATTAGGAAAGTCCTTGGGGGACGATGGCGTCAAAGAGTCGGGTCCGGATTAACCTTACTACAGTACGTCCTACGAGGGTATCTACCAGCCCGCCAATTGTAACGGTTTAAATAAAGTTGTGGGGTAGCGATCTGAGTACGACTCCGTGGTTTCTCGTCTGTGGCACTGGCTGGATTCTTTATCACCCCCACCCCGATTTCCTCTTGCCCAATCACCCTCGATGCGAGAGACTAACTACCGGGAATTCTATGTAAATTCGTCGCTGCCGAACCAACCCCGGCCCAGACCCAAATTATGGAACGTTGTTCTCCAAACTTTGGTCATCCCACACAGTCGCACCAGAGAGCGCTCATTCTTCGGATGAATGCAAAGTCTATACCCCATCAGACTAGCCACATTGCCAAAATCCACCCATCAGCATTCGTTTATGAACTCAGCCTAAACCTAAACGCGCTCTGAATGGCTGATCAAATCCCACCTTATCTCAGAATTTCAACTGTATCTTTTGGTTGTGTCCAAGGTTCATGCTAGTCTTTTCCCGAACAGGGCATCGCGCGATTCAAGCTGTATCTGGTCCATCGTACTTTTGCGAGTCGTACAGAGTCATGTAAGTGGCGAGCCCCCGCTTCTTGACATTTTTCTGGAGAACTCGTCGCCATGGGGGAGTTCTTTTCCCTTGTGGGCCTCGGGGAGGCCGATGATCGACGGCTGTAGAGTTTGTCACGGTAGACTCAAAATTTGCACGACTCTACTCAAATATTTGTCTGGAGAGGAATGATCTCGATGATTGCTGGGGAAAAGAGTGTCCCGATCGATCGGGTGATTGTCGGCAGGTTTGTTGCGGCGGTAGCCATAACCCGTCACTAACATGTGTCATGCAGTTGACATGAGATGCTCAGAGATGAGATTAAGGTTTAATTGTCAGGCGTAAAGTCTATTTCGAGAAAGGGTCTGGACGGGCCTACCAGGCTGTCGGTAATTTCATCCGATATTGATCTTTCAACGTAGAAAGGACAGGGAACTAAATGTAATGGCAAGGACTATTTCGCTCTTTAAAGACTTTCCATTGCATGTCCAAGTCTCAATCCGACACAATGCCCTTCTTGCAAGGTTTAATTGATCGATGAAAAAAAGAAGAGCGACTATATGGAAGTCTACACACTTAACACTCAAATTGATATCAAGAACAAATTTTAATTCGTCACTGCTGTACATAGCTCAGGCTAGACCAGGCGAATCGCGCTCTAGTCCCATATCTACATTGGGGGTAAAACGCAGATATCAAAAAAAAATGAAAAACGTATCCACATGAAAGAAGAAAACAATCTACAGACGAGACTTGAGGTTGGCCTTCAGGCGCCGCTCAACGGCAGCCATGTACTCGTTGGTAGTGACCCAGGCCTCACGGTCCTTGCGGCCGGTAGCGAGAGCCAGATCCTTGGTCATGATGCCCTCGTCGTTGACGACCTCAATGCAAGCGCGCTCGAGCTCCTCAGCAAAGGCAACGACCTCGGGGGTATCGTCGAGCTTGCCACGCTGGACAAGACCGCGGGTCCAGGCGAAGATAGAGGCAATGGGGTTGGTGGAGGTCTCACGGCCCTTCTGGTGCTCGCGGTAGTGACGGGTGACGGTGCCATGGGCGGCCTCGGACTCAAAGGCCTCACCGGTGGGGGTAACCAGGGTGGAGGTCATCAGACCGAGAGAACCGAATCCCTGGGCGACGATGTCGGACTGGACATCACCGTCGTAGTTCTTGAGGGCCATGACGAAGCCACCCTCGGACTTGATCATCTGGGCGACCATGTCGTCGATCAGACGGTGCTCGTACCAGATCTTCTTGGCGTCAAAGTCCTTCTTGTAGTCCTGCTCGAAGATCTCCTGGAAGATATCCTTGAAGCGACCATCGTAGCGCTTGAGGATGGTGTTCTTGGTGCTCATGTACAGGGGCAGACCCTTCAGGAGGGCCATCTGGAAAGAGGCATGGGCGAAGCCACGGATAGACTCATCGGTGTTGTACTGGCACTGGGCAACACCACCGCCGCTCTGGAAGTCGTAGACCTGGACGCGCTCGGGCTCACCGCCGGCAGGGGTGTAGACGAGCTCAAGCTTACCGGGGCCGGGAATGACACGGTCCTGAGCACGGTACTGGTCACCGAAAGCGTGACGGCCAATAACGATGGGCTTGTTCCAGCCAGGCACCAGACGGGGGATGCGGTCAATGATGATGGGCTCACGGAAGACGGTGCCGCCACTGAAAGGGAATGTTAGTTGATTGGTTCGGGGGGGAGGTGGGTGCGGGTTCAGAGTGGAGGTTAGCTGTTGACTTACAGGATGTTACGGATGGTACCGTTAGGGGACAGCCACACTAAAGAACAAAAATTAGGATCTAGACCAGAGTGACACAAAGAGGCGGTGACCGAGGGGTACGTACTCTTCTTCAGCTTGAACTCCTCAACACGGGCCTCATCGGGGGTGATGGTGGCGCACTTGACACCGACACCGTACTTCTTGATAGCCTCCGCGGCATCAACGGTGACCTGGTCATCGGTCTGGTCACGGTACTCGAGACCCTATGAAAAGGAAACGCATTAGCCCGATATATTCTCTTGAGCGACGTCATTCATCCGGGTTGATGGGACAGGCTTACCAAGTCGTAGTACTTGAGATCGATGTCGAGGTAACTAGATTCAGGTTTAGTGACATGCCGAGGAAGATCACTTCGGCAAACATAGGAAACAGCACTTACGGCAGAATCAACTATTTGGACACACAGCGTTAGTCTCAGTCCAAAATCAAGGGGAAGGAGCCAATGTGATGCATCAATCCTGCATGCGGAACCGCAGTTCGGGACGATCATGCAGGACTGGGCCAAAACCGGGCCGATGAGGGGGGGGAGGAGGGGAAGTAGAAGGGTAGTGGAATGATTGATAAGGAGAGGGGAAGTTCCCGAGGCTTACCTTTTCCCTGATCTCTTGCCAGATGATACGGGTCATCTACAGCCAAGTCAAATCTCCGGTTAGCACACATCAATGCAATTCAAAGCGAGTCATGTTCGTCAGATCTCTCGTTGTTTGGCTGGCTGATTCTCGGGTGGATTTGTTTCATTGACACATGATAGCATTCAGAGCAGGAGAGTGGATTCCCACCCCCCCGTATTTCCCCGCGTTCACAGGGACTACAGGACGACAACCCACCCGAGAAAGCACGAACGTGAAACGAGGCTTGTGACACGCGACCGAGGCCGGAAGACTTTGAACTATAAAAGGGAAGGAAGAGCCGGCCTTACCTCATCACCATCCAGTTCCACCACTGGGTTCTTGACCTTGATCTTGGGGCCTTCGGTAGCCATGTTGCGGGATTGAGCGAGGTACAGAGTAGGGGTCGATCCGGACCAGCGGGAAGACGTGGCGATGCGGGTAGTACGAGAAAGACGGAGGGCAGAGGAGAAAGATCTCTGAGGAGAAGAAGTAGAAGAAGTGAAGGAAGTTGAAGAGAGAAGACGAGAAGAAGAAGAGAGAGGGGCAATCGACGGAGGAGGGGTCGCCAGGGACCGGCGCGCGAAAGCGGAAGCGGACCGAAGGGAGTGGGAGTTCAGCATCGTGTGGGTAGAGCGATTCGCAACTGCTTGCCTACGAAGGCGTCGGGAATGTCAGCACTGCGGGTTGGAATTGGGGCTTGCCGTTGGTGGGATTGGCCGAGTTGGACGTGGGGGAAATTCATCGGCGCGCGAGCGAACAACCGAGGGAAAAGGCAACGATATTCGGCAGAAAGGAAGGAGGTTACGGCAGTGGAGCCGGAACCGCCTACCCCCGGCTTTCCCGCATCAAGCGGAAGATATTCCCTTTGATGGCCGTTCTTTTTGTTCGTCTCGGTGACAAAGCGTTCACGGCAGACACCAACGTGGTATTCCCGACTGGAATCTCATTTGGAATCTGGCACCAAAAGGGAAGATTTCATTGCCTGGGGTCCTGGGATCTGGGATCTGGAAGCTCTCACCTCTTGACCTTGAGACCTGGGGATGGTGGAAAAAGGCCGGGGCTAGACGGGAGAGTCCGGGAGAACAGACAACTCCAGACAAGGCAAATGGGGAATGGGGGAATTACCGAGTGGACAAAAGTGGACAGTCTCCAGAAGAAGCCGCGAGTTGAGAGCAGCGAAACTGGCGAAGAGGGAGGAAAAAGCCTTGTCCGGTTGAAAGTATGTCTCTTTAAAACTGTCGAACTCCGCTGGGAAGAAGCGCCGAAGCCGGACGTCACGAGACAGACTAATCTATGAACAGCACGGAGTAGTTTCTTGTTCCATGTCCCTAGGTTCACTCTGGGTCTTTATTTATGGCCCGGTGGAGGTTAGCTTTTTTTTTTTTTTTCATAACCTCTGATCTTTAATTCCCCCCCTCATTCATCTCCAGAGGTCCAGACGAGCAAGCTTGACTCACGATCGCGGTCCTTGGGCGAGTCAGAAAGCGAGGAGCGCTACCCACCGAGACCCGCCAGGCGGTTTGCGGTCGCGCTGCCGGAGCTCGGAGCGTCTCTCCGCGGCCTCTCACCGAAAGAGGGCCACCCGTTTTGCACGGAAAACATTCGCCCGAGTAATACGATCATCTAAGCGATAAGCTGATGTGACAACGATGTCACACATAGGCGACTCGGCATCCAGCGATCGTAGACCGATGTGGTTCACCGAGTCATCGTACTGGTGGTATACTGGTATACTCCGCGCAAGACTTGGCACATAAAAATTGGTTCATTATTTTGACCCCTTTCAAAAATCCCCTCGTAAAAAGAAATTCGCCCCGACTTCCAGTGTTGAATATGTCTCCGTCTAATTCAGACCTACTCCGTTCGGGCGCCCATATTATCGTCGTAGATCTTATGTGTTGAAACGAAGCGCCCCCTGCATGGTTCACTCCCAAGCAAGAACCAGGCAACCTTCGCCTTTGTATATACAACCGGCCAATTCTATCCAATCCTATTCATAAAAGTCTACCGTACCTCGTCAAATTCAACGACTCTAGAACAGTCCGTCGATCTCCCCGGTCTCGGTGTCGATGTCCACATTCAGGTAGCCCGGAGCGGTGGGCAGACCGGGGATCGTTTGAATATCGGCGGCCAGAGCATACCTAGAAATCGTCAAGGTTAACACGTGATCTCACATCGAGCCCGTTATACTTTGACATTAGAGGAGTGGGTGGGTCCCCCGGAGCAGAGAAGAGGAAATAGAGAGAAAGAGAGCAAGAGAGAGCAAGGAGAAAGAACTTACAGATATCCAGCACCCACGGCCAATCTGACATCCCGAATGGGAACGGTGAACCCGGTAGGGGCACCCTTCAACGCGGGGTCGTGACTGAGCGAGTACTGTGTCTTGGCAATACAGATGGGCAGGTTGGCAAAGCCCTGCTTGGTATAGGTGTCGACCTTCTTCTGGGCCAGCTCGCTGAACTCGACCTTCTCGGCGCCATACATCGCCTGACCGATACGCTCAATGCGCTCCTGGATGGTACCGTTCAGATCGTACAGCAGCTTAAAGTCCTTGGGTTTGGAGCTAGCGGCGAGCACGCCCTTGGCCAGGTCAACCGCGCCAGCTCCACCTTCGGCCCAGTGGTTGGCGGGGATGGCGTCTTCCGCGCCCGCGGCGATCGCCTCCTCCTTAATGACGGCGATTTCAGCCTCCGTGTCCGTCTCGAAGCGGTTGATCGCGACGATGACGGGCACGCCATACTGCTTGGCGTTGGCAATGTGTTTGCGCAGGTTGACACAGCCGGCGCGGAGAATATCCACGTTCTCGGTACGGTAGATCTCATGCAGGGCTGCACCCGGGCTAATTTCGGGACCGCCGCCGTGAACCTTGAGAGCACGGACCGTAGCCACGATCACCACGGTATCGGGAGACAGACCCGAGGAGCGGCACTTGATATTGAAGAAACGCTCACCGCCCATGGTGAAGTCGAATCCGGCCTCGGTGACTACGAAACCGGTCTTGGCGTCGTGGTCCTCGTCGGGCTCGGTACCGGCCAGCTTCAGAGCCAGCTTGTCGGCAATAACGGAGCTAGCGCCAATACTGATGTTGGCGAAGGGACCGGCGTGCACCAGCACGGGGGTACCCTCGAGACTCTGCATCAGGTTGGGCTTGATAGCATCCTTCATCAGAGCGGCGAGGGCACCGCCAGCACCGATATCGTCGCAAGTAACGGGGTCACCGCTGCGAGAAGTAGCGACAACCATGCGACCCAGGCGCTCGCGCATGTCATCCAAGCTGTTGCTGAGAGCCAAAATGGCCATGCACTCACTGGCGACGGAAATGTCGAACCCGGTCTCACGGGTCAGACCCTTCTCGGTAGGAGCCTGGCCAACGGTAATACCACGGAGGTGGCGATCGTTGACATCCAGAACGCGACGCCAGGTGATAGTCTCGGGGTCAATGTCCAGACGAGCGAAGCGGCGAATCTCATCCTCGGTGAGGTCATCGGGATTGGTTTTGTCGATGCCAAGCTTCTTCAGTCTCCGGAACATGATGGGCTTGAACTCACGCGTGCCCTTCTTGACGGGGACGAGACGCTTGTAGAGAGCTCCATCCTTCTGCGTAGCCTCGTGGAACATGCGGGTCTCAATGGCCGCAGCGAGAAGGTTGTTGGCAGCGGTGATGGCGTGGATATCGCCAGTCAAGTGCAGGTTGAACTCATCCATGGGGATAACTTGACTGTAACCACCACCGGCGGCACCACCCTTAATACCAAAGGTCGGACCTTGGCTGGGCTGGCGAACGTTGGCAAAGACAACGCGGTTCAGGTGAGCACCCAGAGCCTGAGTCAGACCGAGAGTAGTAGTAGACTTGCCCTCTCCGAGAGGAGTAGGGGTAATACCGCAGACCAAAATGTAACGGCCATTGCGACGGTGAGAGAGGCGGTCCAGTACCTCCAGGCTGACCTTGGCCTTGGTGTGACCGTAGGGCTCCAACTCGTGGGGAGCAATGCCAACTTCTGAGCCAACCGTAGTGATGGGCTTGGGATATTGGGCGCGAGAGATGGCGATATCAGAGGGGACGGGGGTCTGCAGCTTCAGAGGCAAAGGAGTAATGTGGCGGTCCTTTTGCTTCTCAAAGTAGGCGGTGGCCGCGGTGACCACGTTCTTCAGCAGCATGGCAACGGTCATGGGACCGACACCACCGGGAACGGGGGTGATCTGCGAGGCCACTTGAAAAGCAGACTCGAAGTCGACATCACCAACAAGACGCTCACCAGACTTCCTGGTCGCATCGGGCTTATAGTTGATACCGACGTCAATCACGACGGCACCGGGCTTGAGCCAATCACCCTTGACCATCTCGGTCTGACCAATGGCGGCAACAACGATGTCGGCGTTCTTCACAACGCGAGCAATGTCGGGGGTTTTGGAGTGGCACACGGTGACGGTAGCGTCGGCATTCTTGAGCAGATAGCTGACGGGGCTGCCGACGATGTCGCTACGGCCCAAAACCACGGCTTCCTTGCCGGCGGGGTCAACCCCGCTGGCCTTGAGCAGCTCCATGACTGCAAGTGGGGTGCAAGGAGTGAACAGGGGACGTCCACCACGCTTAGCCAACTCTCCAATGTTGATGGCACCAAATCCATCGACATCCTTCTCATCCGCAACGGTCGAGGTGATGGTGTGCTCCGACATGTGGCTGGGAAGGGGCAGTTGCACCAAGATACCGTGAACTGAGGGGTCATTGTTGGCCTTGGTGATTTCCTGGACAAGCTGCAGCTCGGTGCTGGATTCGGGGACGTTGATGAGGGTGCAGATGATGTTGGCCTATGAGGGGACAGGGATCAGTAAGCTTATCGGATTTGGCTTCATCTGGATGAGGGGCAATCTCACCTCTTGAGCGGCCTTCAGCTTCATGCGCACATAGGTGCCTGGACGGTAGTTAGCTCATTTTTCTATTTTACCTAGTTTGGGGCTCAAAAGCACTGACTGGAATCAGACCGATTGCCAACTGTAGTCCAGAGCATAGGTTAGTCAACTTGTCACCACTGATCCATCACTATTCCATTGTACAAGAAGCTTACCCTGGAAGATCACCAAGTTCGGCTTGAACCGAGGGTTGGTCAATTGTGTCTTCTCAATCTGAGCCTTGAGACCCTCACGGATGCTCTTGGCAATAGCGGTACCGTCAATCTTAGACGCCATGATTGCGGAGCTGGCAAACGTGCGATGACAAGAGATGGGCCGGGGGTTTTTAAAAGCTGGTGGCAGTGGAGACCGACTAGTCAATGGAGACAAGGACGGTGCGGCAATTCCTCGAACCCCTCGTGCGGAGGAAAAGTGGTTAAGAGGGAGAGAAAACCACAGAGAAAGAGTGCGGAGACGAAAATTGGCCGCTCGCGCTGCGCAGGAAAAGCGACAGCGGGGTCCCGCGGCGGGGAAGAGTGGCATGAACAATTATTGCTTCTTTAGGGGCGAGAACCCTCGGAGCTACTTTTGCTGCACTTCGGGATCACAAGGAAAAAGAGTTATGGGACGATTGGTTCAATGCGGGACACATGAAGGAAAAGATCGGAGTGGAAGCTTTACATCTCAACGGGAGCTTTTGGTTCCCCCTCACACACCTTGGGCTCCTTGCATCTCGCTGGGTTGTGTTTCCTTTGTTGCGTAGGAGGGCTCTCGGTTTGAATACCATCGGAAGGCTGGTTGCACCGAGAAAGAGTTGGGAGCCTGAGGCACCCAATTTCGAGTGGCCCCGACCGGAGTCGCTGCAACTGCCATGTGAGTCACCCGGAACGGAGAAATGTATCTCCTTGATAGCTTTGTAGGGTTAGGGCTGGAGGGGCACGATCACGTGTAGATACCGGAATATTGTTTTCTCCGGAAGGCGGGATTCGATACTTTCCAGGTCTTGGCGCTGAGTGGCCGAGTGTGCGATGAAATTCACTAGTCAAAGAAAGTGAGGTTGACGAGATTGACCCCCTCCGGTATACCCGCCTTCTTCGAACCCCTCCTTCCTACGCCGATCCACCTCGAATTTCCTCTCCTTCGGTTCGAATACTCCTGTCGCACCCTCCCAAAATGCGGCCTATTCTGTTGTCAGGCCATGTGCGTGCGATCTCTGTCCCGTTTGGGTCCTCGAAGAAACTAACCGTAGCCGTGCGGCGTCTCTCCAGGAACGGTCCCTGACCCAAATCAAGTTCAACAAGGATGGCGACCTCCTCTTCTCGACTTCCAAGGATAAGGTTGTGTGCGCGTGGTGGTCCGCCAACGGCGAGCGACTGGGAACATACTCTGGTCACCAGGGTGCTGTCTGGACTGTCGACGTTAGCCCCAACACCGTCCTCCTCGCTACCGGTTCCGCAGACAACACCGTTCGGCTATGGAACATCAAGACTGGAGAGTGTGTGAAGACCTGGGATTTCCCGACGGCCGTTAAGCGGGTGGCCTTTTCGCCCGACGGATCGAAGCTGTTGGCTGTGACGGAGAAGCGTATGGGTTTCCTCGGTACAATCGCGGTTTTCGATATTGCCTACGGTGACGGCGAGCTCAACAACTTGAACGATCAGGCTGAGGAGCCTAGCTTGCGCATCACTTGCAACGAGAGCAAGGCTACCGTGGCGGGGTGGAGTTATCTGAGCAAGTACATCATCGCTGGACACGAGGATGGCAGCGTCAGCCAATACGACCCCAAGGTACGCGGAGCATCTCTCTTCCATTTGCGGGACTGATGTTGAAAATCTTGGCCGGAATACTGATTGACCTCCAATGTAGACTGGTGACCAGCTTGAGAACGTCCAAGCCCACGAGTTCGACCACCAGATCAACGATCTCCAATTCTCTCCCGACCGCACCTACTTCATCACCGCCTCTAAAGACAAGTCTGCCAAGGTATGCGCCGTTGGGGTTTTTACCGTCTCAGTATCTTTTTGCTAAAGTAACATTTTTCTTTCTAGCTCATGGCTGCCAGCAACCTCGCTATCCTCAAGACCTACGTCGCCGATACCCCCCTCAACTCTGCTTCCATTACCCCTAAGAAGGACTACGTTATCCTCGGTGGTGGTCAGGCCGCTATGGATGTCACAACCACCTCTGCCCGTCAGGGTAAGTTCGAGGCCCGCTTCTATCACAAGGTCTTCGAAGACGAGATCGGCCGTGTCCGTGGCCACTTCGGTCCCCTCAACACCATCGACGTGCACCCCGCCGGTACCGCATATGCCTCCGGTGGTGAGGACGGTTACGTCCGTATTCACCACTTCGACAAGCCCTACTTCGATTTCATGTACGAGGTTGAGCGGGAGCAGCTGCGGAAGTAAGCGAAAGATTGGCTGGAGAGATGAAAGGAAATATAAATTCGGAGAGGAAAAAAGGAAAAACATGATTGAACATCTCCTCAATCATTGCGCTGTCTGTCTGAATGTGTTTTTACGATGCGAACAAGAGACTCGGGGGCAGCTTTTTCTGTGCTTTGCTCCCCCGAGTCCGGCATACGGAATGAGATGATGACCCCTCCTCAAGGCACGGTTTCTCATTTCATTACTTGATTACATGATCAACCGGAGTTGGTACCCCCCTTTGTTATTGATTTGGTTTCTAATAAAAGATGGCATGCTTCACATTCTGGGTTTTCTCGGGGTAGCTTTCGTTCCTCCTCTGCTGGCGTGGCCAGCTGGGGGAAATGCATATCGCGAAATAGACAATATGAAGTTTTGCAAAACGTTCAATCTGGACCATTTAAAAGATGAAGATTAAGCACGTAAAGGGGGCTTAAGAGATCAACATGAAGATCAGAGAGAGCTTCCAAGGCGTGCAGTAACAAAGAACTCTCGAGGTCCTGGATTATGACTTCTGGTCATCTTGAGGCACTATCAAATATGAAAGTCGATGCGCTTTCAAAGCCACGACGCATACATTCCACTTCTGGTGCTCAAAATGATTCAAGATTTTCTAAGAGCGTTGGCCTTTCAGTGTTGTTGGGAAACCCACCGAGCCATGCCGAATATCTAACCGCAACTAATAAGTAGCAATATTCGTGAAGGACCTCCCGTTCTGTTCCAGGTACCTACGCTTCTACCTACAATTTGGTACCCGCCCAGCACTAGAAAGACCTTTGTAAACGCTCATGCGAAAGTTGACTTGCCATGACTTACTCGTACCTTTGGATTTATTAGCATATGCAACTGGGGCAAGGTCGAGGAAATGCTCGATATGCTGTCCAGCCTACTGGTTCTTGTGCTCACGAAAATACCCTTGGATATTCAAAATGAACCCTATTCTTACAGCTATCTACATAGTTCACATGGGAAGACATCACTCAAGACTTCGAGGTATCTCATTTATACATTTCTCATGTAATTTTCTCTAAGCCCATTTCCATGCAATGGCCGACGCTAATACAGCCATCAGAAAAAGAAACCCATAAGGAAAAACAGAAGTAAAGTATCCCAAATCATCGAGACGTAAACTTCAAGGAGGACATGACGATCATCAAGAACGAAAAATAAAAAAAACACAACGCAAAGGGAAATCAGAGAATGCAGAACTTTAATTTGGCCCGGTCTCATCCCCAAAAAAAGCAACAAGTCGCGGGCTCACCCCCGATTCGAGTTTACTTCTTCTTGGGGAACTTTTCAGCACCGATGTCAGAACCACGGAGCTTGATGTTGAGCACGCGCTCCATGGCACTGAGGACCTTCTGGTCGGGCGTGGCGGTACCGCGCTCAAAGTCCTGGATGACGGTCATGGTGGTGTTGCACTTGGTGGCGAGTTCCTTCTGGGTCATCTTGTAACCCTCCTCGGTACGGCGCCTCTTGATGGCATCGGCGACGGCGTAGCCGACGGTCTTGGGCTTGATGATATCGTCGCTGCGGTCGACCTTGGTCAGGTGCTGGCCTTCGGGGGCACCAGACTTAGCGGCCTGTAGGAGAATCACTTGGTTAGCAAGGCTGTCACTTTGTCTGTGAAAAGGTTCTTGGAAGTGGGATTGAACGTACGATGTTGCCGGTGGTGTACTTCTTCTCCGTGCCGAGGACCAGGCCGGAACGCTGAGCGGCGTTCAAGGCACTCTTGCCCTTGACAACGGTCTCGCGAGGGGCAACGCCACCGCGAGCCTTGCTGCCAATCTTCGTGACGGTGTCCCAGTCGCTCATTTTGACGGATAAGATGTGTTTTTAGGTGGTAGGAGCGGTGTTGGTGGTTGATGAGAGGGTGGGGATATAGCGATGCTCGCGTGAGGTTGAAGATGCAATTTATACAGCACAGAAGCTTCTCGAGTTATGAGGGAGGGGAGTCAGGCGCTAGTCCCATTCGGGCTTAGTGCGGGCATTGCCATCGAGGGCATCTCCCGGCTTCGCGGGTTAACTCCGTCTTTTACTTGTTGGTTACTGTGGCGGAATAATCAGATTTTTCTTATTTCCATTCATTGCCAGTCATATCAGTTCGATTATAGGCATATTGGTGGTTATGGTTCCTCTTGATAGTAAATAGAGAACTTGCGCTTATGTGATGCCCTCGCCACAATCGGTCTTCCAGTTTCCATCCATCAGCCACCATTCCCAACATTGTGCATTTCCACGTAGTCTACCAAGGCTTTCATCGTCATCTATATCTTATCCTATTCACTGGTTTTATACATTATGGGCTTAATTTATAAGGCTCTTCCTCATCTCAGTGAATCGGATCGTCAATTTGAGTGATCTCACCGACCCACTTGATGTCATACCAACTGCGTCTCCCAGTCGCGTCCTCAATTCAACCCACATATTCAGGCTGGATAAAGAATTGAGAAGAGCATTGCCTGGAGATACGAGTATCAATTCACATTACAGATGACTCATTGTTATACCCCATTGCAATCGTCAGTCGGGCTTGCCCACGTCGCTGTCCTATTCGGGTCCCCGAATCCCCCGCCATGTGGCTGAGCGCACTACTATAAATTTCTGCCTTGGTGCCTCGTAATACTCACAAATTGCATTCGATGCGATTTGCATGAGAGGAGATCACCAGAACGTGGATCCCAGCTCTAATACAATTTACATCGTATGTTTATCGGATCGGTTTGATGCGAAGCTATAAGATTTATTGCAGCCTTGTGTTGCTGTGCGTCGGAGTTTGCGACCGTTCGGAGTAGCTGAGGCTTACCAAAATCAGCCCCGAGTAAGATTCGGGGTTTCTTCTTTGAGGCCATGGCTATTCTCATCGTAAATCCGAGATGTATTGCTTCGCGAAGAATTAACTATAAAATAGAGACGACATCAGCGATCACTTAGAATAATAGAGCCAACGAGAACTATTCCACTCAACAAATTTAGTACTGGATACTGTTGTTCTTTTATCCCTACTCTGCAAAATGTCTACTATTGCGAAGCCACACGCGCCGGAGCCCCGACCTTGGTGTTTGGTAAGCTATCGTGATTCTTTACAAAGTCAAATTGTTAACACTTTTCAGGATGGCCGAGAGGTTGACCTCCTCCACTACATCTACGGTCGCCCCGATATCAAGGAGCTGCGTGGTAATCCACAAAAGATCCTCACTGCCATTGATGACTATAACGTGAACCATAACATGCTCATGAATGTCGGCCCAGTGAAGGGTGCACATATCACCAGCCTTATTTACAAGCACAAGCCATCGACTATGATTGAACTCGGTGGCTTCATTGGCTACTCGGCCATCCTCTTCGGCGACGCAATTCGCGCAAACGGCGGAAAGAAGTTCTACACTCTGGAGAAAAACCCCGAGATGGCCGCTGTTGCGAATCAACTCGTCGAGCTCGCCGGCTTGCGTGATATAGTCCACATTCTGATCGGCTCTAGTGATGAGCTATTGGTGGAACTGGTTCGGGAGCGCAAAGAAATTGACCAAATCGAGATGTTATTCCTCGATCATTGGCAAGACCTGTATCTGCCAGACTTGTGGCTGCTAGAGGAGATGGGGGTTCTCGCCCAGGATAGGACTCTGCTGGTTGCGGATAATGTTATTATGCCGGGTGCCCCTCAATATCTGGAGTGGGTGAAGGGTAGCCCGTCGCAGAAACGTGCGATGGTTGAGAAGCTGAACAACGGGTCTTTGAAGCCTAACACGAACTTGGTTTATGAGACCGAGGTGCCGGAATTCGAAACCGACGGGAGAAAGGTATGCTTTTTACACTGATAATTCTGCGAGGGCCTGTTACTAATACTCTATAGGATGGGTTAGCAATTACCAAGGTAGTTGGAGAGGTCAAGGGTTAAATGGTTCTTACCTAGAATGCCTCTCAGGCCTCAGGCATTAAAATCCGCACTCTTATACCTCGGTTTTCAGGATTTCAAATTCGAATTCGCTGTTCTACTCTCATGCTAATGAGTGAATCGTGTCCAAGTTCCCTTTATTTTCAACATTCGCTCTTTAAAACGTTCCTTGCCCGTTGCATCGGCGTAACCTCTAATACCCATGAGGATGAAGTCAGCGTTTTGAAGATAAGTTGGTTCAGCTTGTCTGCTTTGTTACCCACCATTCTGGCCCATGATCTACTCGGTGATAAATTGACCGAAATGATATACGATGAAATTTGACATTCCGAGGTAGTTCTATAATTAGCTCGTCTTATAAACTTCAAAACCTTGGCCTTTGCCCCGCTTTCAATTCATCAGCAATAGATTTGGCTAGACCTATTTGTTCTAGATTACCTCGCCTTACAAATATCAGGACTCTAGTTCGAATCTTGGAGCCAAAGCTATATAAATCGATTCACTTGCTTCTGAATCCAACACTCTGTCAAGAAACCGCGTCTTTAAAGTTAGTCAAATTCTTTATTCAACGTCATGACTTCAGCTTCTGAACAAGCAACAAATCAAGCTCTACCATCCTTACCTCTCCCAACAGAGCCAGGCAAGGGCAATCGCCCATCGCCAAGCAGCCACATTCGAATAGCACGCCCGTCTCGATCTCTTGCCGCTGCCGAAAAATTCTGGAAAGACGGACTCGGCTTGCATGTTCTTTGGCGTTCGGGGCCCGCGGAACATGTTGAAGGTGGTCATGAGCTCCTCATGTTAGGTTGGCCAGGCGCATCATGGCACCTAGAGCTGGTGCAGGTATATGAACAGGACGGGGTGAACATGCAGCCTCGACCAACGGAAGAGGATCTCCTTGTGATTTATCTCGACGGACAGGTTGACCCTGCTGTGGTCAGTACTTTGGTTGATGCGGGAGGGAAAAGGGTGGAAGCGCCAAATCCGTACTGGAATACTTGGGGTGTCACTATTGAGGATCCAGATGGCTATCGATTGGTGCTGTGCAAAAGAGAGTGGAGTAATTAAGAATCATGGTCGATTTTCCTACTTGTCTGCGCTTTATATCTCTGGATACTCTTTGATAAGTCTATCAGGATAATATAGCCTTGTCTGTGATATTCCATTCATGCACGTGGCTAAGAATTATATCAGACCTGCCCATAATCCTGATGATTCCTTCACTAACAGATAGGGCGCCTGCAACTCTTGTCTACCGCTATGACAATGTCCTCTCCCGAATCTCTACCCAGGCTTCTGTAGCGGCGTCGCCTGTCGAGTCACCTACGAAAACTTCCGCTTTACCACCAGCAAGTATAGACCAACTCCCCATTATGTCTTGGGGCATATCACCAAAGATTGCTAGTTTATCGATCCCCCTGGCTCCACCTCAAACCCATCAAACCCTCTTTCTCAACGAAGAGTGGATAGGTGCCGGTTCCGAACTTCAATTTTGGTTTTACGGTCGGCGACCAGGAGAGCCAGTTATGGAAGATGACCACAGATGGCAGACAATTTTCTTGACGGGAAATTATTTCTGTATTTGGGGTTGGATGGGCGACGAAGTCGAAGAACCCGTGTCTAAGGATATCAGCGATATCGCTTCCTCTATGTCCCAGGGGGGACATCAAGAGCTAGACAGAAAGCCGTTTTTTGACTGACAAACAGCTCGAAGGGCAAAGTACACTTAGTAGCTGAAGCAGCGATGCAAGCGATTTTATAAGAAAACGTATGATAAAGTGTGTTAAACCCGAACAGAAACGCTACACTCTTCACGTAAATCTGCAGGGAGTCGCCAAGTTATGCGCCGTATCTATAATGAGCATTACGAAATAGTAGCACCTCTCTGACACTTGTATATATCCTCCAGAGACTTGAATCAAATTCGGGACATCACTGAGTGCATTGAGCATCAAACCTAATCTGATCCGGATATTTTCCCGTTTACTCGCTAACATTGTTGATGTTTCCCCAGGTACCGGTACGAATACGAGACCAGCGATGGTAATCGGAGAGCAACAGATGGGAGCACGGTACTGTGTTTGGACCAGTCGCTTTAATATCGGTTGCTTGCGAAGAGAAAAAAAAAGTCGGTCATCTCTTTCGCGCACTATTGTTCACAAAATATGCCATATGTCTGAGTTATGCCTAAAAATTGTCATGTCCCCTGTGCATGTCGGAAGTCTTGGCCCCCCAAGGCAACAAGACATGTCCCGGGCAATCCACACCTGGCACCTCCCCGATTCTCTTCCTCTCCGGTCGCTTCTTCTTCTTCTCCCCTGTTTTTCGATCTGAACCTCTCGTGTTGATTGAAACAATCTGCACATTTTATCCTCCAGTGCTGAAAAACTTGTCTTCCTCCCACAATCTGCGCTTGAGTCCACCATGGCGAGCGAGTTCCAGTCCGCCATGACCATCCGGTCGCTCCGCATACTCAAGAATGTAGGCTCACCCAACCCCTCGGCGTCCCAGTATCTGGAAGCCAAAACGCCACTAACTCACGATAATCTAGGAACTGGAGTTTCTCGCCGACTCAAATGTCATCAAGCCCGACCAGCTCAATGCGATTCTCGCACAACTGCCCACCGAGACCGATGCTCGCACCGCGGCCGCACGTCAGAACCAAACACCCCCTTCACCATTGCAGATTCAACCCCTGCCTCAACCCGTTCAAGCGCAACCTCCTCCGGCCCCATATTCACCCCCATCGACACAGAACTCCAATCTCCCCTTGAATGAAAAGACCCCGGTGTACAACCAATACGCCTCCCCACCTCCGCAGGCACCGCCCGCATACCCTCAGGCTGCGCCACCATCGTTGGGTTACGCTACTGCGATGTGGGCATACACTCCAACGGATGAAGGCGATCTCGCGCTGGTGCAGAATGACCGCATTTTGGTTCTCGAGCACATGAATGTTGACTGTATGTTTCGGAAAAAACGCCGATCTTATCGGAACTCGATAGCTAACATGTACATGCAGGGTGGCGTGGTCGCAACGAGCGTACCGGCTTGGAGGGTATCTTCCCGAAGAGCTATGTCAAGGCGGTTGATGAGAAGGCAGGCATCTATACGCCGCCCCCATCGAACAACTATGGGAATATGCCTTTGGCTGTTAGCCAGGGCGGATCTAACCCGCCTACCAATGATCCGGAGCAGAAGAGCAAGTTTGAGCAGAATGGCAAGAAGTTTGGCAAGAAATTGGGTAACGCTGGTATGTCGAGGGTACACCGTTTAATTCTAATGAAGGAGTCTAATCATTTTTGCAGCAATTTTTGGTGCCGGTGCTACTGTCGGCTCCAACATCGTGAACAGTATCTTCTAAACAGCATATATATCTCGCTTATATTGTGTGGACTCGAGATACCTTGTTTGGCCCCTCATTGTTTCTTTTTTATCATTGGAATGGCGTTGGTGGAATTCATTTTTCCCTGGATGGATTGCTTGTAGCTTAGATGAAGCTCCTTTATTAGCTGATTATCTGCGATAGGTATTGTGAAATTCGTGAAACTAGTCATCAATTTGCTGCTGATATTCCTTGGATTTTCAAGCACAATCCCCATGGCCATATGGACTCGCATATTGTTTTCTATTCGTCAAAGACCCGGTAATCAAGAGAGGCGCGGCCCAAATGCTCCGTGGGTACCATCTTTCCGAAACGTAGATTCAGCTCGATTTTCATCCATCATCTCAAAAATCTCGGACATTATATCTCTCGGTATGTGTATGCATGACCGGGCATACATTCCAAAGTGTCGAATTGCTCCTATAGCCCTACCACGTCGCAGTCCTAATGCGGGCCGTAATTAGCGCCCCAGCAGACAACACTCATCTGTCGGGGCGCTTACACATATGCAGGCGCAGCTTGAGTAGTTTCAAAGTTGGGCAAGAATAGCGCCGCAAGGCGGCTCGAGCAGACCAATACCCCACTTCAGCCATCCTTTTGAACAGGGATTAGCAAAATCACAATGGGGGGGCGCAGCTCTTAAAACTCGAAGAGAGGGCCACAATGGAGCTATGAAATGATTTATCCAACAATGCCGTTGTCTATTCATGTCCTTGTCTGTCAGTGACACATTGCTAGGTCATAATGCATTTGAGTATATTGTGTGTTTTATTTCTGGCACCCTGTGTTTTGGCCGATGATTGGGAGGATTTTACTAATAATCTTGCCACGGACCTGGTATGTTTAATCTCTGTGACACTGGAAAAGTACGAGCAGTGCAGGGCAACCTGACATTATAAGGCCCCTTTGATTACTCTCTTCGGCGAGCGTCTTACCAAACAATTTCTTTCCGAGTCGATAAGCCTTCTAGACAACATAATCTTCGCCTTATCACCACTGGGCGTATTGACGGCCGTCGTCTCCGTGATTCGAGTATGCGGCGGTTCCTCCCTTCGTGCTTTCATCGGCAGGGCACAAGAAGGTCCCGCTGAAGCTGAAAGTGAACTTCTACCTTGTGTGTCAGAGTCTACGGCCGAACTCTTCAATGAAGGGGGTATATCGCGGGTCTTTGGTAGACCTAAGATTGTGGAAATTGTAATGTGGGAGGAGGAGAATATGCAAGATGGGAAGAAAACCATCGAGATTGGAACGCTACGCGATGCTTTAAAGAAACGCGCTTGGTCTGCTCAAGGTTCAGGTCTTTCGGATGAAGATCTGTTTGATCCAGCCCGTCTGCCTGAACTAGATATTCCCAATCTGTCTTTGAACAAGGGAATCAAGAGACGTGACCAGTTTTGGTTTCATGGTGCTGCTATAATAGGTGCTTTGCTGCAACTTGGTCAGTTGGTACTTAGACAAGCCCTCTTATTTGGCTTTAGACTAATATATCTCCAGGTGTCCTGGTCTATGCTGCCCTCACCGTGTTCGCGTTCCCTGGATCCTTCCAGAAAGATGGAAAAGCCGTTCCGAGCTATGCATTCCCCTTTTATATCGTTGGGACTACTTTCCTGTTTATGGGAATGCTCTGCTGTGCAATCATTATTGAGCGCTCTTCCAAGGAGTATCACTTCAAGCCTAACAAACCTAGCAAGATATTCTGGCTGCAGCCCGGGAAGCAAAACGTTGGAGATCAAGTCTTCAATGCATTTATGGCTGTCAAAGAGGGACCACAGTCAACCATGACGATGAAAATGGAGTATATCAAGTCGGTACGAGTCCGAAAATATGATGGGAGGCATTTAGAGATCTACATGACACTTTCCTCCACGCTGCTGGGGTTCATCTTTCAGTTCATCGGACTTAGAGGATTGCACGCCTCAGTTATCCTCGCCCAGCTGGGGTCAACCTTCGTCATGTCCATTTTGCGCACATGTCTTCGAACAGAGCGGATGCAGCAGGACGAAAATAAAATCAGAGAGGAGCGGGAGCTCGCATCACACAAGCAACAGGAGTTGGATTGCTTTACGTTTCATCTCAAGGATGCTGAGTCTTTTGAAGTTCTTGGGCCGTCATTAAGAGAGACAGCCTTGACAGACTCATCCAGCGGAGTCTCTCAACTGCACCCGTCTTTGATCGATCAACTTATACAAACAAGAGCGCGACTGGCAGAGTTGACAACGAGTTCCAGTCACGGCTTGACGGTAGGATGGGACCAAATGCCAATTCGAAAGGTAGCCCAAGATCTCGCCCTTGTGATCGAATCGACAATGGACCTCATGTCAACCTGGAATGTTGATTTCGGAAAGTCTTTCGAGCTTCGGCTGGGTATTGAGTGTCAATATCTACCTGTGGAAAGAAACTCCCCAGTTCGAAATGACTACGCAATTCGTCTTTCAAGATGCGGTGATGCTCTAAGATGGCAAGTTGATACGAATGAGCTAGAGGCGGTTCTTGGTCTTTGGGTGTGGTCGTTATATAAATCTGACGAATCCTGGCGTCAGCCACTCAATCGCATGGTTGGACTCACAGCAGATGAGGCGAGTAAGAAAGAGACGTATCTTCTCTTTCATAAATGGGTCTTTCGACAGACCGAGGCAAGACTGGTTTCTTCGAAGATGATCGACTCATCGCGGCGTTTATTCGGATTTGACGCCGATGACTACTTTCACGACAATGACATTCTTATCATGAGAACGGAGAATAAGCTTGAACTCATGGCTGCTCAGGACCTGTATATCAATTTCCTCCAAGACGCGTTTGATTGTTTCAACGAACTTGGGGGAGAAACTGATATAGTCACTGGATTACAAAATACATTCGAGGTCCACAACACACGAATCGACGAGATGATGCACTGCTTCGAGAGATGCGGCTTGGGGTCCCGAGAGGATGCATTGCTATGCATCGTCCCTGTCTTGCGAAATAAACACCTCTTACCACAGTTCACCGCATATTGCACCAACGCTAGAAGGAGTGTAGAACGCTTGATTCTGCAGAATGACTGGAAAACAGCCTTTGATCTCGTTCGGTGGATCTGCCAAAGAACTGAAGGCGTTGAGTTGGAGCGATCTGTTTACCAGCTTGGCTATCTTTGTCGTCGGGCATTGCTTGACACGTCCAAAGTCGCCCAAGACGTAGGAATTGAGAATACATGCCGGATACTTGACTCTGATGTTGAAACGGACTTCTTCAAAGCACAAAGACTGAGCCCTCCTGCCAGGTGGTCAGTGTCGCCAGAATACCAGCAATGGTGGGCCATGCTTGCAAAGCAGGTCGGATGGATTGCTTGGCGCATATCAGTCAACGTGGAAAGCATGAAACGGACACAACCCGCTCTGAGAACGCGGCGAGTAGAAGAGGCGCTGTTCTCGCAACCTGGTATCCAACACTTGACGGTTACTGCCGAAAAGGGAACAACAGCTATTCAAGATTGGCTCACCTTGAATTATATCAATCTTGACAGTGAAGCCGATGCAGATGAGATAGGTTATAAGTTGGCCCGTGAGGCTGGGTTTTACGGCCTTCTATATTTCATCTTGGTGAGATGGATTGAGCTTGATTCTACTCACCCAGGCCTCATTCAGCATGCCTATTGTGTTGCCGCGAAGAACCATTGTGACTGGGGTATTCAAGTCCTTCTACAATATGGAACAGATATCAATACACTCGACGGTGTGGGTGAAAGTTCTGCATTGGCGGAAGTCGTTTTTCATGGAGACTTGGAAGCTGCTCGCACTCTCCTGAATAATGGAGCCAATCCTGATGGAGATGAACAGGCGCCAGATTCCCGCCCTTTGCAAGTAGCTGTCCTGAGGGGCATGACAGAGATGATCCGTTTACTGCTGGATCACGGCGCCGAGCTAGAGATTGAAGACAGTGTAGGATTGACTCCGCTGCACCTGGCAAGCCGACAAAACTGTCTGGATACTGTTCCAATTTTGCTTTCTCAAGGAGCAGATGTTGAAAGAATGGAATTGAATAAATACACTTCACTCCATTCTGCTGTGTTAGGAGGACACCTTCAAATGACCCAGCTGCTTCTCGAAGGTAACGCTGACATCAACGCCCGCGACGGAAGATATGGCCAGAGTCCTTTGATGCTGGCGGTCAGAGATTCAAACGTCGATATTCTTCGTTTGTTGTTAGCTAGAGGCGCTGACGTTCAACTACGTGATAATGAAGGGCTAACTGCTTGGGACCATGCAAGGGGAGCTCGCCGTGATGATATCGTTGCTATTTTGGAGGGGATCAATGGTGAACGTAGGCCAATGGATACATAGTTGGAGAAGATATCACATGACAGCGTTCAATCTGAAGAGAATCTCTGTACAATTGAAACTACTTATGGACATAATGACTTGCCCAGCAAACCCGCTAAATAAACAGCCTCTGGTTCAGACTGATGGAAGATACCAATATATGAATGAATATTTGTGAGCCGACCTCGGTAACATTGTTCGGTCATAGAATCAATGCTAGCTGCCGTTGATTAGTTGACCATCTCCAAAAGCGGGACCTGATCGCTCTTGTAAGACACTGACATCTTCAAAAGCACTGATAATCGTCTCCAATGCTGTATGAAACGGATTTGCAACGTGGGGCACACAAAGTTCCTTGGTTGCCCTTGGCCTCTTGGGAGCGCTAACGCCCGCTGCCAATCATAACTGGAGATCCACCCTAGCGCTGAAGCGGCCAGCCCATCAAGTTGCGCATGTGCAACCTGTAGGCGCCGTCTGGGATTACCATGCAGTAGTCGATTGTGATAGGGGAGCAGGTAAAGCAGTGCCAATCTACACGAGTGGCCTATTTATGATCGCTTCCAATGACTGCAAAAGCTAACTAATAATAGCCATGAAGCCCCCTGTGCGGAGGTGGGAGCTGAGTTTCTCATATACATAGCCTGCGTCTGCTGTTTTTTCCCCTCATTTCTGTCGCATAACTGCTCTTCCACGCCTCAATCACATCGCCAGATCAGCAGATTGTGATGAATAGCTAATTGCCGACCGTTCTTTATTTCTTATTCTTTCACCAGTAGTTGTTAGCCAACTCCTGACTCTTTTGATTCCCCCTCCCCGCATTGGACTTTGTTCTTGTAAGTTTCCTATTGTCTCAAGATCATCCTAGTAAAGGTATGGCCGTGTGTACTGACAGCAGATGATTCGATTAGTTCAATCGCCGCGCATCGAATTCTAGTCTTCAATAATGGCACACCAAGCGCATTATCCCCCTCCACCCATGTCGGGTAAGCTTTTCGTTATTCCTACAGATTTACATAGCTCTGTTTTACTAACGAAAGGAGATAGCGCCCGCCCATGTTACTTGTATGGCGCCCTAGCATGATTCCTGAGATAATTGCCGTATCTGACTATCCTAGCATTTCCCCCTCACCCTCAACCATCTCCCGGCTTTGCGCCTCCGAATTTCAGCTATCCTCCTCCGCCGAGACAATCCCCTCCTCCCAGTGGACCTGTCCACGGAGCCTATCCGGGCCCCCCGCCGTCCGTCAGCCCTCCTGCACAAAATCCACCAGTAAACGACAACCAGCAGTATGCGCAGCAACAGTATGCGCAACAGAATGCACTAGCTCACCAGCACAACATGACAGCCGCTCAACAAAAGCCCAGGACTCCTTCTCTATCAACACAGTCTCCTCCGCCGGCGGTGCAGTTATACGGAGCCCCCGCAGCAGGGCAGTTTACCGGAGCTCAAGGCACCAACGAAGACAGCGTTGGAACTTTCAATGGCGGAAGCTATAGAATCAGCCACCGCGACTCGAACTCTCTATTGACTCTACAACTTGCAGTGGGTTGCCCGTTGACTGCGAAACCAGGTAAGGATAACCTTAATCTCATCCAGGCTGGAAAAATACTGAGTTTAAACAACTAAATCTTCTTGTGCAGGTGTTATGATCGCCATGTCAACAACTATGACTTTGAGGGGTCACGTCTCTTTTGGGTGGAAAAAGCTTATCGCAGGCGGCGAAATGTCAATGTCTCAGTACACGGGCCCGGGGGAGCTCTTGCTCGCTCCATCGGTTCTGGGTGACCTGATCGTGCTTCGTCTAGACGGTGAACAGGAGTGGAAGATTGGGCGAGATGCGTTCCTGGCCTCCACATCAGGTGTGAAGCACAAATACCAAGCTCAGGGTCTCGCCAAGGGTGTTTTTTCTGGAGAGGGTCTCTTTGTTTACAAGATCACTGGAACTGGACTTCTATGGATGCAGAGCTTTGGTGCGATTATCAAGAAAGATGTAAGTCGACCCTTTCCCAACACCCCTAGCGGCAACCTATTCCTAACTTGATTTGGTTCTGTAGCTCCAGGAAGGTGAGACGTACTTCATTGACAACGGCCATCTTGTGGCATGGAACTGCAAGTATGAGATGGAGCGAGTTGCCTCCGGTGGAATCATTTCCGCGTTCGGCGCTGGAGAAGGCCTGGCTTGCAAGTTCAAGGGCCCTGGAACTGTCTATCTACAAACAAGGAACTTGAATGCTTTTGCCGCCCAAATGAAGGTAAGTACGGCAAGTGGTTAAGCAGCATACCAGTAAAGGGGAGGAACCATATCGGCTCTCAATATTTTACTTGAACAGAGAACGTTGCTCCTTCAAGGCCGACAAAACTCGTGTTCTATGGTGCGAGATACGAAGCGGCCATCTGTCTCTCTTATATCATTTTGTTTGGTAGGGTGTTATCAACGTCATGTACAGCAGCGTTTTGGAGCAAGCCTCTATCTCCTAGAAATATATCTGATTTGGGAAATCAATCCTAAATTGTATAACAGTACCAACAGAAGGGAGGCATTGCGCAAGCACTCCCACCGACTATCGCACCGATGTGCTCTCCAAACTCCGAAGAGAAGCTACATTAGCCCATCTAATCCGGCACATAGGGCTTAGCAGTCACACGGTATTGAAGCGTGCAAGATGCAAGCAAGATGAGGAAAAATTAAGAGGTCATATCGGTCCATTTCATGCCAAACTGTCTCTATCCTTCAATCGTTCTCTCATTTCAAGTTCCATGCAGTGGAAAGATACAATACCAGGGAATCTTTTTTTCATCAACCAAAGTCCTAGTAGATGACACGCCATAAAGAAGAGATAAAAATAACTCCCTCCTCCACAATCTATCGAACCAGCCCGTTCCACAACCCCATTTAACCGACACGCTTTCTGCGGCCGACCTGGCTTCGGAAACCGGTCTTGATAGCGGCGACCGAGCGACGAGATCCACACGAGTTGCAAGTGATGAAGTACAGCCGGTTCTCGCCCTTGTTGAGCTCGGTATTCGGGCTGCGGCAGGTCTTGCAGGTAACGTACTCGACGATGTACTAGAAGGGGGTTAGTAGGTGTTAAACGAGGAAGTGGGTTGTATTGATCGTAACATACTTTTCGGAGAACGGACTCCAATTGCTTGCCCTGGAATCTGTGCATCAAGGAAAGAAATGGTTAGTATGCTGGAAATCAAGTACTGGGGGGTTATGCGGGATCGGAAAGAAAAGGGTGGGGTGGGGTTGTAAATATGCAATATCACGTACCGGCCCTTAATAACTAGGCGCTTGCTGCCGTCCACACTACCGCTTGTACCCAACTCAGCGAAGAGGAATTGCGTGACGTGCTCATCGGAACGCTTCATACGAGCACAGATTTCGGCAATGTTGGCGAAGACGGTACGACGGTTACCTTCACGCAGACACTGGGGTGGAGGAATCTTATAGGCCTTGGTGCCGCTGGCAAGCAGGTCGGGGTGGTGGCTCTGGACGAGGGTGAAGAAACGGGAGACGAGGAGAGGGTATGGGATAACCTGGGTAGCGTCGTGTGCCCAGATACCGGTTCCAGCTTCGGCGTCACCCTCGGGGAGAGTGTCCTCGTCCTGCTCCTTGTCACCCTCCTCATCGATACCGGCCTCGGCGAGCTTGGCTTCGAAGTCGCCGGCGTCCTTCTTGGGCTTCTTCTTCTTCTTCTTGAGGGCGGAGGCATCGAATTCGCCGTCGGCGGTGGGCTCCTCCGCATCACCGGTCTCCTTGCTGGACTTCTTGGACTTCTTCTTCTTGGAAAGGCCCTTGAACATATCGGTCATCTCGTCGACCTCCTGGTCTAAAATTGGACAAAGTCCGTTAGCGGGTCCGGTTTCGACAAAGCATGCGGAGCTCGAACTGTGCGGGGACGGCATGAAGGGCGATATAGGATGGATTGCGTACCGGCGGGCTTCTCGGCAGCCGGGGCATCTGTGACCTGGCCGTTGGTGTCCATGATGACGGATCCTTCGCTGAAGGCGACCGACTTGCGCTGTTTCTGCTCGACTTCCTGTTCGGAACAAATAACGCCCAAGATTAGCTATGGAAGCCAGAGAAAAAGAGGCAGAGAAGATTCAAATAAGCGCAGAGACTGATTCCACAAGGTAGAAAACAGTCGTTCCTTCAAACTGGCGAAAGGTTGCTTTCGCGCGAGCTGTAAGGGTATGGGGCGGGGGTATTGTGCAGTTTCAAAGAAAATGTGGGAGCGTCGGTAAAAAAAGAAACCAGGTGTAACGTACGGCGTCCGCCATGTTGGGTAGTTTTAAGATTCGAATCACTTCACCACGAAGGGTATTAGGAGGATGCAGGTTCCGTAGAAGGTCGCGTAGTTCGTGAAGAGGTCGACAATGTCGAATTTGATCGAATTCTGTGATCGCCGCCGCCGCTGGGGGAGGCGAGCCTGTTATCGCGGGACACTGGCACGTGACCGTGACTCAACCATCATACAAAGTCACGTGTGGATCATTACGTTTGGAATCGAGCAAGTCAACAGCCGGTCACCGACAGCATCACTAACACTACCACCACCTCGTCCTTGCCAGCAGATGCTTCTTTCATAGGTTGGGCAGTAGGCAGGCCGCTGCTCATCAACTTTTCTTTCTCTCTATCGACTCTCAGTCCCTATTCTTCATAGACTCTCGTCATCATGGCAGCCCCTCCCCCTGCCGAGTCCAATACCTCCTTCTCCATGTCCGCGTACATGATGCCTTCGCACGAGAACTCCTTCGGATCCGATACAGACGATGATATCGCTTCTCTCCCATCAGAATCAACAACAGATTCCGACTCGGAGACTCTTTCCGACGATTACTCCGATGCCGAGGCGGAATGGCGGGAAAGCATTGAGCAATTAGAGCTGCTCCTGACTATGGTTTTGGTGCCGTTTGTTGGCAAATACCTAGGCCGACGCTGTGCCTACTGGAGTATGCGCAACCGATTTAATTCTCTGTGAGAATATCAAGCTAATCTCTACATTGACAGGCTGGACAAGATTCATGCAGTGGAAGTACCCGGTCGAGGTAGTTGTTACGAACCCGGGTCTCTTCAAGGGTGCCGGTATCATCGAGGCAGCTGCAAGCCTATGATCACCCTTTCTATTGCATTTAACGATGCTCTCTGGACCCGAATGCCCCAATCCACCGACTCGCTCATCCCTCCTATACTCCAAGACCACGCCCAACCGCGGCAGATAGCGTCCAATACAATGTGTTCGGGCATACTTCAATGGACTGCCCAACTGCAAACCCGAAGTATCAAATGGCTTTCATGTCTTGCATAGCAAGCAGCCTGCCACGGAAAGCCACAGCGGGAATTTCAACCCTCCGAACCATCTATCCCAGCGTGGATAAATCCCGTTACAAATCTTGCTCCAAAGATTGTTCTATACCCAATCAATTGTCTTATCTTAGAATCAAAATTTCCCTCATATACATGTACATTCCACCACAATGCAAGAGAGCTATACTCAAATTACATTCATCGCCGTATCCTGCATAACGTCAGCGACATCCTGCGGCATGCTTCACATAGCACAAAGCAGGGTAAAAAAGCTAGGTTCGGCATGGTTTACCAGTTCGGTGACACTTTTAGCTACTGTCTTGTTGTCGAAGTCGTGGTAATTTTCTCCCGCGGGCCCTTGAGGTATATCGTATAACCTGTTCTTGTCAGCAGACCCTCAGGCGTACTTTATATGGGGGAGGAAGGGTTTTATATTAGTCAAATCTCATGACAACAATGACTCTTTGCCTTCCATGAGAGGTATCAGATATTATGATCTGGTATTTTCCATATCGTCGGTTATTGTTGCTGATGTTGGTCTGCCAACTGATAGCAATGTCATTGTGTGAACGGGGTGGGGGGGGGGGCACCCTTTAGAACTTGATTAGGATTTTTAATTGTATAGTCCGGACATTCAATCTTTCATGCTCTCAAAGAACGCTGAATGGTATCAAGTATGAATGTGTTTCTTATGATAGGGTATTGACAAGGGTATGGATCCAAAGCGATATAGCCTCGCTGCAGGAGACGTATACCAAGTCTTCCATCCAAAAGCAAGCGAGTTTTAGCATCCTCAATCACCTGCTTCGTATATCAATACAATCTTTTTTGCCTCCAGAAGCCAGGTGGGATTGGGGAATACGATTCTGGGGCAGTCTTCGAAAGAATTTGATCCCTCGACTGACGTTTGGGCAACAGCACAGGACCCGCTGCTAAAAGATCAGATGTGAGTTCCGAGTGTCTCAATTTCGTTGTGTTATCTCGAGGAAACGTTCCCATATCATCTGGCGGAAGAGGAGAAGGGTTGGCGAATGCAGTTAAATCACAAAGATCAGGTTGGCCACACAGTAATGTATCCCTTGACCCACGACTCACTACGTGTCTTGCTGGATAGGAAGGATGGCCTTCCCTCTGTGTTTGTCGCACAAATGACCGATGTGATTCATTCTTTACTCTTGACCTTTGCTCCAAAGGGTCATCATCGGCACCCTTTAGCTCGAGTATAGCGCAATATGCGGCATCAAGTTCTTGAAAAAAGGTAAAGTCATCCTCAGCGCCCGGTTCCACTGGCTCTGGGCCGGCATAAGCTGGAAGAGGCAGTTGGGATGGCAAGGCACCGTTCTTGGACCTTTTGCCCTCATAGCTGTGATACCGATTGCGCTGGGGGCTTCGAAGTAGTTCATCCAAGGAATTCTCACAGTTAGTGGCCCTGTCATTGTTCCCTGGACCAGCCTCTGATTCCCTGAACGGCGACAATGCCGTTTTTATAGGACTTTGCACAGCGCCGGCCACCATCATGCTAGACTCGCGAGTCTCGATGCGACTCGTGGTTCCATTAAGGGAGTGAGCCCCCGGACTCATCTGTGTCTGCCAGTAGGCCTTTCGACTCTCGAAAATATTCTTCAGATCCTGAAAATTGCGGTATCCGCTTCTGGAGTCTCCAGAGTCACTCCGACTGCCAAGTCGCCGTAGAGATAGGCCGGTATGTAGAATCTTCAGTAGCCGATCTTCCACCTCTTTGCTTTGCTGTGACCCACACCTATCACTGACAGACCAAGAGTAGGGCGTCGGAGATTGTGATTTTTGAACAGAGTATGGTGGCAATTGACTGTGCAACTCATGAAGCCTGTCTTTGATGCCCAGGCTGTCTTGAGCGACGGGGGCTGCCGCCGAAGGAGATGGAACAACACCTTGAGACTTGGAGGGACACAATAGATCTCCTCGTCTGGTGTACGGTGGTGATTCTTCGTGATAGACAAAGGGTGGCTCGTTGCTCACCAGCTTTGGGGGCTCACGGAAAACATAATGTGAAGTTCTCGAACGTGGATGTTGACCACCAAGCTTCTTTTGCAGAGGGGACTCGTCAACAGCTGTACCCGTACCTGGCACATTGACTGATGGCCCTCGATCTTGCCGAGACAGGAATTGAGTTTCGGAGAAAGAAAGGTCAGGAACTGTGCCACTATCAGTTAGCCGTGGTCGACGGCCGTTCCATGCACTGACGTACCGTCACGGAGCTTGATCGAAGATGACGATTTTCCTTTACCAAATATACCCATGTTCATAGTATTGTGAAGCTGTCGACGGGGTCAGAGGTATTGAATGAAGCTAGGTTGGACCACTTACGGTAAGCCTCTCACGAGCAACGTTAGATGCATGAAATGCATCATTTATCGTATGCTTTCTGCTCGTTCGCGCCCTTTTGGCTTTGTCCTTGAGGGACCGAGCTGTTCGCTTCCTTGGAGATCCCGGCCGCTTGTACTCATATTTGTCTCCTCGAGTCTTGCGCCGCGGTCTTTTCTCGTACCGGTTGTCCGTGCTCTGATGGGATATCTGTTGTCCGGAGTCTGCATCTTCCTCTCGGGGTCGTTTGTTGATTCTGGGCCAACGAATGACTGGGCCACTATCGGTTGGCTCTAGAGCAGCGGGAAACCCTCCGTTGGGCTCTAAATTTGTGGTATTCAAGCCATCTGCATATGGCTCCTTGTCAACGATCTAGCCAATCTATCATTCTTCATCCTGTCCAGGAAACGTACCACATCGCGGCTCCGGTGGAGGACCTTCCGAGACCATCTCCAACCACCGGTGAATCAATTGCTCAGCGTTGGACTCCATGTAGGGAGAAATGAGTGAAGAGAAGCAAAGTCTTCAGTTTCAAAGCACCGAGTTGACTGGCAGTATACCTGCCCGCCGAGGCATCCAGCTCGAGGAAGTCACGCCCCTTCTGACAACGGCATCCTCCTCCTCCTCCACTTCCTCCTCACCTCCGCCATCCTCGCCAGGTTTCTACTGTCATCATACTGAGCTCATCAAACATCTACTTCGGATCGTTTCCGAAGATGGCACCATTGGAATGTCATCTTCAAGGATGCACGCCAAGCTCCAGGATACGATACTCTGCAGCAACACTCAGTCCAGATCGTGCTGGCAGCAGCAAGGGATTAAATTGACTTCTGGGACAACGCCTCCTTACAAGGTTTTTTCACCTCACCTCCTTCCCACGAACTACACACGGACTGACATTTGCTTGATTTTCTTTGTTCGTCGGTGCTGTCGAGCCGATCCCTGTGCGGATCTTCTTTCACATCCGTAGTTCCACCCAACAGGACAGAATACGGCCCAAGCGGCTTGTGGGTCCTGATGCCCCTCCTGTGTACTCTGTACACACGGGCGAGCATTTGCAGATGGTCACTGTGGTTGGACAGATTCCCAAATGGGCCTGGCAGGGCTAAGCCCATCTCCAAAGGTGGTTGCATGGTGCATGATGGCTAGACCATACTGAATGGTTAGGTGGTGGGCCAATCCCCAGCCGAATAGGGGTGGGAAAGTCAACACTGCAGATGTCCCGAAAATGAATGGACAAACTGTGAGGTACGGGGGAAACTTGAAAGCGTTGTGGGCTACGAGAGTTGCCAGTATGTTTGCCAGTACTATCCCCCTCCTCCTCCTCCTCCTCCTCCTCCTCCTCCTCTTTAATATTCTCGTTCTAGTGTCCCACCTTTTCTTCGAGACAATGTGGCCCTGAGGACTCGTGCCGCTTGTTTCCACGGGGGTCGCAATGCATGGAAGGTGCCCCGCCCCGCCCGCAATGGCTTTCAGGGTACCTTTGTGGCCCTCGCAGTGGTGATTTCGGTACGCTACTGTCATGCTATCTCCCTTGTTGGACAAGATCCATCCTAGCGAGATCCCGATATAATCCGCTCAAGGCTGGCAGAAAGGATCTGCTTTGGTTTTATTTTGCTTTTTTTTGCTTTTCTGGACCATGTCCGTCTCTACGACCGGGGTAGATCCGGAAAGGACTTTGTCGGGACTCCGTGCAAATTGCAAAAGAAGAAAAAAGATACAATGCAGATGAGGGGCAGGTACATTGACCATCAGCCGATGCTTGCTAGCGTTTCCCCATGTCTCCAGATCCAGCCTCGGGTAACATCTGATTGACGGAGAGCATGCGAAAGACCGGCCGCCAGGTCCCGACAATCCAACAGTTCAAGGTTTAGACCGGTGGGACCGTTTGGGAGGAGGATCCATCATGAGGGGGATAGTCGTTGGTTTCTATCACATTTCAGCGGAATCCTACCAAAAATAAATACTTTTCTCCAGAATGGAGTTGACTAGCCATATCTGCAGGAAGCTAAAAACCACAGTACAGCTAGACCACAGTCACAGTTGAACCACAGTACAGTTTGTATTCTATTTCTCCCAGTAATACTCCCAGTAATACTCCTCGAGTACTTTCCGTACTTCCCCCGTACAGCTTAGCCACCTTGCTCGACCTGGATCAACTCCCCTACTTTCCCCCCTACGGCCATCTCACTGGTCGCCCATCAGACAAAAACCCTCAAGTAAGCATTATATTTCCCATCCGAGTGCGATTATTGGTGCCAAGTGAGAAAAAAAATCCCAAGGATGTGGAAGCCCTAAGGTAGTGTGATTGTTACACGGGTTTGACTGCTGACTCGTTTCGCAACCACTAGGATCTCCCTGGCCGTTCCCTCTCGGCCACTTGCTGAGCACAACCTTTTCTCTCTCTCACTCTCTTGCTTCTGCTTTTACTTTTACTCTTACTTTTACTTTTCGCCCGCGCTTTTCCACCTTTCTCTCTTCCGTGCGTCGCCTCTTTCGGCATTCTTCACTCTTTGGCTAATCCCTCTTCTCTCAAGGATTCTCTCTCTCCTGTCCCTTTCGGTTTCCCAAGAGCCACTTTCGCCATCATGTCGAAGCTCTTCGTTCAGTACGTCTCCTCCCCGAAGCTGACCCTCCCCCGCTTCGCCCTTTATCTTGGCCCCTCTTCAACCCGAGACCTGTCCTATCCCCCCCCCCAAAAAAAGAAGTTTTATCCATGAAATGACAGAACTCCATCGCGACCTTGATCTTGGCATGAATTAATAACTAATACGAGATCTTTCTTCCATATAGCGGCCTTTCGTGGCATACCAACGATGATACTCTCCGTGAGGGATTCCAGCAGTTTGGCGAGATCCAGGAAGCTGTCAGTGATTATTGCGCGACCCAGTGCCCCGCACCCCCCCCCTTATTCCTCCCCGAGGTTGCAGAAAGTCGCAGAGCCTAACCCAAAATGTCTAGATCGTCGTCAAGGATCGCGCAACTCTGCGCAGTCGTGGATTCGGCTTCGTGCGCTTTGCGACTGATGAGGAGGCCGATGCCGCCCTCAGCGCGATGAACAACCAGGAGTAAGACTTGCTGAATTATTCCATTGCTGTATGCCCGTCAATTAATCGCATCGCTGCAGGTTCGACGGTCGCGTCATCCGTGTCGATAAGGCCTTTGACCGCCCCAGCCGCCCCGATGGTGGCTTCCAGGGTCGCGGTGGGTACAACCAGCAGCCCGGTAATGGATACCAGGGCGGCGGCGGTGGCTTCGGTGGTAACGGTGGCGGTTATAACCGTGGAGGATATGGCGGCGGCTATCAGCAGCAACAGCAGCAGCCCTACGGTGGAAATGGTGGTAACGGCGGTAACGGTGGTTACGGCGGCAACTATGGCGGCGGTTATGGTGAGTTTTGATCTCGTCGCAGCTGTTCTGACGATGCTCGGTGCTGGTAGACCTATCGAGGGCTTCCGAACGAGCGATGAATCAAAGCATCGAGCTAATCCCCGCGCTTTTTACAGGTGGCGGTGCCAATGCTGGCTACGGCGGCGGTGGTGGTGAGTTTTATGCGTCCATTTCTGTTTCTGCTTTGTTCTTCAAGACTATTGGTCATATCCACTAACTTGTCTCTTACCAGGCTGGCGAAACAACCAGCAGGCCCCAGCTCCCGAGGGCAACTAAAGTTCCATGACCAGACGCTCGGCATACCCCCTCTCTTTTTGACGTCTTTTACTTGTTTTTTCCTACACACGCAAAACTTGCTTACGGCTGTTTTCTTTGAAACGAAGGGAGTGACGAATTGGAATTTGACCGGATCGGGATATCAATGCGATGCGGCGAGAACTGGGTTTTATGACTTTTTTTTTTGAAGCGGAACACGCAACGGGATCCTCGTTCTAATCTTTTTGTCCCCTTTTATGCTTCCTCCTTTCAATTTCATACTATGCGTGCAATGAGGCACCGTGAATCTCTTCTTTTCGAGGCTGTATGGGTAAATACCGATGGGGGTTGTTTCCGTATCCTTGAGTTTGGTTCATGAGATGTCGTCTATGAGTCTAGGACTATGGATTTCTTTTCTATGATGCCCTTCTTTGGAACGCTTACGGTCCATCTTGCATGCTCTTCCTCTGTATTCTCATGGGATATGATGCTTGTTTCAGTATTGAAGAAGGAGGACTTTCTGAATTGAGGTCAAGAATGGTACAGTCTGCGTGACCGACAGCTAAGCCTGGATTTGCACACGAAATTCCTGTTTTGAGCCGGCCAGCTACGAGTACTCTGTCACATTATTTACGATTCAACCTCTCTGCACAAGTCATTGTTCTTGTCTATATCTATCCCTTCCATTCTATGCTGCTGCGACCGACCAGAACCGATTCCACAAGACCGGGGAGAGCAGTCCATCGGTCTCATTCAATCTTATCCCCATGCACATGCTCGGCTGGCGACCGCGCTAAATACTCCTTCAGCTCCTGCTCCGCCTCTTGCTCCTCCCGATCCGCCAAACCAGCTTCTTCAATAGCCTTGACCCTCTTCACCAGATCAGTAACATGCACATCCGCAGTCCCGAGTCCAAGGCCCTCCAACGCCTTCTCCAACAAGTACAGATACTCAGTATTCTTGCCACTCAGTCCATGTCCCGCGCTGATTACCTGTGCAACATCCTGCGGCTCACGCCGTTCAGACTCGCGCAAGAACTGCGGGTTCGTCGGCCGTCCGATATACACCATAGTAGTAATCGGCGTGGCATGATCGGCATTCTCCTGCGGGTCTGCCGACGGCCCTGATGTAGGGTGAAAGGGCGTAAAGTGTACACTGTAGCCGTCGATCTCTCGCTCGTCGAGGTAATCGTGGACTTCCTCGGCGTGCGAGGCTGGGATGTGATACGCCGCACCCCAGACTTTGCCCGTCGACGCAGATTCTGTTTCCAGGCCTGCCAGCTGTTTCGGCCAGGAACGGCATGGGTACTCGGTTAGCTAGGGTGTCGTACTGCGTACGGTACTGCGGAACGCCTGAGGCTGAAAGTAGAAAGTCCCCTTTTCGGCACTTGCAAGTCGCCCATCCGAGCGCAAGATAAGCAGACAACAAAAAAACAGGGATTATGCTAACTGCGGGCCCCCCACGTACCGGATCATCCAACGTTTCCCAAAACTCCCGCTCGATTACGGTAACGACGCGCCCCGGCTGCTCGGGCGTACCCCGATGGTCGGTACTATCAAGTCATCCCGTGTTAGCGGGCTGCATTCTTTTTCGTCTTCCCTGATATCGTAGCTGGGCCATTGTAGACAGCCGCAATCGACCAGGTGCCCCGCATCCACATTTGGGAAGAAATAGAATATACCTAGCCTGAAATGGGAAACGCCACCCCGGGCCTGTGTCAGCTTGGATCGCTCTAGACTTGAATGCCGCCAATAACCCCACTATGGTACAATTGAAAAGAAGCATGTGAGGTAGAGTGGTTGGCGCCGCGGGAAACGGGTTTCAAAGATTCCACCTACCTGCCAGAATCGCCGCACGTAGCCACTAATGTATCCCGGGACCCGTTGGTCTGGATGTTGACGTGGTTAGTCGGGTTTGGTCCTGAATCATGTACATGTAGCCACCGGATTTAGTAGATAGGCTCATTGCGAGCGCTATCTTTCAGTCCGAATAAAGTTGAAAATGATGTTTTGGTTGCATACCGTAGTGTGGTGGTGGTTTCCAGATCAAGCTTCTGAAGTCGGAGTGAGCATTGTGATTCTTTTGTCCCGAGGCAAAGAGGCCAGATTGTTGGTTGTATGGTGGATTGTCCACGGCTGCTCATCCAGCCTATACATCAACGTACCCATAACCAAATACCCACAGATCCCCTTTCGGAAACTGTGTCTTCCACGTTCGCCCATCGGGGTGCACCTGATGTCCCTGCGAAATAGCCGCCATTTTGGCCGAGCCGAGATATACCTGTCCGGCGGTGGGCTTATGAGGGCAGACGCTTTGGATTGATGAATGAGCGACTCCGAGTATTTGCCGATCGACAAGACACAATCAACACAAGGTATCTGAAGAGAGAGAGGAACTGGGATTTATAATTCTTTCTCGATCTGTGCAGTATAGGTGTATGTAACTACCGATTGGTTTCTGCTGAGAAATCCAGCCGACCCGGTCTGTTTGCAGTGTTTGTTCTCTGTACGTCGCAATTCTTCCACGGAATGATATGTGTTAAGTCACCATATATGCCCAGATGATACGATCGGGTCAACCGGGATTAAAGGCATCCTTGAATATACTAACGGCCGATAATGAGAAATCAAACATTCCACATTGGATTAATCAAGGACCTTCGCGGCCGGACTCGTTACCAGCTTCCACCGGAGGTTTTCTATGTACAAGACGCCAGAACGCATGCTTTGTTGGTCAAATATCAACGTCCGCCAGGAGTAAATACAGTCTTCCTCTTCTTATTTACATTGCCTCGTCAGTCCTAGGCTTTGCTTTCCTCTGCAACAGCATACCGACTCCACCGCCGAATCACGGGACCATATACGTAAAACACATATGGCACAGGAACCAGCAAAGCACTGATACATCCCAGGATAGTCAGTGTCCAATGAACACCCATATTCTCATAGAACGGGATCCCGACAACTGCCATCCCACCCGCAGCGCAATACCGGGAAACCGTCATGAAACCCAGTGCCGAGGCAGCATAGACGCTATACGAGTCGATGACATACATGTACGAGCTGATGAATACGCAGATCGTACCGAAGCCGAAGAGGCTGGATGCGAGTATAGGTGACCACACTGATATATTCTCCTACATACAGGGTTGATTAGTAATGCTGATATTGGAGAAGGGGCTGTGAGACACTTACAAAGTCGGTCCACCCCATCCAGAAGAGACTGATCGGGATAGCAGGGGCTCCGAACATGGCAAACCACAATCTAATCTCAGGTTGTGTGTGCACACCATCAAGGGCATGCGGATCTGTGGCCGGATCGGCGCCGTTGACTGCTTGTGCCGCTTGAGTAAACTCCTTCTTCGTCCACCTATAGATAGGGAAGACAAGGAATGTGGCGAGCGAGATACCGACATACATCGCAACCCAAACGATATTTGTCAGACCCTGTGATAGACCATGCACATCGGTGAAGATGTACGTATACCCATCGAAGAAGGTGAACAACACGATATACAACACGGTCATATACAGCGAGATCAACAAGATGATGGGCTCGTGAATGGTAATCAAGACCTGGCGCTTCATTGCACTGCCGATACGGCTGAACAAGCCAATCTTCTCCATGTCCATCTCCGAGCGGAAGCGAGTGTCACCAGTAATTCTGCGCAGTTGCTTGCCCTTCCACTTCAAAAGCAGTGGCGAGTACGTCTCCGGCTGGAACAGGATGATCAGGACCAAGATGGCGCCCGACATGATGAGGATGATCCACGCAGTCCAGCGCCAGGAGAGAACACCCGTTTGACCCATGTACGAAGCAATCACCGGTCCCAGGACTGGCCCGCCGAAGGAAAGAATCGCGTACATGGGGAAGTAGATCGTCTTCTCGAGTGGATTCCAGAGATCGGCGATTGTCCCACCTGCGCAGGTCAGTGGTGGACAACCGAAAATGCCCGCCAGAAAGCGAAAGGCCAGCTGAGCACCAATATTGGGCGCCAGAGCAGAGCCCATAATAAAGATCATGAACAGGGTCAATGAGGCTGTATAAACCACATTGCGTCCCAGAATCTCAGACAGTGGACCGCTGACAAGTGATCCAGCTGCGAAACCTAACAGGTACACACCTGGAGTAGGAGAATGATTAGTGCCCATTTGATAATCATCGATAATCTCGACGGCGAGAATGTTACATACCTGTTACGAGAGATCCCACAACGTCACTGACGCCAAAGGCCGCCGTGTTCTGGGGTAGGACGCCCGAATTAATCGACGACGCCGCACCAACCACCCATGCCAGCGCAGACACGAGCAACGTCGCAACAAGCCGCCTCGAAAAACTATAGTTCATCGGATTCTGCGGGTCATCCCGCCCATCCCATCCAACAATAAACAAATCCGCCGGCTGGTTCGTCGACGCAAGTTGTTTCTGGATATCGACACCAGCAAGGGAATGAGCTAGAGCCAGCTTTTCCGAGCGCTGTGTTCCATTTTCCTCCAATGACTGCGAATCAGGATTCGATGTTCCTGCGACGATATGGTCGTTACTGATTCGACCTACGCTCTCGGCCGAGCTGGATGATTTCGAGTCCGACTCAGAGCCCCCGTTAAGGTCTTTTTTCACGGTGGATTTGGCATTGTGCTGGGCGTGAGCGTGATCCAGCTGTGCGCGGATGGAATCTCCCAATCGACGATATTGCAGATAAGACTGCATTTTTTCACAATCTCGGGATTAGACTGGATTTTTTTTGGCGCGCTAGGTTGTTTTCTCACCGGTGGGTGTTTCCAATGCTTGGGTTCTTCCAGTGTTTGGTAGGGTTTTGTATTTGAAGATATATCGATATTTTGACGGTAGAGATGTTGTGAATTTGATTACTGTATTCGTTCTTTCGGTCTCATTTTGTTCTTTGCTGATAAATCGAGTCGGGATTGAGTCAGCGAGGCCATCGGCGATATTTAACTGATTGTCCACTTTGACTCCACTATGTGGGTCCCTTGCGTAGGGCCGATATTTGAGGTTCTTCGTGACGTTGCTGGGCCGAAGTTTGATTGGGAGATCACTGTGTAATGTTAGAGATTTCTTTTGGCTCTATAAACAAAAGATAGTTGGATTCTTAATCAGTTCGTCCGAGTTTGGTGAACAAGCTCCTAACGAGGATCAAATTACGAGACTCTACGCTCTGTCGGGATCTGCGTCAACACTTGATCGCGGGTCCCATCGTGATTGCTACCCAGTTAGGTGGAGCGGCTCGGCCAGATATCCCACCGATACTTACAAAGAAGGACACCAATCAACAGTTAGTTCTTTCATTTCCAGGGCAGATGGGTTTTGGGAGATTAATAGCAATTAGAAAAAGAAGGTCTAAGATGACCGTCAAAGAATGTTCTATCCAGTAATTAGGATTAGGGCACGCGGCAAATATCTCCGGCTCCTATGTGGAAATTTTAAAACTCAAATTGATAATCTACTAAGGGGATAGACGCGTTGGATGGACTTTGCTTGATAGACCAACCGCAGGTAAATGTGTTGCGTTGGAGGGATCTGCTTCGGTTTAGACTTGACCTGATTTTTGCTGCGGATGAGAAATTTAAGTCTAGGCCGGCATTAATGACACGGCAGGATTTTCATGGCACGAGACCGCTGAGTGGGTTTTGCGTAGCCTGATAATGACTCTAGAACTATAGTCTGTATTGTACATACTGAAGAGCTGCGGATGGGGACATCATATAGTGTTAGACTAAGAGAGTCGCCTGGCAGCGTCCCGAATGGCAATAGTCGGACCTACAATATAGGGGTCGAGCTAGTGTGTAGCGTTGTATCAAGTTTACTTAGGTACTTAGGTCATTCCCCTCGAGGCGGGCATGTAAATCAGACTGCTCATATCAGGCTCAGTGATTGAAATCGGTTGAGTATGTAGTTATAACTGGGCAGCTCAGGTTGATCAGGGGCGTGTTCAATTCTACTCAGTGAGGAAAAGTGGCGAGAGGATGAGCACAAGAACGTGGGAGAACGCCAAGCGTTGCCAAACAAAATCTGGTATATACAGTATACACGAAATATCGTACTTTTTGTATGCCGGGAAAGCCGAATGAGGTACCGTAAACTGAAGCTTAAAGCCAGATTCTCACGACAGTAATGCAATGCACAGCAAACCTATCGAGTGGGCTAGCCCACGATGCTAAAATTGATTTAAATACATAAACATTAACCGCTGAATTTTATGCCGCGAAAAGGGGGGTCGCAGATCCAGAAAATGGGGATGCTCCAGGCAAAGAAGCCAAGATTAAGAGATATGAAAAAGGATAATGGGTATCAAAAAGGGTAGTCAGGCGAAGCTAAGCCAGACCAAACCAACTCAAGCCTCAACCTCGGGCTTTCCCTCTGCCTTACGCTGGGACTCGATCAGTTCCTGGCGTGCACGCTCTTGCTCCTCGAGACCGGTCTTGCGGATGGTATGCGTCTTGGTCAATTCGCGAGGGCGAATGAACAGAGAAAGAATGAAGCCGACGCCTGCGACGGCAGTGTAGAAGATCCACATGCGGCTCAGAGCGAAAGTAAAGGCGTCGAGAACGACCTCGCGCTGGGACTCGGTCAGACCCTGGATGAGGGTCTTGGAGGAACCGGCAAAGGAGGAGGTGATTTCGGCCGTAAGTTCGGGGCCGATAGCGGCAATGAGCTTGTCGGCTTGTTGACCCATCATGTTTTGGTAGATGACGGTTCCCAGGACGACGGACATGGACGTTGACAGCTGGCGGACGAAGCCAAAGGTGGCCGTGGCAGTGGCCATGTCTGCGGGTCGAATGTTGGCCTGGAAAGCGACGAGGGGAGCTTGGAAGTTAGGGCCGACACCGATACCGCCGATCAACTGAAAGAGAATGATACGGGGCCAGGAGGCGTAGGGCTTGAGGTCAATAAACAGACCAAAGCCGAGGGTCATGAAGAATAGACCGGCGACGATCATCTCGCGGTAGCGACCAGTTTTCTTCATGATGATGCCCGTTGCGGCGGAGACGAAGGAGAGCGATAGAACCATGGGCAGGGTGTAGACACCACTGAGGATGGGGGAGGCCAGCAGAACGGTCTGGAAGTAGAGCGGGAGGTAGTAGGCACCCGAAATGAAGACGAATCCATGGCAGTAGCAGATCATGAGAATCAGAACGTTGTACCACTCGTTGAACAGGCGTGGGGGGATAATGGGATATTTGGCGAGCTTCCATTCAGAGAGCATAGCCAGAACCCACACAACGATGCCGAAGATGATGAGACAGATAACAGTGGCTGACTTCCACGGATAGTTGATGCCACCAAACTCGAGGCCGAAAAGGAACATCAGAGTGCCACCGATTATGAGGAAGGTCCCTGCCCAGTCGATGCTGCGCAGACCAGCCAGGAATGGTGTCTTGGGAGATTCGATAGACAAGAAGAAGAACAGAATGACCAACGAGAATCCACCGATAGGCACTGTAGGGCTTGTTAGCTTGTGATTTTCCAGAAATTTGGCAAGGTGGACATACAATTCAGGTAGAAGCACCATCGCCAGGTAACGCTAGTGGTGAAAGCACCGCCGATGATAGGTCCAAGTGCACCAGCAATGGCCCAAGTAGCACCGAAGAGTCCATAGTACATGGGGCGATCTCTGAAGGGGACAGTCAGCATTGCCGTGGTTACAAGAAGACTGAGAGTTCGACATACCTCATGCTGAACAGATCCGTTACACTGATATTAGCCAGGATGATAATACCGCCACCTCCAACACCCTGAATGGCACGACCGGCCAGAATCATGGCCATGTTCTTAGCCAAGGCACAGATCAGACTGCCAACCAGGAACCAGGTATTGGCAAGGAGGATGATCGGTTTGCGACCCCAAATATCACTGATCTTGCCCCAGAGCGGAATACAAGCCGCATTTGCAAGAAGGTACGACGATGCAATCCACGAGAAGCCACTCTCTGAAGCACCAAAATCAGCCGCAATCGTCGGCAAGGCCGTCGAGATGATAGTCATATCCAGGGCAGCCAGGAACAGCACCAGGCAAAGCGCAGTCATCACGACGATGATCTTCTTTTTGCCCATCCTAGCCGCTTGCGAGGGTGTGCGGTCCAGTGGCGCACCGGAGGGCTGCTTCTTAATCGCATTATCCTCGTCGTCCTTCTCTGGGTCTTCAGCGGGCGCAGAGGTATCCAGTTCCTTGTTGTGCTCGGGCTCCGCTTCTTGCGCAGCGTGGGAGGGTGTCGCGACGGGACTTTTTTCCGCGGGGGTTTGCGAAACGATCGTGTCGCCGCTGGCCGAGTCGTAGTTCTGTTGCATGCCCGTCATGGTGGTAGTAAAGGCTCAAGTAACACTGAAACAAATTTCCACTGAGACCGAGCGACAGAAGAAGGGAAAAATCGGTCGGTAATAAGAAAAAGTTGCGGCCAGAAACCGGTAGCGTGTCGGCGATTAGGATCGATCGATCGGCGTGCAGGGTCTGCGAAAATCCGGTCACCACAGGACCCTTGAAAAGAGTGGATAATCGTCGGAGCAAGCAGTGCTTCAAGCTCGTAAAATCAGTCAGCGAGGCATGCTCTGGTTTAAGTATAATCTTGACGCTCGGCGTTGAAGAATGAGTCGGGGAAGGAAGCTCGGAGTTAATTCTGGTGACTCCACAAGAAATCGGTCTGCGGAAGTTCTGAAGGCCGAAATGCCGAGATGGTGATGAGTATGTCAATGGTATATGTAGTACCTGACGAGGGAGAATACTGACGTGTCAAAATGGGAGTCATCGGGGATTTTTTTTCGAGCGGTGTGAAGCAAGATCGTTTGCAGTTGCATTCGGGATATTACTTGCATGAGTCAGGTCATTGTGATTGATCGTTGCATTTGCCATGCGCTGAAGTTCCGACGGGAAAAACGCAAGGGGCGCCAAGACTGGAGCAGGTATGAACGCCCAACGCTGTAGCATTAGGGTGTTAAGAATAGTGACAATTACGACAGGATCTAAAACCTTGCAAACTAGAGAGACTAATCAGGATTTTGTTCTACTGTATCCACTATCGACTCGCTAGATGTCCAAGTTGATACTTGAAAGTGACGGGTCAGCAAGCCAGAACCATTACTTGCGTCGGCGCCACATGCGCAACACACGATATACCACGCCAACGTGGCCCGTGCAAGAATGTAAACCTCGTTTTGGGTCTATCTGAGTATCGTCGCGAACAATTCATCTCGAGAAACTTTCATGCATAGCAATAGTCATATCGAAAATGTATCCCAGGATATTGAAAATGATATAGGGGCTGCGTAACGAAGAAGCCGGAAACATTCATACTATATTGATTCGGAGCTTGAGCATAGTGAAATGGATACCTCTACACAAAACGAATTGACAGTTCCTGGATCGGAGGTATCATGACTTCTCCTAGTAAGTTACGAGGATGGCAAATTGAATAACAAGCTTCTGAATGAAAGGGCTAATGTCCTTGCAAGATAAATGGACCAGACAATGCCCAGATCAACCTGCAATGGCCATTGGCTGGAGCTCTATCAATAAGTAGGTGGGGAAGAGAATAGGGTATGGGTATAATATGGAGGAACGTCAACAACTCAAGAGCCGGAACCAGAAACAAGATCCAAAACGAATCACCACAAACAAGGAGCGCAACAGGAGATGCAAGATAAAAGAACATGGAGACCCATATGCAAATGTGAGAGCCTCCCGTAGCAGAAGCACATTAATCCTGCAATAGGATGAATTCTGTACAAACACCCTCGGTTAGCAATTACTTCAAGGGCCCGTCGGCTCGAAGATAACTATGACTTACCAGTCAAAAACTCCTCAAAGCTCACAGTGATATACCCATCCCGATCCTCATCATACCGCTTGAAAACATCCGTCATTCGCTTCAGGCTAATACAAGCCTGCACGAACAGATCGAAGCTCATCCCGTTCTGGCCCGGACTCTTCTGCGGCCCACTAACCTGCTTCGTCTTACTTTCAAACGCAGTAAAGAGCACCGAGACAAACTTGGTTGTAAGACGGTACCCGAACGCGACCAGCGCATTCTCAAACTCTTGCAAGCTAATGCGCCCGCTGCGGTCCTCGTCGAATCGATCAAACAACTCCCGCCAAGCAGCAAGGTATTTCCACAAGGAGACAAACTCGTCAAAGTTGATGGTGCCATTTCCATCCCGGTCGAACATTCGAATCATCATCTTCACCGTGCGTGGGTGGAACGAGGTGTAATCACCATTGACGAGGGCAGATCCGAGCTCATGCTCCGTCAGCGAACCGCTGTGCGAGGAGTTTGCAGCGCGGAAGAGAGGGAAGAGCTGTTGCGGGTCATTGCTCGGCGCGGACAGAAGCGGCGGTTGCGGGGATGGAGGCGGGCGCGAGGCGGGTGGGGGTCGATTACGCTGGGGCTGAGCCGGAGGGGGACCGAAGCCGTAGTTCTGGGGTGGTGGAGAGGGATGTAATGGGTGAGGTCGGTACTGTTGGTTTGGAGGAGGCACGTTCGCAGGCGAGGGTCGGCCGTTGTAGGAGTTCGCAGGAGGGGCATTGTTGTATGCGTGCGAGGGGGGAGGGTTGGAGACGGGGACTCGAGAGGAGATTCCACCGCTAGAGGCTGACTGTGGTGGTGGACGCGAGGGGAGAGGTTTTTGGCTCTGACTGTGGCCTCCAGACACCTGCATGTTCCCTATCATCTGCGCGACCTGGCGAACGGGTAGTTTAGTTTGGCGGGGATTCGCAATAACATCTTGGCGCGACGTGGAGAGTTACCTGCTCTGGCTCAGCGTGCCTATGCCATCCCGAGGGTTAGTCATCTAAATTTTGGCCAAATAAGACTTCATTCGGAGCTGGAGACTTACGCTGGCAGCGCGTCAGGATTATAGCTCTTGTTGTAGGCCATGGTTGCCTGGCACTGACGCAAAGACGGGGTGGGGTGTAGCGCGAGGCACAACCAGGGATGAGGTCACCTTGCTCGGGAAAGATATCAGATAAAACAACCACGATTCAATGAAGAGATCAGAGATCAAAGAGTTGGGAGCAAGGAGAAAAGGAAAAGAAATTGAGGGGGAGGAAGGCGCAAGACAAGGTTGCTCACGTTTAACCAAGTGGAGCCGTGGGTCGAGTTCAAGATGATTTTTGGAGTTTTGGTTTTGCCCACGCCCGGCGAACTGTCCGCCACGGGACAGCTGGAGCTCGCGTCCGTTTTCCCTTTCACCCCCACTTGTCGACCCAATTGTATACGTGGAAATCAAATGTGCTTTCTTGCTCGATAAATTCACCAATAACGAACCGCTCCAGAGCCCCAGTGCCCATTCAGCCCTATCGCTGCGCGGTTCGCCTCTCGAAAGTAGCTGCAAGGCCACAGCGAAATCTAACTTGTGCCTCTATTCACCTGCGCTAAGCTCCACTTGGGTGATATATTTGGTATACGAGTATACGAGCCCCACGTACTTTAGTCCCGCCAATCTTTTTCAGCTAAGATTGCTGGATAATCGTCCGTACTTCGGCTGCCTGTGGTTCCAGAATAGATAAAATCTCCTCCCACGCCTTTGCCTGGAATCCCTTCCCTTCGATTCCAGTTGTGAGGGCCGTGGATTCACTAGGGTTTGTTAGAAACTTTAATGAAATCCTTCTTCGGATCAGTGACTTACTCCAGATACCCATCGTTTCGCCAACATTTGCCCTGTGCCTCTGCACCTTGGAGTACTCCACTCACCAACAACCGACTGCCCTGCTCGGTCGTCCGTGCAAAAAGCTTGTACATGATCCAGACAAGCCATCGCTCGTAGAACCGGTCATATTGTCGCCCGAGAGACGAACGACAAAGCCCAGGGCTGATGGTATTGACTATGACGGGCAACGTCCCGTCATCATTGCGAACAAGATTGGCAACATTCTTCATCATATACTCGAGAAGCAACTTCGAAATTCCGTACTGCTTTGGCCCGTGGAAATGCTCTGGAGAATTCAGATGCTCCAGTAGTGGTCCATCCGTCCGAAGACTCTCGGCTTTCACGCGCACGAATTGTTGACTAGACACAACACCAAGATGCGTTGGCTCAGTCTCGGAGGAGCTCGCTCTCAACTTGGGAAGAAGCAAGAGCGCCAGTAACGATGTTGACAACGTGTTGACCTGTAAAGTCTCTTCCCACTTCTCGGGCGATTGGGCGTACTCGCGATTCCACAGCCCAGCATTGAGCAGCGCAATATCCAACCGTTTCAGCTCACTGTTCGCGCGACTGGCAAAGCTTTTCACGCTTTGGAAGCTGCTCATCTCGAGCTCCCAGATCTGGATGGAACCGGGGCGATTGGTACATTTCTCAAGCTCCAGCTTTACCCTGTTGCCACGTTCCAGGCTGCGACTGCCGATGATCAGGGAGTCCACGCCGAGATTGAGCAGCTTGATGGCAGCTTCATACCCCAGACCCGAGGTCGCGCCCGTCAGCAACACCGTTTTGCCAGCGAAAGACGTGAGAGGGTCTGTGGGAGGTGTATACTGCATCTTGAGTAAGCGGAAAAGTCCTGCCATTTTTAACAAATCGGAATCCTGCTTTGAGGATAATGCACAGAGATTAATTATCGACTTGGAGATGGAAACACCAGGGTTACCAGCCGTTGGCTTTACTAACTGAGTGCCTCAGGCCGGAACAAATTGCTTAGTCACATGTGTTTCCGCAGGACCACGGGGACGAGTCGTGAACCAATCTGCTGGTATTGATGTTTTTTTTTTCGAGCCAGCGGGTGACTAATAATGTAAAAAGTTTGGGAAAGGCGAGATAGTGACATGGAATACCTCACGAGAAGTAGGAGACCGAATCATCCATCTCGAGTACTTTTCAACCACGAACCGACGAGAATAAGGCTCAAAACAACTACAGAGGTTGATAGGACGGTGGCACTTGAAGGTCAATCTCTTTGTCGGACTTCGATGGAATCGAATGATACTCAACCAATCCCCAAACTTCTGTTCACGAATAAGACATAATTTTAGTCATGCTCTCTAGGCAGAAATCGTAATAGTGCAATGTAATTCAGATACGAGCAATGCGGGAACGCCCCACTATGCAATCCGAATAAGAAAGTCGTGAAAGGCAGGCCTTGAATAAGATAGTCAACTAATTCTTCTAGTCATGAGAGCATTTCTTTCCATCTCTCATCTCAACCCGCTACAATGGGTCTCGGTTCAAGTGCGGTTATTGTGATTGTGCTTGTAGCTGCCCTCGGCGCTGTGGCTACAGCTGCTGGCATATTCGGTGTTGTCAACCCGGATAAAGACAACTTCAAATCTCCATCATCAGAACAGCTACATTACATGCAAAGGGTCCGCGAAATACATTTCAATCTCATCGCTCGGGAGACAGGAAAAAATCCACCCAATTTTTAAGGTATTTCACACCAGTCCGAGGTTCTTAAATGGAGGAAACCTAAACTAAACTAACAGTGTAGAAGTGACCGACCTGCCGAGAATAGCCCAGGAATACCTAGTCACGGAGGCTTGAATCGTCACGTCGAGATACCACGTTGCCAGATTCATGCTTACATGGAATTTTCAAATTCGTGGTGTGCTTGGAGACGTTTTGCCTAAATAAGGAGAGTGGAAAGAACTGGAAGAGCTACCTTCATGTACGAAACAACATTCTTTGTAGGTAGAAGACAAGAATGTTGAACCCAGAAACAATACGACATATATAGACAGCAGAGACGGAAACAGAAAAAGACTATTCGAAAAGTATCCAAAAGGCTTTTTCTTTTGAAAACTTGGCTCTGCATAATATTCAAAACTGCGCCTTGAACAACTTCCCTACCCATGAATACTCTGATACTTCTCGCCTCGTTCATTCTTGGATCATGAAGGTAGTTTGGCAGTTGAATGGGGCCAACTGATCTTTGGAATCCAGAAATCCACATGTTGACAGAAATATATCACAAGCTCTATGGAGTGATACGGAGAAGTTCGTCGGCGTAGTGGTTCAAAAAGCAATACTCGCAGCTGGAAGTACCTTGATATCTTAGCTTTAGCTACTCCTCCTCACTTGAAATTTGTATGTGGTTTCATGATGCTTACAAGTGATTCCGAAGAGCCTTGAACACTTAGTTTGTGCTCCTAATCTCTCATTAGAGTCCTGTAGAGGGATCGTGTTACCGGTACGACAAGAGTCTCAGCTTGCAAGACGTACCCGTAACCACAGCCATGAGTGGACGTCCAGTAGTTGAGGACAAGTGCTGACGGCATGGGATGGCCAAGCTCGGCAAAGACCCTGAGAGCCTCGGGGCACGGACTACAGAGCCTCAACCTAATCAAAAACGGAGCCAACCGGAATAAACCAACCCATAGGACTTGGCACTGCAAGTCAGAGGCTCAACCCCCTTTTCAGTCCACAATAGCCGTCCTCCAATCTTGTTTCTGCACTTTTTCCGAAGATCTCTGAGAAGACATTTCAAATCACCACAATGTCCGAGTTGATTGATCTCCCGGCTGGTGTTCTTGAACGCATCATTTCGATGCTTGACACGGATACCATCAAAGGCCTGCGACTGACTTGCAGGAAACTGAGCCGTTTTACGAGTCAAGTCTTATTTCGGGTTATTTCATTGTACGACACGCCTAAGAGTTGCCGCTATCTGCAGTCCATTCTAGCCCAACCTCATCTTCGAAAGGAAGTTATCAAGCTAAGTCTGAATACTGTAGAAGATGACTACGTGAGAGTTACACAACTAATTCTAAGCATTGGATTTATATTACAAGAATATTTGTTCGTCTAACTACAAAATCACTAGGACACTGACGAAGAAGATGAAATCGAGCCACCGCAGGGGTGGGAGGAGATCCTGAGAAATCTGTCGAGTTTACCAAATCTTCAAAGCGTAGCTTTGCGCTTCGACAAGAAATGTGCCTACGAAGTGGATTGTCCCTACACATATGCTCCCCAGACTGAAGAATATCGAGCAACTCTCCTGCGATGGCTATTCGCGGGTTTGATAGACTTGCCTCGGCCACTAAAAGAACTCGCAATTCAAAACCATCAGAATCTGACCCCAATATCACGTAACGTGTCGAATTGGATGGATGAAGTTCTGGGAACGCTGGAAACTTTGAGACTCAACGTGGTGCATGAACGCGACTTTGCGGCTCCGGAAAGTGAAATGGAGGTAATGAGTTACAGTCTTTTCTTGGCAAGCAGTTACTAAAAACATGATACAGAAAGAACCTGTGCATGATTTCTACAATCGGGTATTACGGTGGACTTGGTTGAAGCCCTGCATGTCCTCACTGCGAAAGCTGTCGCTCTATTCATCACATCAATGGGGCTTCTATCCCAAAATCGACCTCGAAGATATCCACTTCCCAAATCTTCAGTCGTTGACGCTGGGAAACTTTTCCTTTTGCGAAGACAAGCAATTGAACTGGATTCTAGCGCATTCATCCACTCTCGAGGAGCTACACATGGACCGCTGTTTTATAGTATTCTATGTCAGGATTCCTGAAAACGAAGAGATATTGGAAGACATTCTGGCGAGGACCCCGCTGATGGAATCTGATATGGAAAGCGCCCCAGAACACCCTGGGTGTCTGGTGTACCACTATCCGCGTCGTTGGCATGACTATTTCACATCTATACAAAACGGTCTTCCGCAACTTTCTCGTTTCGGATTCGGGAACAGTCCATCTTGGGAGAAAAGTAAGATGCCCGCTGAAAGGGAATTCGATGCAGCGACTGAATTAGCTCAAGACCGCTATTTGCCATTTGTTGGCGATTTCATATTTTTTCCTTTTAATATTCCTCCGGGGATTGAATGGCCGGAGTGTGATCAGCAAGATCAAGCTGCCCTCGAGGCTTTGCATCGAGTGACTGGTCAAAGAGCCGACTTTGGCTAGATGATGATTGGCGGTTTTTTGTTGCATAGAAAAACAAAAAAGAAATTGATATAAGCCCCCATACTTTCTGTGATGCCCTCTTCTGGGCTGTTCCTGACGATCCCATCATTATAGGTAGAGAGGAGTCATCATCAAGGTATCTGCACCCAGGGAATGTAATCCAAAGCAAAGATTCAAAAAGGAATCACTCTTCCACAGCCCTAACAATCCTCTTCAGCGCACGCTCCAAATAATCCCTTGGCTGCGTAAACACAATCCTAAACCACCCATCCTTCTCCGAACCAAAAAGCGCCCCACTAGCCAAAAACACCTTCTCTTCCAACAATCGCCGCATAACCTTCTCTCCAACCTCTTCCTCGGCAGAAATCTCTCCATGGAGCTCCCGATATCTCTTTCCCAGATCGACCCAAAGGAAAAATGCAGCATTGCAACCAGTCGCGTATTGGATGCTGTGCTTCTTCAAAAACTCCACGGCAAATGCATAAGACTCTGACAGCCTCCTCTGATTCTCTTGAATATACCCCGTCGTAAACTCATCATCTTCCAATAGACTCGCAACTAAGTGGTCTGCGATTCCTGAGGAATAGGAGTACAGCGAGATCGCGCGGAGTGCACCGTGGAATTCCGGACTGGACTGAGAGATAATCACGCCGAGACGGAGACCATTTGCGCCAAAGTCTTTACTCATGCCCCAAAGGACGTGCACGAGTTTGGGATCAATGATCCCATTCAAATCAATTGATAGCGCAGACTCGAAGGTGACTGGCGGCGGGTACTCGTCCACTGTATTTTCGAAGACAGACAAGGCATAGATCTCGTCGCTGATTAGGTGGATCTGATACTTCTGGCACAGCTGCATCAATTTGACGATCACCTCGTGGGGGTAGCATCGGCCTAGCGGGTTATGCGGGTGACACAGCATCAAAGCTTTGACTTTCTTCCCGGTCGAGTTTTGAAACGCAAGAAGAGCTTCTTCGTACTTCGATACAGCCGCGGCGCTGAACGGATCCACGTCTTCAAAGTTCACGGGGATAACCGTCGCACCAGGCCTCGTTGAGAGATCCGGGATGAACGTGCCGTAGAACGGCTTGCCAAGTAGTATTCCCTCACCGGGATCCGTAAAGGCCCATGATACATGCTCGATGGCAGGAGAGACGCCGTTCGTGACGACCAAGTGCTCCGCATCAAGCGGTATAACGGGCTTCAAATGGCGGTTCAGAAACTGGGCGATACTACGTCGGAGTCTGTTCGAGCCGCCGCCGCCGTCGTTGTAGGTGAGGTACTCAGCAGGTAATTGAGGATTTTTGTTAAGGTATTGCAGGAGTTCGGTGTGCATGAGGGCGTTCTCAGCGACGCCGACGTTGATGTAGCCATTTGGGTTGGATGCTGGGCACCAAGTGTCGACTAGGATGTCCCACATTAGGTTCTGGGCTGCAGCAGATGAGGCATCCTGAGCGCGAAGGGATAAGGTAGAGCCCGTTTGCTGTGACATTTTGGACTTTGGACTGTGAAGATAATTTGCGATAGGATGAAATTTCGTGCCGCTTTGGTAGGGCTGATGTGTGCGGGGTCTTATAGATCCCAGGTCGTTTTGTCTTTGTAGGTAATGAACCAGAGCTGGGCTCCCGCTATAGAGATTGTGACTCAAGGTTGTCTCTGTTGGACCTCGTATAATGCAGGCTTTGGGGTACCGGCTATCTTCGGGCGGTCCAGCGAGAGTTTTGAGGGTCGGGAGTGGAGCCACGTCCGAGATTTTTTGAGGAGGGGAGAGCGGAGCTTTATCGATGACATGTCGATGAGCATGATCATCATGTAGCTATAGATCAATGAACTTTTGAGCTTTCACAGGCACAACGAACATTTTCATTTCTCGTCAGCTCGTTCATTGAATAGTATGTTCGAATCTACTTCGAGAGCCTACGCCACACGTATACTAATACATGCAATAACCCCAAGCTACAGTCCGGCTTTTGTTTCCCCCCAATCACCGAGATCCACATCCAGCCGAACCCCGAACAACCCCCTCTATCCTAGACAGCTCTCAGCTATACATACTCTGTCCGATTATGTACAATTCCATTGACTACCTGGTATATTCGCACTCTAAGCACCAAACGCCGGCTCCTGCTTAGCACCCTCGACAGCGGCAAGATAACTTGGGCGATCCTTAACGTAAAACTCAATATCAATCTTACCCCGCAGGTTCGCTTCGCCACCGTCCAGTGTACCAGCCTTGATGCAGGTGTTGTCCGGCATCACCTCAAGCTCGGTGTATAAGCCGGACCCGCAGGTTGGGCAGAAGAAGTGTTTGTTGATCTTGCCGGAGGCACCGATGGCGTCGTAGGTGGTTGGGGTTCCTGTTCAAAAAATGAGATTAGGTTAGAAATAGTCAATTGGTTGTAGAGAGTAGAGAAGAAAAGAGGAGGGAGTGGTATAATTCTTACCCTTGGTGACTTTCAAGCTGGTGCGGGGGACGACGGCGTTGGAGGTGAAGGCACCGCCGGTCCACTGGAGGGATATTCGATTAGCATGATGGATTTCTAGGATATAGCAATAGTGATGGTCGGGTGGTGGGTTGGTTACCTTCTGGCAGTCAATGCAATGGCACAGCGCAGCGAGATATTCCTCAGCTATCCACACCCATCAGCATCAAGAACGGAGAATCCTTATAACAAGGCGAAGCTCCTGGTACAAACCTTCAACGGCATACGTCACACCACCACACATGCAGCTTCCAGTGATTGTCATGGTTGCGAATATAGAGTGCAAGTCTGTACTAGTTTGGGTACCTTGGTGGAATCAAGGATGAAGACGGACCCGAAATTAAGATTGTGAAGGTAGAAGATGCGAAGAGATTGGATAGCAACAGATTTACTCTTTGTGTGCAGTCAAGCTGTCCTTTTAAGTCTCTCCATTCGGCCTTCGATGCTCTTCGTCGCCAACCCCGCCCCCCACTTTCAATCGCCGAGATTTGAGACCGCCTTGCGTAGCTGCCGTGGGAGTGGCTTACGGACAAGGTTCCTAGACGGAAAGTTTCCTGGGGCGCTATTTCAATTAAAGGAAGGTCGGGGATTGCAGGACCGGGTTGAGTTTGTGATGTGTAACAAAGGCCGCGCTTCGAAGGGCTGGCAAGGAGTGGAGGTGATGATCAATTTTAGGATTTACGAGTTGGAAGATTTACTGGAAAGGAGTCATTTTGAATATCAATATACTTGTCATTGCTGTCTCGAGTCAAAGGGCCTTATGTACATTGTCCGGGCACCCAACGCGTCAACGCCAAGTTCGAAACATTTCAAAAGATAAGACGAAGTTGAAGAATCAGTACGTAATGACAGAGAAGAGAAATTGAGGAGATCAAGGCTGTATCGATCCACGATCAAGAGACGGATGAGCCCTCGCCACACAGAAGAAGGAGATGACGGAAAAGGAGAAAAGAAAGAAATGATTCGGAGGTATCAAGTTAGGGTATAGAGCAGAAGATCCTAGACTCAACCAAGTATGAGAGACGGTGATTTCAGATAGTAGGTAGAGAGAGTGTGTAGATGGTTGAGGGAAGGGAGAGGACATCAACCAGGACGTCCTTGTCGCGTGGAGATAGTTCGGCGACTTGGGAAGAGCTTGGACATCATACTAACTTCATCCATTCGCTAGGTCTTCGGTTTCTTACTTGCTCCTTCGGCAGGGAGCCCGCCATCGGAAGTCTTGCGTTTCTTATCCTGCTCGTCTTCCCGCGAGAAGCTCGGTCCACTTGGAAGCGCCGGCGTCGGGAAAGTTAGAGGACTCGGCAAGAGGTTCGAGTCTGGTCCGGAACGACCGAAGCCCCATTCGGGGAAGAAGCTGGAGGGTGATGGGAGGAGGTTATCCGAGACAAATCGACTCGGAAGAGCGGAGATGGGAGTTTCGATGTTGTTTGAGTTGCTGCCACTGTTCCCAGCACTGGTACCGTTATTGCCGTAGTTTGTTTGCCCCGAGGCCCCTGGTGGGGGTGGCCGAGCAAACGGATTTGGTGGACCTTGCGCGCCAGCACTGAGAATAGCTCCTGTGGACGGCGATGGCGGGGGTAGCACCACTCCTGCAGGAGGATTGTCCTTGGCTGGAGTCACCGTTTTGTTGCCAGCAGAGTCGCGAGAGGATGAGTCGCCCGTTGCGCTGCCCCGGTCAGAGCTCTCACTGGGAATCTGAACTTTCAACTGCGGTCGCTTCGAAGTAAGCGCGCCGCTATTCGTGCGTGAAGGTGGCTTGATCTCGGCTGCGGATGGTACCGACTGTGGGCGCGGGGGTTCCGAGGCCGTGGTGCCTGGAGCAGATGTCCTTGGTCTACGCAAGTTCTCCTGGGAGGTTTCTGGTTTCAATAGCTGGTTCCCTTGGCCCGGTGGAGAATCGTAAAATCCAAACTGGCGCGCAAGCACAGACCCGCGGTCATCAATGGGAGTAAAGATACTACGGGACTGAGACTTGGACAGGGATCTAGGCTGCGGGGGCGACTGGCTATGTTCTCTTTTCATCGCACCCGCTGCGTTATCCTGTGAGCTCTCGGGGACCGGTACCGTTCGTTCTGAATGAGGTTCTGGTGCGAAGGCCGGAGGCATAGACCCCCTACCCGGCTCCGTTATATACGGCTGCTGCGGCACCTGTTGTACTGGTCCATGCGAGACTGGCGGCATTACCATTTGTTGTTGCGCAACTATTTGTGCATGCTGAAAGTGTTGGGGAGCTTGGGGATGATGGACTTGCGCTTGTGCGTGCTGGTGGTGCATTTGCGGCGGTGTTCCTTGTGGACCGTGAGCAGGATGGCCGTATTGAGCGTATTGTCCGGGGCGAGGCTGATTCATTGCAGAGTGAACACTTGGGTTATACATCGAGGGGTTTGCCATGTAGTATCCATTTTGGGGGGGAGGAGGCGGGGGTGTGGCATGACCATGCGGTCCAAGGTTTGAGCTGACATGACGAACGTGGTTTCTTGACGAGGGACGAGACACTTGCGACTGTGGTGTACCGTGTCGTTTTATCGGAGGGCCATTATGCACAACCGGGGGAGAGGCGGATGGGGCGTGATTGATATGCTGGAAACCGGGCTGTTGGAGATGGGGTGGAACGACGGGGTGAGGTTGCTGAGCTTGGATCTCTTCGGGTGCCGGAGTCATCTCGTCTTCGTCATCGTCGTCGCCGCGCTTACCGGCGAAATCATCAGGTCCTTTGTGCTCATGAGGCGGGCCGAACTAGAAAGACAGAAGATGGTTAGCGAGCAAATTCCCTTTGCCACGTGCGATCAGAAATGACTTACATATTGATAGCGACCGAGAGCCTCGTGCATGTCACACGAGGAGTACTCGTAGAGTTTCTTGTTATGACCAAAGATGATAACGGCGACATCGACGGAACAAAGAACGGCCAGCTCATGGGCCTTCTTAAACAATCCACCTTTTCGCTTGAGGAATGTCCTGCGATAGATAGAAAAGTCAGCATTACAGTCAGAAACTCTCCCAAATTTTCAAATGAACTTACACTGAACGGTTGCGATCATCCTTGATAGCTTTAATCTCGATCTTTCTACGACCCATGATGGGCAGGTAGTGGGCGCAGGATGCGCGCGCTGGGAGGTGTCAGATTTACGGGCGAGTGATGTCGACTCGGAACCGCGTGTCTCACGGGTACCAGCGGCTCAAGTCCTCGAGTCCTCAGCCCCTAAAATTCTCGAAGATATTCACGCGCGCAAAGGTATAGCAGCGGAAATGGATGGCAGAACTCGTCGAGGATATGGTCGCGCCGCTCAGGGTCGCGGAATGGAAATAGGGCCTCGACGACAGTATCTGAAGAAGGGCGCACGAACAGGGATGACCGGAAATGAGTGACCCCGGAGATATGACGGAGGGGAAGGTATCGACAGGGTCTTGAGTATAGGTTTGAGGGGCCAGGAACCAGCGGCACGATCCGTGGAGTAAATAGTTGAGCGGAGGGGCTGATTGACGATGCAGAAAAGGTTGATTCTAAAGATAGAAGCAAGTCCCTTTCGAAGGGCGAACAAAAGGGAACTTGTGATTATGTCAGCTCCTGCCTGAGGCGATCTATTTATAAACTCGGCACCTCCCGTCACACTCCACAATTCCGTCACGCTCCAAGAGGGAGCATAAAGAGGAGATCGAGGGACCATGGTCGATAACGTTGATATAAAAGAAATCAAAGAGAGTGGAAATCCTATGTTTCCAGGAAACTCGAAAGAGTTTTCCCAGTCATCCTTTCAAAGGTTTCCAGTCACAACACCATTGTTTTCTCCCATTCAACCTGTCCAAAGAGCAACAACGCACGGAAATATATTCTTGCGTCGACAGGTCTCAGTATTAGAATACCATTGTTGTAATTCTTTCATTTCATATATGATTCTATTTCTGACCATACCTGCCTATTTCTGAATACATCAACAACATGCAAACAGAATTTTCGTGTCTAGAATAATGAAGCGATCTCTACCGCAAACTTTAGATCTTTCCATAGCCGCCGAGTCGGTCACTTTGACACATCGAGTCGAGGAGCGGGCTTAGAGTATCGTATGCAAAAGAGTGGAGCTGCCATTCTCCTGCAGTTGACATTTGTCATGAGGATACAGGTTTTACACCTCATTGCAAATAGCTCTCATGGATTTCTGCCTGTTTGTATGAATGGTAGTTTTTTTTTTCCATTTTTCTGAGGGCGCTGGTGTTATGCAATAAAATACATGTATACAGTCAGAGTCGAAAATAGATTCCCCTATGGACACTGACCCTTTGTTTCTCAAAAGGCATCATAACATGCTCTAGCTTATTTGTGGTCAGTTGTAAGTTACATTGTTTCCAAGAATAGACAATTTTACTTATTTCTAGAACGCGGCTTTGCGTAAAATACTGTATATTACGGTATCACCGGTACGTACCGCCCCTCTATGGCTATCAATCTTTTAGGTCTGGCAAGCCCTTCTTGTCAATAGCTACCATCTCAAGACTTACCGAGAAGTCTGTATAAGTGGCGCCGAGATTACCCTTCTCAAAGCTACACTTTATCCAAGATATGATACAAAGTACTTCTTTAATAACGTCTGAAATGGCTGATGCAGTAGAGTGTAGTAAACGTACAATCAACAATATCCGAAGGAACTTACGACAATTTGGAAGTGTCTAATTCCTCACTGCTTGTGATTTATTCTCTAGAAGCGAGAATAAAGCCACGTTCGCTATCCTTCTTCATTGCAAATTCCTTCCACCCAGCCTTTGGTAGATCAATTTGCCAGTCCTTCGTTAAGAATTTCATAAAGGTATTATGCGTCACGACTATTATGTCTTTCCGTTCACCCTCTAGTTAGGAGCTTAAATCCGTCAGTCGACCCCTCACTCTTCTTGCTCGTTCCTTTACTGCCTCATTATCTTTAGAATTTATACCTTCCTTCACCTGCCAATCTTGTTCTAACCGCTGAAAATTTAGTCTTGGAAAAGAATCTTCTAGTATAGCACGATCTGACCTAGTATCATAGGGAAGAGCACTCCTCTCCTATAAATCTGCGTCGACGATAAGCTTTGCGCCATTCTTAACCCCTTTTGTGAACCCGGTTCAAAGTATTGTCTATCAAGAATGTGTGGAAAGGCCGATAGAGTAGTCTGAATGGCGCGTCGAAGAGGGGAAGTGAGAATTGTGGCGACTTGCGACGAGTAAGGAAAAGTTTCACCTAGTTCGGCAGCCTATTAGAGGCCGAGAGGAGTTAAGGCGGGGTCCGGTTAGGAAAAGTCTTTAGAGATATTATACTTAGATTTAGTATGGCGGACGAGATAGATTTTAGAGGCCATAGTTAGTTAGGGCTTAACGTGGAATAAGACTCTATATCTGTTTAGGAGCTAGAAGAATTTATATATGTCGAAGATTAGAAAGACGTTAGGCCTGGAGCGTTCTGATTTATAAAGGGCGGTGTCTAGATCGGTAGTGGTGTCTCCTGTAACTAATTTAATTCAGTCAGTTATAACATATAGCGCGATCAAGCCCATTAGATGGCGTCAGAAAATGGCACAGGAACCTTATTCAGGTCTTTGATTCCTAGCCATACCTCGTAGTGTATGTAATAATACTAGGAGATAGCCTTTTTAGTGATTCTTGTGATGGTAAATTCAAGAATGTTTCCTATCCTTTGTCCTTTCCTGGCTTTCGTAGGAATTATGACCTATCTTGGGTCGGCATCGGAAAGAGTCGAACCTTCTGCAGACATTATCTAACATCCGGATCTAACTCCGAAAGAAAGCTAGACGTAAAGATAATTTAAAATCGTAATGAACGATCTTAAGGGAGGGGAAAGATTTGGATATGCCACTATAACAGAGAGCGATTCATGCATGGGTTTAATTCTCGCGAGGTGACGTTGAAGCTGGCCACCATCGCAAAGGGAGCATAGTTGCCCAGCCGATTAAGGAATTTCATTCGTAGCAGCCCCGCCGAGAGTTCATCCAATCACCGCTCGCAGATGACATCCCGTGATTTTCTCCTAGCTTCCTCACAATGATAAGCAGCGACTTCACTAGTTTGTACAACGAGGTGATACATGGAGACATGCCATTCAACGCGAAATCAGATAGTCCATAATTTAGTGGAAATTGATTAAACGAGGCTAAGTGCTTGTATTGAAAGCATAAAGTGCCATTCAAAACGAGATGGCTGTACCTTTACCGAGACATTTTGATGCTGCCTCTTAATTTTGCAGTCTTTCTGAGCGGAAAAGTAGGAAATAGAACTTCGACGTTTTGAGTTTCTCGAACAATTCAAACATAAACGACGACCTAGAGTTTGCTGGAACGGCGAACACTTACGCCCGCAAAATTTTATATAACAAGAACCACTAGCGCATTATGACACCCAGGAGCCTTTCCTAACTTCCGTCTGTGCTTTGTCGGACTTCTGTGTTATTAAATCCAAGCCGAAGAATGTTGAAAGGGCCTGCACACCTCCCTTCGATATATTAAGAATAGACGCTTCTATTCTTCACGTTATCGACCTAGTCCTGAATATTCTCTACAAAACTTCTGGCAATTCCGGGCTTAATCCCCTCAGCAAAGAAAAATTCTGGATCCTGGTTCTCGTGGATGTGCTCAAGGTCAAAGCTGTTAGATAGTGTGACATCACACGCTTGTCGAAATGCAGCTTTGAGGACATAAGAATAGTCTGTAGCTTCTTCTCTAAGATCAGCTCCCAGTAGGTACTAGGGGCCAAGACCAGGTCTTCCTCCGTGCCCATTATGGTCTTAATATTAACGGTGACCCGCTATTCTATAAAGTAGTCAATATAACTTGGTGGATCCTCATTACAGACCTTTTCCTTTTCCCACTCAGACTCCTAAAGCAGTGGTAGGGTATCTAGTCGTAATCCGCTTGCGAGATTAGGATTATTGAGGAGAGTAGATGGCGAACGGCTGTAGTTAGAGATCGCGAAGCATAAAGGCTGTGGGAGTATCCCGGAGTTGGGACATATTGTGAATCCTGTTCCCATTGGTCGAGGTTGACAGTATTTTACAACGATGCTGGAATCGATACGTTATAAAACGCAATACGGTTGATCAGGGGTTGTTCCAGGCGTAACCTAATACGGCTTAGTGTGGTTTCGGGTACGGGCCGAGAAACAAACTGTGAGTGAGTGCCCACAGGGGGAATCTGATTTCGACTCTGACTGTATGGCAGGTCTCTGTAAACCTCGCCAAGATCTGAACCATCAAAGGGGGCAGAAGGTCGTATTGATGGATCCGCTAAGCACGCATTCAGTAAGATCCTCCCTCCTGTAGGTGAAGCAACGCCTTCCTCGTCGAATCCAACCTGGTTGATACATATTTATCTCACGCATAAGGTTGAGATTTTGATACCCGGTAGCCGTCATCTCCTGGCCTAACATAGCCATCGGCCACACATATAGGCCCCCGGACGTAGGGGTGAGTATAGACTGTGGTTGTAGTCATCCATGCAGTTCCAGCTACTCGGGCTGGTGATAATGCTCTCGTAGATCGCTCTCCCGGAGGCCAGATTATCGCGCGCTTCCTCTGTGATGGCCACGTCTGATATTAAGTCTAGCTCTAGGTAAAGTGAGGTGTAGCCGCCTGCAGCGCACGTACGGCCAATCTGGTATCGCAATAGGTCGTTCCCAGGGTATCGCTCCAGTAGCTCGCGGAGAGTCTGTTCAGCTGGGATATCTGGATGCCAGAAACAGTAGGAATTTCCTCCGGTGAGTTCATGTCTGGGACTCGATTGCTCATAATTGCGCGCGCATTCAAAGCACGGGTGAATTCTGGACGCTGCCCGTACAGGTTCTGTGCGAAGCCATCGTGGGCGCGGATTCCTCGCACCAGGCATCGCCGAGTCTGCCGATACCAGAAACTGTCGGGAACTCTTTCTCCTCGGATGGCCGCAAGTTTATCGTGGGGATCATTTCCCCGGATTCGAGACGGACGCATCGGTGTCATGGTGAGGACTATTAGAAGGCTATCTTCGATGAAGAGTGGCTTATTTCTTCCTAGCACTTGTTGGGCTGCTTGGGATCCATGACATGAAGTGATTATGTTTTCTGGAGAAAATAAAATACTGAACACAACATAGTGGGCTCGTGGTATAGTGCTCGTGACACAGCCTGACTATACAAGAAGTTGTGGAATCCTCGGAACCCGTTAGATCTAGCGACCTCGCCAGATCTGCTCCCCACCTTCCGCCTTCCCACAAGTTCTGGTTGACCACCTCCCCCTCATTCTTCCCGCACTACGGCCAAGGAGCTATCAAGGATATAGCCATACGTATAACTCTAGCTCATATCAAGCTCAAGTCTATGATCTTTCCATTCCGTTTCCCTCGTCGTTCTACTTCGTACCGTGTACTCTTTCCCCCTTTCCATCACCAAACCTCCGTGTTGGCAGGCTAGTCCTTCCGTCTCCCAAGTATACGGGCCATTCCAGCCGACTGATTGGCCCAAACACTTTGACCAGTCACCTCATCAGGATAGCCCAGACGGTCGGTATTGGCGATGGGGAATACGCAGAGATGCTTCTCATCACAGCTATGGCAGGGAAATAGCAGTGCTGCGCTGTTAGACACACTTGCCAACCAACACCATACGCCTAATACCCTTCCAAACAGCTAAAGTCCCCCTCTAACAGCCCAGCCTATGAAGAGCAGAGAACCCTAGCTCGCGGAAACCAAGGTTGGAGATGATGATCGCCATCGGTATCATCCACTCTCCGTACACTCGTCCAACGGCCTCGCCAATCGCTAAATCATCAAATGTACACATCTCGCCTTCGAAATCTCTTTTCCCACCTATTCTTCGATCTTTCCATCATTTCTTTTGTTTGCAATCCTTTTACCAAAGAACTACTATCAGTCAAGTAGTGGAGGGCATAGTGTTCCTCTCATCTCCGTCTCTTTTCTTTATTTATTTTTCGGGGATTACCCTTCGGGCGGTCTCGACCCAACCATCCGAACGGTCCAGAGTGTAAGTTGCTCCTCCAACTTTCCCGCGTCCAGATTACCCCTGAACCCTCTCTGAACTGCCGAATTACGCCCTCTTCCCTGAGACTCCTCGGGCACATTGCGACTTTTTCACTCTTCCTGTCCCGTTTCGTTCTTTTCTTTTCCCCGTCGCTTGATTCTCTCGTTCAATTGTCCGTGGTTGATCTCTCCCACACCCTTGCACACTCGTTTCCTCTTCCGAGCACAGACCGATTCCAGACCAGGGAATCCTTTCGCGTTTTGGCCTGAGCCTGCTCCCGGGCTGCAGGACATCCCGGCCTGGCTGTTTGTTTTTTTTTTCTCCATTTCTCCTTCCTTTGAGCTTCTGGTCATTTCGTTATCTGTCGGTTCTCTGCTTCTTCCCTCTAGTCTAATTTTCGTGGGGAACGTCGCGGCTAATTGGCTTTGTTGACCTGCTGCAGAAAGGCCTAAGGCCCAAAAAAAAGTACCTTACTTGCCCGCCAGACCACCGCAGAATTTACAAAGGCGAAAATCTCAGAACGACCAGATCCTGACCGTCTTGAAGAATATCCGAAGCTCTAGCGGTCGCGCGCATCCGCCTCAGTCAACATGCCGGCCTTTTTCTCGCGAGTCTTTCGCAACAAGGACGCCAATGCTTCCAAGAAGCAGTCCAAATCCTCCGCTGCCACCGATTTGATCCCCGCGAAACCCAAATGGAAAGATGCCTGGCTACGGACAGAGGTCGCCCCCGAGGAGGTGCAGGACCTCATTCGAGGCTGTGCGCATGAGTTGAAAGCTCGAGGTGGGTTGGAAAGTCCATTCTCAACCATGTGGTGGTGGTGGTGCAACGCTTGCCATGCGCATTCTTCGGATTGCTGATCATTCGCCCGATTCCTTTAGCTCTGGATACCCCATTCCTCCTCCTGCCATTCCGTCCGAGTTCCGATCCTAGCGCTGCCCGCACGTTTATTCGAAACTATTTCAACCAGTCGTTCGACAAGGGAGCCCCCGTCAGTGGAGATGAGTTGATGCAGGAGCTGCGGCTTACGGAGCCGATGGTACGAACAGCAGTCTCCAGAAACACAACACAAGGGAAGGGCGAGCCGATGGCTAATAAAAATTACGTGGATAGGTCTTGTGCAGTGTGATGAAATGGTGCTGGAGCCGATTGGCCGGCGGCGTGGTTACATGGGAGGCGTATGAACTGTTCAAGGTCGGCGAGCAAGGTACGAACACTGGCCATGACGGACAAGAGTGACATGTGCTGAACTCTTTCATGCTAGATTCGGATTTGGCCCGTGATGCATTCTCCACGTTTATCCCCATCAGTGTCGACTCCGATGCCCGTACCAAGATTATCTTCGACTTCTTCGATCTTTTGGCGGCCATTGCTGCCCACGGCAAATCAAACGGCCTGGGAGGCCGTAAGCTCTCTCGATATGCTGGATGGTGGGCTTTCGAGCACAACGACACTGGCAATGGCTTCGAGGCCTCCTATAAGAACTGGGCTGCGTATGATTGCACTGTCACTTTTTTGGTAAAGATGGGACCAAATTCTGACTTGATAATAGTGCTGCCGATGCCACAAGCCACTTGTTCTTCGCCTATCTTCGCTCCCTCTCACCTGATATGCCTCGCGGCGTGACTGGTATTTCATCACTGCCGCTTTCCCTTCAGACTATGGTGGAGGCTACCGAATATCCTCCCGAAACCCCGACTCTGCTGCAGGTTACCACCACCAAAGTTGTTATGATCGTCGATACAGTTTCGCCTACGCCTTTCGCTCTGCTACGCCGAGCAAAGAACTTTGAGTACCGCGATGACCACTGGCATTTGCAAGAGTTTGCCAACTACGAAGACCCCGTCAAGGCCCTGACGGATGAATGTTTGCGTGTGCTGAAATGTATTTCTTCTACAAATGGGTCTAGCGTGTCGAGCTCGAAACAATCCACCAGCTTGCGTGATGCCTCGTGGTCTCGCTTTGAAGATATTGGTTTTGGCGGTTCCATTGAGTCGGACCAGGAGGATGAAGAGAACAGACCCTCGGTGTCGAAGATCGAGCCGCTCAGCGGTATGCGAACCGCTCCACAGTCGCAAGGCGGAGACTTTGGTCGTCCCACGACTCCATCCTGGGCCGATTTTATGTCGTCTGGCTTCACGGATGAGGCAACCCTCAAGGACCGAGTTGGCCCCCTTCTTTTGCCGCCAGACAAGGTCCTTCCGCCAATTGCGGCCACCCGTGGCCAGAGCTCGCAGTCGCACAGGCGCAATTTGAATACCGAGCCCTCTCTTGAGCCAGCTGAGCTGGCCAGCATCAGCACTCTTGAGATGGACGACTCCTTCTGGTGGGTCTGGATTACTAGTCTCTCTGGGGACGAGCCCGGCGCTCGCAAGGCTGTGTTTGGTCGTTGCGCTCTCCTCGAGACTCGCATTCGTGACACCAAGTGGCTCGTCCTGGAGGAGCAGATCAAGGGTGCCGCTCCTGAGCCCGACGCTGGTGCCCAGATTGTCGAGAAGAAGCGCTTTTTCAGCTTCGGCAGCCGCAAGGGTGCTGGCAAGTTGAGCCGCAGCAAGTCATCAGCTAAGAAGATCTCTTCCTCCATCGAAGAATCGTACCAGCGACCCAACAACCTGGCTCAACAGAGCAAGACCAGCATTGGCCCCGACCAGCACAAGAGGATCCAGGCCGCTGCTGCCGCTCTCCAGAAGAAGCATCGTGAGCAGGAGGCCGAGGCGAACCAGGCCCGAAATGGCCCCACCGATGACACTCGTTCAAGCAAGACCAACTCCGTTATGACGCTGCAGCCTGCTATCGTGAACGAGGCCTCCTCGGCCATGAAGTGGGCTAGCAACTATGACAAGAATGCCTTCCGTACTGCCTATTTGAGTAACAGCCGCGCTGGCACCGGCGCTGTGAGCGAGGGCGCCAATGGCGAGAGCAATGGCACTCATGCTGAGCGGCCTATCACTCCTCCCGCTCCTCTCCCGACCAGCACTGCTAAGAATGGCCCTGCCCCGCCCCCGAAGGACACCGGTGCTTTGGTCACGCCTCTTCCGCCTTCCCCCGAACCCGCTCAGCAGGAGCTTGCTAAGGAGCCCATCGCCGATGAGAAGAAGAAGGGCGTTGCCAAGACTGTGGTTATCGAGGACCCTGCCGAGTCTCAGCCCAAGCAATCGATTGACGAGAGTGGCAAGAAGCTCAAGAAGAAGACTGGTAATGCCGGCTTCAAGAACATGTTTGGCGGCAAGAAGAAGACCGAGCAGCAGCAACCGCCCATGAAGAGCACTGGTGCCAAGGAGACTTCCGCGGTGGCCGCCGCTCGTGCTGCCCTCGAGGCCAAGGCTAAGGAGTCCCAGGACCCTGTCGCCCGATCCTCTCCCGCCAAGCCCATTGCCATCAAGAAGAAGCCTATTCCTGCTGCCGCGGCCGAGGCCACTCCCGCCCCCGTCCCAGCTGCAGCCCCAGAGGCTGAGGCTGAGAAACCCTCGACTCCTCAGCAGAACCCCGAGCCCGCTCATGAGGAGCCTCGAGTGCCCTCCCAAGTGATCCAGGGCAGCGGCAGTCCCCCCAAGACCCGCCGCGCCGTTGAGTACGACGCCCTCTCCCGCGTCGACACCAACGAGGCCAATGCCGCCGATCAGGAATTCTCCAAGTTCGACCAGGGTCCTCTCGTTGACCAGCCCGCCTTTGTCCCCGAGGACTCTCCCGTGGAGGAGGCGCATCCCAAAGAAGACGTGCTCCCCAAGTCGCCAACCAACGGCAACGGTCACAGCCACGATGTGAAGCCCGCGGTTGCGACCGAACCTCAGCCCGGACGTTTCACTAGCACAGAGGATCGCTGGGCTCAGATCCGCAAGAACGCCGCTGAACGCCGTGAGACTACCAGTGCTAACAGTGATGAACCCGAGGTGCGGACCAGCCAGTCCGAGCGTACTGACGAAGGCGATACTAGCGGCGAGGAGACCATCGAGTCGCGTGTCGCCCGTATCAGGGCCCGTGTTGCCGAATTGACCGGTAACATGGAGGGTGCGCGCTAAAATGAAAATTCCCAAAGGCCCGTCGACTGAATCTCTGTCATTTCTTTTTTGTCCTCTTCTCACTTGACCTTGTCTTGACTGTTGAATATCTCCCCTCGTCACTTGATGTCGCAAGCCTTCTTTCTTTCTACCGTTCCTCGTTCCAGCATGCCGCCCTTCTTTACGCTGTCAACCCTGTTTCTTCGTGTTTGCCTACTTGGGTCCTGGAGATAATCCTCCTCGCATGCCTGATTTGATGCTCTTCTTCACCCAGGGCCCTCTGGAATGTGGCATCCTCGCTCTTTTACCAAGAGAATATACGAACCGAGAGCGAAGAACCACAGCGACGAAACGCCGCGATACGAATAACGGATTCTTTTATTGGTTATGCTATTTACCCTCGCAATACCTATTTTCTACTCTTCTTTTCTACACCTTCAATTCGTGCCTGGGCTTGACCTAATACTCTGCGCGAGTTTCATTTGATATTCACACAGCGTCCAGACCGTGTTTGGATCAAGGTATCCGGTTTCCTTGAACCCCTATTCTTCCTATTCCTTTCCCCCTCTATTGTCTATTGTCAACCTCTATCTGAACTCCCATCTATGCCGACTTGGGCATCTCTTTCTTATCTACTACCCATCTACTGCTACCTCCTTCTACTTCTGCTTTGTGTTTCATGTTTTGTCTTTGTTCTTTGCTCTATTCCCCTTTTCGCTATTGGGTTCCCTTATACCGGTGAAGTTTGCTACATCAATATGATTGGATTGAAGTAGATGGTTTTTGTGGTTTGAAATGTAGGCTTTGGAGAGATTCGTAGTTAATTAAACTTTCGTTGCTTGAGGGGCGTAGGTAGGATCATAGGCTACTTCCGACAGTCATTCTATCATAGCACTAAGCACATCTCAACCCCTCCCACCAATCTCATGCCCCTCGAACACCTCCCTCTAAAGCCCCAAAGCCTTCAAAATTGCCTCCCCAACCCCCGTTGCACTCGCCGGATTCTGCCCCGTAATCAAAACGCCCCCAGCACCCGCCGTCTTCGACACAACAACCTTCACCCCCCAAGGCTCCGCAGCCTTGACATACCCACCCTCCGAAACCTTCTGCAACTCCGTCTCCAGCATAAACGGCATCGCAGCCGAGAGTTGGACCTGGTCTTCTTCCTCGTTGGAGAAGCCCGTTACGGTGGCGCCGGAGAGGAGGGGCACGCCGTTGGGGGCCACCGCGTTCAGGAACACGCAGGGACCGTGGCAGACGGCCGCAACGGGTTTCTTGGCAGCGGCGAAAGTTTGGATTAGAGATATGGAGGTTGGATCTGTCGTAAGATCGAACATTGCTGCATAAACAATCATAGATTAGATTTTTTTGGGGGTTCTTGTTGGATTGGAGGTGGAGACTGGAGGATGTGGCAGTTGTTTTGGTGGGAGGGGGAGGAGGGGGAGGACGTACGGCCATGACCACCGACGTAGAACAAAGCGTCGAATTCATCGGCGCGAGCGAGGACGTCGGACAGTTTGTGGGTGTTTGTCCAGAGGGCCTTTTGCTCCGAGAGGAACTCTGTCGATGTCGCGTCGGACTTGAACATTTCCACCGAGGCGGGGTCTAGAGGGGCTTCGCCGCCCTTGGGCGAGGCGATGGTCAGAGAGACCTTGTTGTGGAGGACCTCATGGGGATGAGCGAATTCAGGCTGGACGGTAAATAGTCAGTAATTGATTCGTATAGCGTTTATGGTGAACTAGCAGTTCTAGTAGTAGTAGTAGGTCTGCGCGGGGGTTGGCTGCATACCAGATACCAGCCCGTAGGCTTTTGCAGCTTGGGGATCTCGTTTGCCGAGGTCAGAACGACTAGAACTTTGGGAGTCATGGTTGATCGTGAATTGCGATGATATTAATGTTGGAAATGTGGAAAATCACAAAGGGATGGATGGGTAGAGAAGATATTGAATAGAATGACACCAGGGAGCTATTGGCAGTTCTGCACCAGGGTCTTGCCGATATCATCGTGTCGTCACTTTCCTAGACCCACTTTTCTACTTTATCTACTTTTGAGTGGCGGTGTACGTCGGAGGGGTAGTAGACTGTTAGGAGGGGCTTTCACATGAACTATTGCAAATTGAGTGTTGGTAATTCAAGGATATAGCCGCCGAAATTGAGGAGTACAGGCCTCGGATGTGGGGGTCGATCTCGATCTGTTGTGCCAAGTACGTAGTTGGCGCTTGTCAACACAGGAACTGAGCTATGTAAAAAAGCTAGAAAATAGCCGTACCCGAAAGTGTCAAATCTGTCTAACAGTACTAAGTGTGCCAGATCGATTAGCTTCGAAATCCAGTGAAGAGGTCAACCTGCATGGATGAACGGAAAGTATTTCCGAGTTTACATTCTTGCGGGGTCGGTGAGACCCTGGATAGGACTCTGAGTTGGAATCTCAAGACCGAATAATTTTCTTATTAAGAAAGATCTTGTCCCCGAGTTTAGAATGGAATAAAATGGTCATTAAAATTATTACTGTTTCGTCAATGCCCTTTACACACACGCTGCAAATGGCAAGGCCCAATTAAGGCTGTCTATACAAATCTCTCCTTTCCACACGATGAAACACGCATGCAATGCATTGGGTATAAGTGCGCCCTCCTTCTTGTGCTCTTACCGGTCCTCTCGGTATCATACCACCAGGAGTCCAAGCCATCTCAAGAAACATATCGCAATCGGCGCGTCGCTTCAGCGGCAACCAAGGCACTAATCGCACCGATGAACAGACAGATGGAAATCGCGTTGGGTTTATCTCTATCCAGATTCATCCACTGCGTATCCGAGGCATCGCTCTCCTTGTTAGGTTGGGCGCCGGGCTCGAGAGCGCTAAACACGATCCAACTGATAAACGTGCCGACGAATTGCGGAAGGGTGGTATACACATTCAGCACTCCGAGATAGATACCAGCTAATTCACCCGTGGAGGGAATGTTCGAGGCTTGGTCTTCTTCGTCAGTGTCACTGTCCGAGTCACGGTGATTCAACCGTAGCACTTCCAGCTCGGTATCAGCGGCAGAATTGCGCAGACTTGCGGATGTAATCATCGTCACGCCAGAGCGAGTCGCTTGCGCGGCCATGCCCGGGGCACCCGGTCCGCCGTTCATGGTCAGTTTGTTAATTTCCACGCCCATGAATGCGAACGGCGCCCAGCTACTGATCGCCCAGGGTACCCCACATACCGCCACGAGGAAAGTTGCAAACGCTCGGGAGTGTGCGAGGGGTGCAAAAATCATAGTGGCAGCGAACATGATCTGGGAGATCAACCAGGCTGTCTGGAGATCCGGTCGAATGGCCGTGAACCTTTTCAAGATTGCAGCTACACCGGGTGGTGGTCGAGGCGTGAAGCGCGTGCGCTTGGTATCTGGTGATTGAACACAGAATGGCAGGAGAACGGAGCTGAGGAATGTAATCGAGGAAAATACCGTCAGAGAAAGGCTGCCGACACGGCCGACTTCACCGAGCATGTCGGTCGTCTTCGTGGCCTGGTCCTTGGAGACCTCGTAGCGGAAGTAGGTTTCGCCGACCCATGTCGTGCTATAGAAGAGGAATGGGAACCATCCTGGATCGTGTCAGTTCCGTACTCGATTAACGGACAGTTGAAGGTTTCATACCAATCCAAGCCCAGAACTGAGCCCAGCATATGGCCTGGATGCGAGGTGGGAGTTCCATCGTGGTTTTGAACAATTGCGAGATGGCTTGAATTGCACCGCCCTTGCCGTCGGAGTCCCTGTTTCCCTTAATTAGTTAGATGTCACTCATTCTCACGCCGAAATTGACCCACCTCGCCGAGATCAGAACGCGTTCTTTGACAGAGTAGGATGTCACCGCTACCGCGAGAATTAATGAGATAGCAGCAATCACCGTCATCTGCTTGAACTGCGTATCTCCCAAAAGACTGCCAAAGATGCTGACCGTGTCAATGGAGCCGATTACGTAGCTGATTAGCTGGCCAATAGCGCACATTCTGCCCGCTATTATAACGTTAGCGTCTCTTCTATTCGAACCAGTTAAAATCACATACCCCAGGCAGACCCGGCTTGTTGCAAGGGAATCGGCAATGTATCGACGATCAGACTGCGACAACATGCTTGTACTGGAATAATATTAGCTTTGATCAATTTGTGTTAGTGGGTTCCACTTACCAACGTTGATGGAAAAGTCAACCGCGTAGATACTAGACACGGCCAATGCGATAGTGACATTTTTAGCCTAGTAATGTCCGAGATTAGTTTCATGACCATATGCCTCGAATCATAAGCTTTATGACCCACCTTCTCAGGCTCGTTCACAAACAAGGCGACAATCTCGGCTGTCCATCCAAGCACAATAAGACAAAACGCCACAACAAATGAGCCAAAGACCATAAAAGGCCTCCGCCGGCCCCATTTAGAACGCGATCGGTCGGCAATTACGCCGATCAAAGGCTGGATGATCAGTCCGGACAGTGGCCCGGCAATCCAGACCAATGAGGTTTTGGATTTTGTCAAGCCCAGTTGAAGGAGATATGGTGTGCAATCTATAGGTATTGAAAATTAGTACCCCTGTCCAAAGATGGTCACTTGTTGCTGGGCTGGTGGTCACGCACAGGTCATCTCAGTACCCCAAGTAAACCTAACCTCAACGAAGCATCAAGTCAGCGACTGTAACTCAAAAGTCCCCAATCTTCGATCCTCCACCATTGTTGTCCTCCCCCCTCGTGTCTTGTCTCAAGGCAATACGCACTGCAAGCCCACTAGACTAAAGGTCAACAACGCCATGCGCGTCGACTCGCTTTTCCCCTTAATGAACGGCGTGCCCGCCCATCGTGCAGCCTGTGGCATGGTTTTGTCGCACGTGGGTGCATGCGCCTTCTCCCCTCTTTTCACACGGAATTGGTCGAGTCAATCGCGTGGTTCAGGCCTGGGGCAGGGTAGGGATCAATTCGAAGAAGCGCAGACGTAAGTCGGTTCGGTAGGCTGAGTATTGCGCTCGGGGTGTGAAAATCGGCTTTCGTGCAGGGGGTCGGGCTCTTTGCGATCAGATGAAGCGTGTCGGTCGTAAGGGGAACAGGGTGTATTCGCGCACGAGAGTCCGAGTGCCGTGATTTTCGGGCTTATTCTTTGTTGACCGGGCTCTCGCTGAGGTCAATTGAGTCCGCGGAGTCGCTCCAATTCACTCGCTCGCTGGCCGTGAGCTTTCCCGGAAAGCTCTTGTCGCTATATATCGAGATGTAGACTCGCCGGTAGAGTTGTGTCGAGTGTCAAGCAGCATTTGGGGAAGGAGAGAAAAAAGGACTTGGCCTGAGCGCCGCGTTAAATTGCGGGCCCCCGGGACGCCTTATCGAGTTATCACCGGTCAAGTGGGACCCGCCCAGTGGTATTTTCCGTGTGCCGATCGACTTTCCGGTTTCAGATTAATCGCGGAATGACAGAAATGGTCTAGGCCTTCGATGGAGTCTGATCTCTGGAGTTTATATGATGCTTCTCGTGAGCCTATTTTTCAGGTACAATAATGACAGCTTAGACCTTTTAATTGGCTACTGTACTTAACTGGGTTTCTTCGCGGAAGGGAACGAAGGGACCCACTTGCCTCCGCTGAGTAAGGATTGTGATCTTTTTATAGAAACAGAATAATATGAAGGACATACTCCGTACTCCGTACTTCGTGGATCATACAGTCAGAGTAGAAATAAAGGGCTAGCCAGGTACACCTCAACTTCCTCTTCCTCTCATACAATCTACGCATATACCATACACCCTTCGTTAAGTGCAATTCACCGCAGGGAACCGATTGAGATTGATTTAACCAATGCCAGCATTTCTGGGGTGTTTTGCGTGCACTCTGCGTCTTTCTCTGCTTGCCTGTCTCGTCAATGCCTCGACCTATCTGTTCCGATCAGACTGCCACGGTGCGTCTCCTCGTTTAGTCGTTAAATTGTATAGAGATCTGATTTCGGTTAGGTGGCGGGCCCTGTCTCACTGAAGGGTTCGTAAGATATGTAATATTTGTAAAAGGTCGGTTATGCTGCGTCCATGAGTGATGACGTTATATCGCATGCAGCAGCTAATCGCTTGCATTTCGTTAGCCGAAGGGTCAGCTCCATAACATAAGATATCGCTTTCCGCCCGTTTTTGGTAAGAATCTAGGCTAGCTAGGCTATGTCTAATTCATCGGACATCTAGTCATTTAGTGATTCTATAGTGCTAGTGTTATGTAGCGTGTAGGGTATATTCGCTACCATTGAACCGGGCCCCTATGACATTATCTCTACGACCTTTAAGATAGAGAGCGAGTCTGTTGACCAGTTATCAGCGCTGATATACTCGACCGTAGTGATAGTCTCGCCTTCCCCAGATTAAGCAAGGTCGGCGCCAGATGACTTGGAACCGAGCACGTTTCTTGATCGCCCCTAAACAGGTTAGAAGCTGTATTATCGAAGTTGCACATATACTAGCATTGCGAGTATACTGTTGCTGCTTTAGCTGGTCCTACTAATGCGTAAGCGGGCCTGCATCTTCGGCTTGGGCTCACTTTGATTACTTGGTCTTTTGCTTCACTGAGGCGAGATTTAGGTGCTGTGGAAGAAGTGCTACGAAGCGATACGCCCACGTTTTGCTGACCTGCTTATTCGGCTGGCCCGCGCGGGCGAGTGCGTGATTCGCCCACGCCTGTATAATCGCTGCAGTAGGAGGAAAGTTCTAGCTATGCGTTCTGACTGCTCAAATGATCAAGGCTTTCTCCTAGCATACGTGAAGGGCATTCTGCTGCAAATTTTGTTAATATAGTAGGCAGTTTGACCTTTCTGACCCGGCTGCTAAGTGTTTCAAGAGATACGTTCGAGATATTCGGTTTATCTTCGCTCGTAGCGGCTGCAAAGGCACTGGCCATACGAACTTCGTCAAAACTGGAAGAGTTAGACATGCTGGGTGGCTGAAATAGCTGGTTTTGTGATGTATTAGGAAAGTGGTGAAGAACGTGTGGCGCACTCATGACAGAAAGGGAAAAGGTAGGTCGCAGGGTAGCAGAGAACAGATAAGCACTAGACCCTAAAACCGTATTCCGAGCCCTCGTGCTGCCAAGAAGCGGGGCTATACTATGGCCTGCGTTCGATATTAGACGTATTTGGATCTGCTGCTCATTATTGCCTATAGCTCATGTATATAAAAGATGCAATCCGGCGCCGATTTCAATATGTTCATCAACCAGACTTATCTCGAACCGAGGAAATTATTCTGCAAAGCAGGTTGTGAGTTGCTACAAGAATCTATGTATTTTACCATACGATGGTTCCATCTTCTATACCAGATTTTAACATTCGTCAAGGAACACAGAAAGCCTTGGATAAGCCACACAATGATCACCTTTCGGGCCTTGTTGTTGACAGGCTTGGTCACGAGCGCAATAGCGTCGGCGCCCAGTCTGAACCTTTTCTATGGGAAATATGGCTTCAGCAAACTGCGCATTAATAACGTTTTCGCGGCAAAGAACTGTGGATGTAGTGGAACATGGGATCCTCCTGTGTTTGCCAATATCTCGGAATACTTTGGAGCCAGTCTGGCTGAACTCATCCCGAGTGAGAAAACAAACACAAGTGGAAAGAGCAATGCAATCTCACTCTCGATTGGCCAAAACACGTACACCCTCGCTCTGGATTACTCGGAAGGCTACGCCCACCCTCACGCCTCAAATGCTACTGTTTGGGCCCGGCTCATTAGCGACATGCTGGTCGTTGGAAATTATACTCCGGAACATTCTGTTATCACTGGCGAGTACATCAATACTATCGGTGGAACTCACAACCTAACTTTAATCGTGTATGGCGAAGCTACATGCTCCGGTGTGTTCGAGCCTTGTGCGAAGGTAAATCCCTCGGAAATCGTACAGCAGCCTACGGGAGTTACTGTTGGAGCTAGGCTGGACTGGAGCGACAAGGAAACCCTTAAGAAGCATATCCAATACCCAGTTTACAATACGACTTCTCTGCACGAATTGATCATTACCAACGCATCGCTTCCTGCATTCATCTATCATGAGGAAATTGGTGCAGTTGTCGATACCTCAACTATCCGCATCGGCTCGAATAACAACCACAACCTTCAGGAACGTCAGTGTGTTACGAGTTCTTATTACGCTTTCTATAATGAAGGCGCCTGGGCCACATGGGGTCAATGGACCCCAACTTCTGGATGTCTCTATACTGGATTAGATGATGCTGGTGGAAGCTTAGGCTTTTCGATCGGCTTTAGTATGTCATATGCTGAATCATGGAGCTTTGGTGGTAATGGCATCGTTGCGGGCCTGAGCCCTTCTTTCACTTTTACACTCACCGAGCAGTACAGTTGGACATGGTCATACACCTGCAATGTGCCAGCTAACAGTGTCGGGCAAGTTTACCAACGGCAGTTCGCTGGGTATGGTTATGTATATGCGCAATTGTGCTACAATGCCGGCGCATGTGGTATTACTTGCGGTGCTGCCCAGGGTCCTAATTATGCTGGAGCCCCTGACATGGCCGCTTTGAATTACGGCTGTAGCACCGGCTGTAGCAACGTGGCATGTGCATCTTACCCAGGGTGGACTAATTTAAATGTTTGGTCACCCTCACCCCCAAACTCTTGTTAGTTGTCGCGGGAAAGTGGAGGCATTGATAATTATGACATGTGATTGGTCCATTAGTGACCAATATCTCCTTTGTATCTGTATGTAATGGGAGTGTGCCATCTCGACACCAGCATGGTCACTAGAGTACTCGATTCCACAGCCCAGGGACAGCTCAACCTGCCCCTTTTTCCATTCGCTCGGAGAGCTTCCTTTCAATTAATCCTGGACTCTGTATTGATTCAGATATGCATACTAATTTAATGTTTTTACCTCGCTCTGACAATTAATATGGGCGAGTCTGCGGACAACTACTCTGAACTCCTATAGAAATTGCACTACTTGGTATCGTCCCTCCCTTTTCCGTGCTTACTCCTGCTTCCTTTTCAGGAAGAAGAAGACTGTACGGAGTATATAACTTGAGTCATGAGGAGGAGGTTTGAAATTCCTCAAGAAATATTCTTTGCACCTTTGACTTGGTACCTTTCTCCTACCTGATTGATAAATGTTAGGACCTTGCTCTCGCTAGGCCTATCAGGTTGTTGAATGAGTTAGAGTTACGGAGACCAATGGATTCGATTGTATGGGTAGACTGATCGCTAAAGTTCTAAGACCATGCGCGGTGTGTGTGTTGTCCCCTGCGCCTGCTTAGCGGTACGTTGAGCCATAGAGACCACATGTGCAGTCCCTTCGAGGGTCGTAACAGCTTCATGAGTTAGAAATCTATATGTATATCGCTAATGACTTCACTAATATTTAGGAGATTTTACCTAGTAATAAATATTCTATATATGACCCATATGAGAGACTATCTTGGAGTCTGCCACCTTCAACTGAGAGCCCTGAAAATTATCGCACAAGATAATAAAAGATAGTCCGGCGTTTATTGTGTTCTGCGGCAAAGTGGTCCATCCAGACATGAATTGCTTCATGGATAAATATTACATAAGATCTGGCAGTTTGGCCGAGTGGTCTAAGGCGATTGACTGTTCGTACCCCACATGATCCCACTTACGTCAACATCCACTAATCCCCAATCCAGCGAATGGTCTCAATCTCAGATTGTCCTCGTTATCAATTCTCTTCGGAGGCGCAGGTTCGAATCCTGCAGCTGTCGAGCTTTTTTTTTCCCATCTTTATGGCCAGGTGCCATAGATATCCTCCTACCATTCAACCAGGCTGGGAGGCGCAATGTCGCTTGCATAATAATTACTAGTTAGTAGATATGCCTAGGTGATACCTTGATTCCCCAAAACTCTATCTTTGTTACATCTGTAGCTACTACCCACTAGTTTATTTGGCGATTTACCCGGTGGTGTAGGCCGAGCATTGATCATTTTGGCAAGAATGAGGGCTGTGTTTTCTGTACCTGGCGGAAAACTTACAACCAGTGTTCCATGGATGGATCACCCAAATTCGGAACCGTCAACCTAATTCATACTAGTAGAGAAGTCTTGCACTCCATCTTAAGTCCCGGTTGCCTAAATCTTCTATATTTTCCTACCTTCACTCACACTTTTGACTTAGAACACCACCACAACAGCACCACCTTTACCTACTGACGTCCACTATGAAATTTCTACGATCTTGTGCCAAATTCCACCTCACGCGTCGACACAAGGCGATCAGACCCTGCACTGAGATCTTCTGCATAACGACACTCGCTGGACTTCCCCCGGAGCTATTATGGTCAATATTCGACCTTCTTCCGCTTGCTGACCTACTTTGCCTTTCCTTTTGTAATCGTCGACTTTTTGAGCTAACTCGGAGACAAATCGACCGGTTGGCTCCTGTCACGCAAGAAGATAAGCTCACATTCTTGTCCCGATTGGAAAGAGATCTCCCGGAATACTTCGCTTGTGATATTTGCAACCTTCTTCATCCGTACGATGGATCTGAAAGTTTTGGGCTCAGCGGACTGCCTCATGAAAGAGCTTCCCAACTCCCTTGTGTCCGGGTAGCCCGCATACACTTGACTTCCCTTGAGACGGACAAGTGGTTCAATCCGGCATACACGCTAAAAACCCACCCTTGGATTCTATATTCACCATACCGTCTTTCTTTTCTCCAGGTCAAGGTTGCTATGAGGAGGTTTGACTATGGCCCAGGGTCTGGAATCAATACTGACTCCCTGTCCTATACACAAGTACGTCAACATCCTTTACTGGTAGCCGACCCAGACATGATCATGTTATTCTCAGTGGAAGCCCAGGTATGCCCTGAGCCCCTCGGTCTTTATGTCAGAATGCAGGACATAGTGCTCATTCGAACTTGGGATGGGTTGATGGATATTTCGGAGAAATGGGGGCAGGGTGACTACCCGGGTGACTTTTTTATTGTGCTCACAATTTGCTTTCTCAAATAATGACTACTATTATGGAGTCTTCGCACCACGCAGAGACTTCCTTCACCAATAATTGTCACGAGTGCAACACAGAGGTCCATATTGAGATTGTTGAATTCGACTCCAAGATTGCTTTCATCATGACAAGATGGATGAACCTGGGCCTTGGTCTAAGTCAAGAGGACCCGATGTGGGAAATGCATGTCTCCTTCTCCTATCGGCGTCCTCGAAAATTCAATGGAGACGACCTAGAACGCTTTTACGCCTTACAGTCCCCGTGCATGTTTTGAAGACACAGCTCCTCAATCCCTCGAGGAGTTACGGTCTCACAACTTCTCTTATATCAAGGATCAGCGATACAAAATTGTCATGCCGCTCCTTTCTGGAAGTCGAAATCTCTGGCACGTCTCATACAAAGAGCCTTCAAAGAAAGGGAGAATCGGTACCCTGTGGTCCCTGGTGCGCCGTTCGGCTAAAATCGTGATGGGTAAACGAGACCCTACATTTCGTGACCGCTATGACCCATCTCCACCGAGCAATCGCTTCAGCTGGCCTTCCTCTTCCCCCGTCGGCGGACAACAACTACTACTATTTCATTTTATATACTGAAGTATCCATAGGGTAGGGTAATTCAGTAAATGGCGTGTATTTAATGGGTGGCATTAATGACACGACAGAAATTATTCGTGGCACGACAAGGCTAGTCCTAATATGAAACGCCACCCCTTGAATACAAAATGCTACATTCGAAATTTACAAAATACCTATTAAGTCTTCATGTATACATAATTCTATATATTAACGCTTCTTGCTAATACTGTTAGCGAACGTATACGTAACCTCTATCAATTTATCCTTGTAATTGACTAATTTATGGTCCTACATCGCTACCTATCATCGCCCTTTCCTAAGGTCCTTTCTGAGATCCTTTCTGAGATCTTTGCCAAGGTGTTTCCTAAGGTCTTTTCTTAGGTCTTTATAGCTATCTACCTCACCTAAACACGTATAGAACTTTAAAAAAATAGATAATTAAAGTTTATGTGATGCCAGCGTAAATAGTCTCTGACAATACCAGCGTGCAGCGCTATAATATGGGATTATGTGTACATAAGGACTTGGCAGGTACTATGTAAATCGCATATTGAATGTAGCATATTGAAGGGGGCGTTCCTCATTAGAACTAGCCTTGTCGTGCCATAAACTTTTCTGTCGTGTCGTTAATATCAGCCTATCTAATATGAAGCTGTTTCCCAATATGCTTGGAGCAGACATATCATCCCTGACCTCCATGGTGATCCTCGAGTGGATCGTATGATTCCTAAAGCTCTAAGGCAAGGAAGGACGGTAAGATAGAATATTCTTTTCGTAGCGTTGCGAGCCCGAAGGCCATTTCTAGGTACTGAATCGACGCAAAGGGAACCCGAAATTGAGATACCCAGTACACGTTGCAATCCAATCATAACCGCTGCTGGCCGGGCATTCCCAGGACCTTTTATAACCTCGAGTCCAGCCAGTCAGTAACAGAGGGATCGAGATGTAGGAAAGAGACAAAGAAAAAAAAAGATGGGAGAAAACAGAGAGACAAGAAATAAGCTTCATGAAAGAAAAAGAAATAGATGGATTTTGTTCGCCTTCGTTAATCCCGCGTCCCATATCGTCGTAAACAGCGCTAATGCCTAATCCGATTCGCCCACGAGATCTCTAGAGGCGGTTCGGGGCGGATGTGGTCACTGGCCACTGGTAGCCAGCGGCGTCGCTGAACTTGTAACCGTAAGAGGCAGTGAAGTCGTCAAGGACGGCGGGGCCACGGGAGCCTACCAAGAAGTAGATATTAGTATCATTGAAGCAGGAGGTCGGACGAATCAAGCCAATTTCAGTCTTACCGTATGGGTACTCCATGGGGATAATCTCCTTGTTGTCGTCCAGGTAGTGCAGGAGAGGGGTGAAGATACGCCAGGAGGCGTCCAACTCGTCATCACGCACAAAGTTGGAGTGGTCGCCCTTGAAGGCGTCCAAGATCAAGGACTCATACGCCTCGGGGATCTTGAGGTCGGAGAAGCGGCGGCGGTAGGTCAAGTCCAGCTCGGTCACCACCGTCTGCATGGACAGACCGGGCAGCTTGGAGTTCATCTTGATATAAACGGACTCGTTGGGTTGGACACGGATGACCAGCTCGTTGCGGGGAATGTCCTTGAAGATACCAGAGGTCACATCCTTGAACTGAATGCGGACCTCGGTCTTCTGCTCGTTGAGGGCTAGGAAAGAAAGTTAAAATCAATATTGAAAGTAGGCTCCAGATCCAAGAACATACCCTTGCCGGCCTTCAGAATGAAGGGAACACCGTCCCAACGCTCGTTCTTAATATAGGCGACCAGGGCGCAGAAGGTGGGGCAGCGCGACTCCTTGGGCACGGTGTCGTCCTCGAGGTAACCGGGCTTGCTGCCGTCGAGCGAGCGGCCGTACTGTCCAATGATGACGTTCTTGGGCTCGATGGCATCCATTGCGCGCAGAACACGGACCTTCTCATCACGGATATCCTCCGAGGAGAAGGAGATGGGGCGCTCCATAGCGAGCAGGGTCAACACCTGCAGCAGGTGGTTCTGCATGACATCACGGATGATGCCGAACTCGTCGAAGTAACCACCACGGCCCTCGGTGCCGAAAGGCTCCTTGAATGTGATCTGCCCAGAAAATTCACGTCAGAAACCATTATGATCCGTAAAGGGGCAGTAATTGCCGCCATTGACCATACCTGAACGTTATCAATGTGGTGACGGTTCCATGTCGCGTTGAAGAACTCGTTGCCGAACCGCAGAATGAGAATGTTCTTGACCATCTCCTTGCCCAGGTAGTGATCGATACGGAAGATCTCCTCTTCCTTCCAGTTGGGTTCCAGAGCCTTCTGGAGGTCGCGCGAGCTCTGGAGATCCTTGCCGAAGGGCTTCTCGACCTGTAACGTGGGGCGGGGGGTGGTTAGCGCGAGCCGTTGCCTCGGTTAAAAAAAGAAGTGCTAGGGTAATGACTCACGATGATGCGAGCCAGACCGGACTTGGGGTAGCAGTTACGCTTCAATTGCTCTGACACGGTGGTGAAGACACTAGGGGGGAGCGCCATGTAGAAGACGCGGTTCTGCTCCTTTGATTGGCGGCCTCTCTCCAACTCCTCGAGGTGCTTGTTGAGGTTGATGAAGGAGTCATCCTGGTCGTATTGGCCGGAAACGTAAGAGCAAAGCTGGCAGAACTGATCTAATTGCTCCTCAATCTCCTTTGTGGGCACCTTGATATACGAGCGCACGCGCTTGAGGAATTCTTCATGGTCCATCTTCGTCCGCGCATATCCGACGATCTTAATGTCCTTGGGGAGGAATTTGTTGCGGAACTAGAAATTTTGTGTGTTAGAAAGCGAAATTACCGTCTTTCCCAATGTCTGGGCGGGTGTCATCACATACAAGACCGAAGAGTGCGGGGAACTGTGTCGGCGGGTTAGCTTTGAAACCAGGAGAGCGCACACCAAGGAGTCATCGGAAGAGATGAATTGGAGGGAAACACGGACCGTCTTCTTTTTCGCAAGATCACCAGAGGCGCCGAGCACCACGATGACCGTGTCATCCTTCAACTCGATGGTGCTGGATTGGAAAGACATTGTTAGCTCGGAAGCGTGGGGAGAGTCAAGGTTGATGGCGGCAAAGTCTGTCTTGGAAAAACGAGCTCGACGGAGGGGCTGTGGCGGGGAGGAAAGGAAATGGATATCGCAGGGCAGTGAGAATGCGATCCCAAATTGGCTCGGGGCAAGTGAATTAGGGCGATCGAGGACAGGAGTCACGATACGCGCTCAATCAGCTGGCTGTTGTCGGAGGTCCAAGAGGTGGTGGGGGAGGTGTTGAGGTGAAGTTGACGGGCACGCTTCCGCTGCCGGAGGGCAGGGGAGGTGATGTCAGAGACGAGGAACCACAAAAACTCACCCAGCATTCTGACGCTCATCGGTCTGGTTGATCATACTGGCCATATTTTTGTGCAACAACGACAATATACAAGGGGACGGAAGAAGTAATGGAGAGGTACAAAAAAGGAGAGCAAGATTAATTAGAGGAAATGGAGTTGTTGGGAAAGGGAGAGGAGCAATTCCAACAGGATCCGGCGGAGTACTTTTTTAATGGGCAGTCTCTCTCGCAGCTCTTTTCGGTGGGGCTGGAGGAGTGTAGCCCGGCGGTAATTTATGGTTTCGATCGGTTTACTCGGTCATTTATTATTGATCATCAAGGGAGTTAAGACGAATGTCCGATCATTCTGGCTAAATTTGCACCAATGCTAGAGTGATACTCATAGTGATACTATGGTAGATTGTTTCTTCCAAATCATATATATATCATCTGAACCCGTCCGTTCATCGACTGAGCATCATCCTACTTCCTACACGGTCTCTTCTATAGTATACTCCTCCGTGCTGGCTTCCCCCTTAACTCCGGATCTCCATAGTCATCACGGCCTATTTTCTCTTCCTGATTTCTACTACTCAATTTTCTTTCTTTCCACCTGACCCTCGACCCCGCGTTGGCACGGCTTGCTCACTCGAAGGGTTGGGACAAGTGAGCTACGCTAATCCAGCCCCTCGCAAAGACCCCCTTCGGTCGGTTCCAATCGAACCCCCTGGTCGTTCTGGAAAGCAAAAGGAATATTTAGACCAACCACTTGAGGATGGTACCCAGGTCATCTGATAAGCCCATTCGTTACAGGTAAAAACGATGACACGGAAACAGCCTGAACGGATCAGGTGTGGAGTATACGTGGCCAAACTACCTATGGGAGCTTGGTACGAAGTATATGGAGTACTCTACAAGACAAACGCATCACATAATCTTACTCGAGAATTATCAAGATCCTAATCATTCTCATAAACCACCTCCTCACGTTGCGGTCAGAGAGGCGATTCAACATAGTGGAGCCCCCCTTTCGGCACTGCAAATGCATGATGAGCTCCTTGGGTGAGATGCACCGATGAGCTGCAGAAGCCTGGCGGGCTGGATGCAGTGTTGCAGAGTGGTAACAGCCCCACTACTGGAAAAGGCCCTGGAGGGCAGCTGATTTGCATTTTACCGAAGCTACACATGGGGGCATATAAGCACGTAGCATTGGCTGTAGCACGAAGTACTTAATTGATCAGTAATCGAGCAGCCAGTTGCAACCGACGCTTCTACAGCATCACCCTGGAGTACAGGATAGAAGGGATTCATCCATACAGTACAATTCCATACAGTACAATCATCTTCATCGTACCGCTACTTACGAGGACCCATAGCTCACGAATTTTTGGTATTGTACCTTGATAAGGCCCTTGAAATGCTACCGGTGACCGAAATCGTGGAGGGGGCGGCACATTTGTCATCTCCCATACTAGTTAGTTAACTTAAGACGGATTCTATTTTCCCGTCGCACTTGCTCCGGGCCCCCTCGAGCCATTCGGCCCAGCGTATGCCGGATTCGGACCATATTAACCGTTGAAGAAAAGTGGCCTTACGTTCCTTACAATTATTACGATCGATGTTGATAACTATATTTTGCATGCAATTAGTCACGGTCGACTTATCCGCGGAGCACAGGATTAGATTTATCAAGGCCAGGTTTACCAGCCAATTAAGAGATGATCCTGCTCAAAAGTCTGTATACTCTTCATGTACTCCGTAGGGGGCGTACCTGGTAAGAACGACTCGTATGATTCGTATGAAAGCGAGTCCGTCCTGAAAGGTCGGTCGAACGTCATCCCCGAGACTACTCTGGCAGTCACAGCGATCACGGCTCCTAGGATGGTGGGGCAGGGGATTGAGGGGACAATGTCGAGAAATAAGTTTCCCAATAAAGAAGCTCGGTCTGTGTTGCACCGGAGATGTGTCCGGGCCCGGGGTACGAAATGGGCAATTTGCCAGAAAGTAATACCGCTCCATCTTTACTTTACAAGTGGTCTCTCGTAACTAGGAATACCCAAATTTTCTGAAGTTACTAAGATCAGCAAATCAAACTCGGCCATTTCACCAGGTCTCCTCGAACAAGACCGAGCAATGTGCCGAAGGTGAAGGTCAAACACCGACGTAACCCGGGACCTCGGAAACCATCATTAGGAATTGTTAAGCGCCAGGGGAGCAACGTCATGGTGAGTTTTGTCAGCCAGGACGTTCCAGCCGGCCATGTAACTCCGTCCATGTCGCAGCCGGTCGCTGGCCCGTTCGGAGGACAGCCGCCCGGATGGCAGAAAAATCACCGGCCAATTGGGGGCGGTGAAGGAATGATGTGATCGAGGGAAAGGGTCAGATGACCTTCCCCCGGATAAGGGGTGATAAGCATTGATAAGGGTATCAGCATGTGACCTGTGGGTGGAACCGCTGGAACATCTATTTTTCCAATTCACTTCCCATCCGGACTAGCGTCTCCATCACGGGACCTCGCTTACCCTGTCGCTAAGGTCCCGATTTGGATTAGTGCAAAAGCCGGCCACCACACCTCCCAATTTGATTGTGCGCTCGACTCTATCAGCGACGACATCCACGACAACCGGCAACGACTTCTGATCTCTTGCGGGTCATTCCTTCGACTTGTTATACTTGCCCGCTGCTCAGAGAAAAGCCGTCACAATGCCTTCGGAACAGGGACACCGACGTGAGTGATTTCCAAAACCAGTGAACCAACGCCCGTTATCGATCGCCGTGTCAAAGTTGAGGTTGAAGGATGGGAAGGGGATCGCGAATGGGGGGACCATCCGGACACGGCGCATCGGGGCACACGATCTGCGACTGTTATTTGAACTTGTCTTGCTAACCGATATCGTTTTCCTTCTAGTCTACGTCAAGTAAGTTAAAGCATACTACCCGCCGTCACACAATCCAGTCTACACATGTCGAAAATGGGGTTCGGTCGAATTTGTGTCCAGGAATCATCGCAACACCATGGAGGGAAAACCGACTCGGATCACCACCAACGCATTACCGTCGATGAGAAACAGCGGTCTAATACGAATTTCTTCACAGGGGTCGCCACCTGAGCTACCAGCGCGGAAAGCGTAACACCAACCCCAACACCAGTCTGGTTCAGATTGAGGGCGTTGATGACTCCAAGGCCGCCAGCTTCTACCTTGGCAAGAAGGTCGCTTTCGTTTACCGGGCCAAGCGTGAGGTCCGCGGCTCCAACATTCGGGTGATCTGGGGCAAGGTCACCCGCCCCCACGGTACGTATCGATTCTGATCAGAGCAACGGGGTCATCTACATGACTCTCTCTGCATCAACACTCTACTTCCGAGCAGCATGATTGTATGACTCGGTTTGTCCCGAAATTGGCCACTAACGACTCCTTGTTTAGGCAACTCCGGTGTTGTGCGCGCCAAGTTCCGCAACAACCTCCCCCCCAAGTCCTTCGGTGCCACCGTCCGCATCATGCTCTACCCCTCCAACATCTAAACGGCTTCTCTATGTTGTATCTAGTGGGCGAATTCCCCCGATCCTTTCTGCGCGCAGACGGAACTTCGGTGTCAGGCAAAATGGAATTTTAAAAAAGTCGAGACGGATCGAAGCCGGATGTGTTTGATGGGCAAGGTGATGGGAGTTGGCGGTTTGATAACGTTTTATTCGTGGGAGAAGGCAGGGCCACTTATCACAGCCCTACGAATCAAAAAAATTTAACAACGTTCACTGTCTGGGATGAAAGAGCGCGAGGGTGGGTGAAATAGGTGACTTGACTGCGTTGTGTCTGCAACGGGGGGGAAGTGTGGTATCATCCACCACTCTCTTCATTGCGGGCATGATACCGGGCTTCTCTATTTCCTTGTTCCCTCCGTGTCTCTATTCGTTTATCTTCTTGTGTTCTGTGTTTTTCTTGGTCCGATAATCTGGTCTTCGGCGTCCAACTTATCTCTCTTCCCCCCCCCTCCTCTCCCATTGCGTATCACAACGCTTTCTTACACGCCAAATATCTCATACCACCAGTCATCTTTCAACACCAGTTCGTCCAGGTCCAATCGAGTTCGCGGTTTTCCCTTGCGTCACCCCGCTACCCGTTCTGTCCGCTCTTTGTTTTTTCCTATGTGATAGACGAATTGCATTATCTTGCTCTGGCTACTCCACCATGGCATATTTGGTCCCAATATACGAGAACGGCGATCTCTACAAAAACGACCCTATGCGACAGAACACCCCGAACGTGCCCGTGATTCCCCGGCTTGTATGGAATCAAAGATGCCCCAGGATTGTAGTACCCAGTAACTTGCCCATGCTTCTGCCCTTGCCAGTACTCCGTACTGCTAGTAGATTGGTTTACGCATTCTTGTAGGTCTGCTATCAAGATCTCTGCGCTCTGTGGAGAGTAGACTGCCGAGATCTAGAACCTCCCCACTTTCATAATTTCGTAGGGCTCTGGCATCAATCACAGTGCGGGGGGGCGCAAGTTGTACGGATCCCTTCAGCCACAATAACCACCAGGGAAATGGAGATTTGTATTACTGGACTAGCCTGGGCTCGAGATGGGGATGTGCGTTTTACCCGTTTGTATTTTGAGTCAATTCAATGCTGCGCTTGTCTATACCTGCCTTCCCCGGGACTTTCCCACAAGCAGCGATCTCTGGGACTTTGAAGCTGGAGGGTACTTGATACGTTCTACATGTGTTCTCTACTTTTTCTATAGGTCGGGTCATCACAGTTTCGAAATGTACGTGCCTCCATAGAAAAGGTGGAATAGTAGGGTCATTAGGCTTTGGAAATAAGCTTACCATGCGTCAATCAAAGATTCCGACGTGATGTAGGTTACCCCAAATATCTTAGGTTGGGCTTCTAGCGAGATTTTGGTGGAAGAGGGATATCTATCCACCATGAAACAATGAGTTTGGAAGCTAATAGAGTATTAGGCACAAAAGTATCCCCTCGCCTGTCTAAGTGACATTTACTTCAAGCAAGTGAACTGTCAGCGGAGAGAATTTGATCCGTGATATATTTTGGCTCCCGAAGCCGCTCGGATGCCATTCCATCCGTGAATTACACTTTTAGAGCAATAGTACCACCACCACTGGATTTTAAAACAATTTTTATTCACACAAATACTTGATACTATCTATTCATCCACACCAATGAGCCACGGGAAACCCTCTCTTATGCAGGCCGACGTAAGGACTGCACATGTCCGTCGAACCAGCCAATTGGAAGGCACCGGATGTCTGGCTATCCCGGGAGAAGTTCAAAGAATCAAAGTCTTCGAGGAACGACGGAAGACCGAGGCAGAAGGTTGAGGTTCGGGTGAGACTGGTGTCTTTATTTGCTTTCTGGCACAAAATCCGGGAAGGAGGCGTGGACTAGTACTCGGACGGGGATTTGAATGGCTCTCGTTAAGGTACCCCAGGTCTGATCGCTGGAATTGGGGGTGGGATGTCTCAGATGAGAGGGAGGGAGCAGTGGGTGGTGATGCGTTGACTGGTGAATCTACCTGGCTATTTTATTTTGTGTCTGGATATGGTATGTCATCGCACGTTTATAGGGTTGAATAATTGAAAATGGTGCTCGGCAGAAGGGACTGCGAGACCACGGCGTTGGAGCTGGTCGGCCCCAGTCCCTGACGGAGTTCGTTTCGGTAGGCGCAGAACGACGGTGTGGACCATGAGGCTATTAATACATGAGGAGAAGGAGGAGTGGAGAACTGCCATGTTGACTATGCCTATGTTACCGTGTCCACCACTAATGCATAGTGAGTCAAGTGTTCCTTAGTGCTCCGTTAGTCAAAGGCTGGGACAAAAGGAAGAACACCACCAATCGCGTCCACGCAATCGTACGGGCTGTGTACCACGGCTCGTTCGGTGTCCAGGCACAACGGAATTTCTTTTCACACGATTTGCATGAGATTCGCTGGATGTGCATCGTAAATAGGAATGACTTTGGCAATGAATACTATGATGCTAGTCTATACAATGATAAAAACCAAATCAGCAACATTCTCAAGATCAGTACTCCGTAGATATCTATAGATAGTCCCACTTCTGCCTGCCCTACGCCACCGAAGAGATGCCGCGGATCTCACACTGGAGTTTCTGCGTATCGGAGCATTGCGTGGCTTGTGTCGTCAACCAGAAAATTCTCGGCCTGTGGCATGGCCTTTACTTGTTCTTCTTTTTAAAAGCGATCTCCCTCCGACACCCGCCCATCTCCAACGACTTTTCTCCACCGTTCGAACGTCTCCTAGACTACTAGACTACTGCCGGGCTGTACACCTCACCACCCACCGACTTTCTCTTCTCCCAGCCTTCGCCTTTCGCTTCTTCGTGGACGTGCCCATCACTTCCCTTCCCATACTCTCTCTCTCCCGATCCACCACCACACTCGAGGACAGCGTGCAGTTGTTTCACTACCCTTATTGAAATCCAATCGACACCGGTTGACCTCCACGCCGTGATCGCCTTGGCAGTTCCCACCTTTCACAATCGCACTCCACAACGGCCGCCAAAGCACGAAGCTCAGGGCACTTGGGCAGATCACAACCGTTTCAGAACCCGCCCTAGCCATACCCAGCTGCCTTGAATCACGGACGCTAAAGCAAAAGAAAACTAGACCCATCCGGTTTTTTTAAATAAGATGGCAGGCCCCCAAGAGTCGGCCCCTTCTCCTCGTCGGAGTCGTGGGTTCAGCGTCAAATCCGAGTCTTCCCATAAATCTCATCTCTCCGAATCCTCTCAGGAGAAGGCCCGGCGCAATCTACATACCAAGGCAGATCCTACAGTCGCAATGAACGAGTTGCAGCCCAGTACGTTCGCAATTGCGCGCTCCCCTCTTATCTTTCCTCTCTCGTCCCCACGTGGGCCCCCGATCCACGCGGTCGCATTATCACCCTAATTACCGTTGACTGACACCTTCCATAGTGGCGGTTGCTCTGGAAAAGTCCAATTTGGGCTCTCTCCGGGCAATGGAACATAAGGATCAATATGGCAATCCTATCAGTGCGTCCCCTCCCATGACACATTCCTCGCCGTCGATCAACTGCAATCGATGAAACTAACTCTCCTTGCGCGGATTCAGCCGATCCCGACTGGTCAAACCCCACCCGCCCACGTTTCGAGCGCCCGCTGGATACTATCCGCTCCTTCGAAGCAGCCATCTACGGCACCTACAGCAGTCAACGCCCGGTCTCGTACGCCCGTACAGGTTCGTTCGCCTCCTTCGTCCCTCCGCATAGGGATCCCAGTTCTGATCAATCGCTTGCAGATGATGCCGCTTCGCAGATGGGCGACTACAGCCGCCGAACAAGCTACTATGGAGGTAAGAGAGATTGATCTCATCGCTCTTGTAGCTTTCCCGCCCGAATTACCAACTAACCAGCATGCGCAGGTCACAATAATGGCCACTCAAGCCGCGGTTACGGCGATCAGAACGGTTACGGACGTAGCGCCCAATCCCACCCGGATAGCATGATCGATGCCTATGGCGGCTCCAGCCAGGCCCCCGATAACTCCTATCCCTACAGCCAAAACGGCCACGGTCGGCGCCCTCGCCAAAACCCGCGCCAGTCTTCAGAGCAGAACGGCTATGCCAACGGTAACGGTCAGTACGCCTACCAGCAGCAAAATTACCAACGCTCCTACGACAACGTCACCGCCATGTCTGGCTCCGGCTATACCGATCCGTACGGACAATCCACAGACCCGAGCAGCCTCAACAGTTCAATGGATCAATTGCAGCAGCAGGCTCTGCAGCAACAGCGACTTGATGAACGCGCTCAAGCCGAGTCTGGCTACCAGGGGTTCGGCGGTAGCCCGAATATGAACGGGTATGGGAAGAATCTCCCGTCTCCACCGGCGGCCGTCGCGGATCCAGGTTCGGGGGGTGCCGCTCCTGCAAATGGACATCTGAGGAAAACCCCGACGGCGAACGTGAAGGCGCAGGCACCAGCAAACTCGGAGAAGAGGAAGAGTTGGTTCAAGAAGCGGTTTAGCAAGGGATAGATGAGGACAGATATCGTGATACCCGTTTTGTTCTGCCTTGTCTTCTCTGGAGCTGGGCTTTTCTTCTTTCGTGCTCCGAGTCGAGATCTTTCTCGCTTCGAGGAAAGATGTACCACCACTCATCCATTCATCGACTCATACGTTTCCCGGAGCTGGCGTTTCTTGGGTCTTTCATCGCGTTCGGTTCTGTTCTATCTCATACCATGATACGGTACTACCATGGTTTCTGATCCCCATGTGCATGGATATACCACGATTGGGATAAGCGGTCACATTGTTCGATGTTCGTTTCATATCTGCCTTTTCTTTTTCTTTTTCTTTCTGCTTGCTGGGCTGTGCTCTTCTTATTTTCGCTTTTCGAGTTCATGCTTTACGAGTTCATGATACATGGGACTGTTTATGGGATATGGGATATGGAAATTATGGGGGTTCTCCTACTTTTTGGCACGGTTTTTGATTTTGATTTTGGGTGTGGAAGTATCTCTTTCATGGAAATTTCTTTGGTGATTTTGTATGCACATGGATAGCTGCTTCTTAGTTTTTGGACTTGCCGCACTGCGGTGTGAATATACTAGGTATTGCCAGCACTGCCGTTGCATTCTCCCTATACACCACCATCAGCATCGTGAATCGTTCATACGTATATCAACCCTTTGCCACGACGTTCCCTGCTATATCTGCGACAACCATGCTGACCTGCAAAGTTTCGTCCACTATAGCGTCTGGTGTGTTCTTGGCTGGACTCATTGTTACTCAGTTATTGATTTGCGAAAGAACAACACGAGGGTGTTCAGGATGTCACTTTTCCTTCTATATAACGTATTCAGCCCGGTACTTTTCATGTCTTAAGTTGATACAAACATTCCCAAGTCATTCAATCTCAATAGCACATGGAACCTCATGAACAGGCGCACTGATCAATAAGTTACTCTACGATAAGAGTTCCACAAATCGCATATTCAAGTCAACGTCAAGATATCATTATAACCAAACTCTCTCTCTCTCTCTCTCATTAACCCGAATAAACTACCCACCTCCCTCTAAAAGAAAATTCTCAACAAAATCAAAACAACAATGGGAATCAAAAGATCAACAAATTCCTCCACCACAATCCTGAAATCCAATCCACAGCGATCTCCTTCTGATATGGGGACCAACAAATATCTAGCTTCTCCCACAAAGAGTCAGAAAAATAAGACCCCCTTACTTCCGCCCCATCAGCTTATGCTTCAATTTATCCGCCAACCCCTCGTGAGCGGGATTCTTCTTCTTCTCTTCTTTCTCCTTGCGGGCGGCATCGTCGAGGTGGACGTTACCCTGGCCACCGCGCTGGAAACAGGAACTATGGTCAGTCATACTCATACAAAAGATCGAAATCGAAATGCAACGAAGATTGAGGGTAGGGGGAACACCTACGCCGACATGATAGGTTTCATCCGAAGAGTTGCGCACCGCCAGCTCGGGAATCATCTCCGAGTCGTGGGGGACTTTGGAAGTTGGGCGGACGCGGGGGGATCCGATGTTACCGACGCCGCCACGCTGTGAAGAGTGTTAAGACCGGATTACTGATTCATAGAGTGGAGTGGAGGGTGTGGTGTAGGCGTGGTGGTGGGGGTATGACTTACGCCGGCTGAGTATGCGCCGTCACCTTGATCACCGTAAACGCCCTCGCGGACGATCTCGCCATCGACGTATCTGGGGGCGGTCTTTCGTTAGTGATGTTTGCCCAGAATGGAGTATACTGGGGTGGAGGGTAGGCGCTCGTACTGTGTGGAATCATGGCCGATGTTGCCCTGGCCTGTTATCGAGGTTGGGGTTGTCAGTTGAAGATGCGCATTTACTTGCATAGACTCATTCTTGTTCTCTCTTACCTCCACGGCCGTGGGAGACCATTGGTTGCTCTTGCTCGCTCATTGTCAAAGACTGGAGGACGTATTCTGTGTGTGCGGGGTGAGTGTAAGCTTCAAAGCTGAGGGGGATATTGCAGGGTGATAAGGAAATGCGAGGTGGGGGGGCGGTGTGTATTCCTTTTTCTTTTTCTTATCGCGGATCCAAAGACGGGGATTGATTCGGGGGCTTAGGTTCGTTTTAACTGGTAAAACGATGACATGGACTTGGATAGCCATGGACTTGGGGGCTTGGAACTATGATGACAAGGCCCGGGAGGGAATAGTCGATGGGGACGGGTGGGACTGCGATAACAGATGCAGGTACGCGATCGGATCATTTAAACTTACCGGGTTCGAACGTGTAGGTATGACCGAGGGGTGTTGGATGTTGGATGTTGGATATGTAGGAGGGAGAAAAGACCAAGGGCTGGATGATGGTTGAAATAACTTAAGAGCAGACGGGCCACATACGAGGATGACTCGGGAGGGATGAGGGAGAGACAATTGTTTAAACCCGGGTTCTCGATCTCGCCATCTGCGGCCTGAGGCTAGGAAAATATTAAATGATGGGAAATAATTGTCCCAGGGCTAAGATGGACCTATGGAGGACAATGTTCAAGGCAGGTTGTTCTATCTGGAGAGTCCGAACGGCTCGTTTGGGTTCGGGTGATCGGCTGCGATTGGTGACGTCGAGACTGATAAGATAAGACCCCGCGATTGGCGCGTGCGGTGACTAAAGCGGTTTGCTGATAGCGTGCTTGGCACAGTCTATAGAGGTAAAGGATGGTGTAATCGATGTTAGGAAGGAGTTGAGATCAATTTGGATATGTGCTACGATACAACAAAAGAAGAATATTCACATGTCGGAACGCCTAAGTTAGTGAGTTAATATTCCTTTACCCTAGTCGGATACGCAAAGGAATGGTCAATCTGTAGAGGTCATAGGGAGAGGTTGTAGTTGCCTCTACTCAGCCTAATTCTTCTTGGCCTCGCTAGGGCTACCACCAGTGGTCGGAAGTCCCATGAAGATCTTGAACGAGTCATAGCTGAGAGACGGTTAGCATGGAGCAATAAAGGGAACGAAGTCAACTGGGAAGGGAAAGAAATCCGTACATCATCCACTGGAGACCGGTCTATACAAACTGTCAGTAATGTTCATTCAGAAAGCTCTGGAGATAGTCACTTACCAAGGTACCGATCATCACGATACGGACGGGCAATCCATTCCACAAACCGCGGAATCCAATTTCACCATAAATACGACTCATCGCAGCACCAAAGGCCTCGCCAATTTGACGGTTAGCATTCAATTTGCTAACCATCACATCCGACGGGTGTGAGACCACGGCACAGAGAATACCAGCCAAATAGCCACTCGTGAATGCAACCGCAGTCTGTGCACCCTTGTTGTAGTCTGATTTCTGGCCCGGCAGAGTCTTGTAGATCATCTCGACGATCGTCTCGAACGAGGCAAACTTCATCATAGTGTAGGGAATCTGACGACCCCAGAGTGGGTACAGGCCCTTGTACAGACTGGGTGGGGAATATCAGCATACTTGCTTTTAAAAACAAGCTTGTTTCATCATCAATCTGCCTGTGGGAACGGCTTACCCGGATACACCCTCCTTGGCAACGACTGTGGAGATACCACTGAAAGTACCTCGGAAATCAGGAGGAATGGTGGTCTGCATGCGCACCTTGACAGACTCGAATGGGCAGAGGGCGACGTCGGCGATCAGCTCGGCGGAAGCACTGGCAACCAGATACAGAGAGGTCTTCCATTTGGCAGCACGCTCTTGTCCGACCAGATCGCTGTAGAACTTTTTGAAGTACTCATATCCGCCATATTTGAATGCTCCTTGGGCCTTTCATGTGTGTATATGAGTGAATCTTTCCAAGAACAAAGGCATTGGGGGTTCAGCTCACACTATAGCCAAAGAAAGTGGGACTCCAGCCGGTAAACACGCCGCGGAAACCCTCGGCAGCGCGAATCGTGTGGAATGCTTGCATGTTGCTCTTGTAGAGCTTAGAGTCGACCTGGCGGCGACATTTGATGAGATCAAGAGGGGTCACTGCAGTGTGAGTGAGGCCCTACGGAGGACCGGATCAGCAATCGAGATCCCGTCATTTGCATATCTTGGATGATATATACTCACACAGGCGAGCAAACCGCCAAAGGTACAGGAGGCATAGTATTTGGGGGTCCACATCTCAATCTTGCCAGCTTTCTCCTGTGCCTTGTGGCTGGCAATATTGTATTCTCGCGCGGCTTCTTGAGCTATCGAGTCGGCCGTCTTCTTCACGTCATCGATCGCACTCCAAGCGGAGAAAGGCTCGCGCCTCTTGGAGGCCTCATGGAGGGACTCATTTGAAAGTGCCGGCTGTTGCTTACCCAGCACACCAAGAGGGTGCTGAGCCGCAAAAGTCGCAATGATCGAGTCCGGGAGCATGTTGATCTGTCACTCATCCAAGGATGTACACTGTCAATGCGGGTCCTTAAAAGTGGGGACACAGCGATCGGAGACGCCAGGTCGAACGTGAATGGAGGGAAAGGGTACTAGCAACGAACCGATCGAGTCTCGCAACACACAGTATCAATGTGTTTTTTGAGGAAAGAAGTGAACTTGATCGAAAAGCACTGAATATTCCTGCAAGCAAGGCTGAGAAACGACTCGACTCACAAGGCTGGCGCTATCAAAACTGACTCAAAGAATGACGTATCGGGTCAGCGGGTCTTGGCGTGCGAAAAAGAGGAAAAGCGCCAAATTTCGCCAAAAAGAACTGTAATGCGACCTCGAACGACGTTTCCCTCCACACCTCCCAACGCCCCTGAAACCACATTCCTACATACACAATGGCTTCCTACCAAACGGGCAGCGAGGCCTACACTCGCGAAAACCAAACATCAGCCCCCGCGGCCCCGCAAGCTGCCTGGGCCGACAAGTACCGCGGGGTTGGTCCCCTCTTCCCCTCCTTTTAAGGTCTAGAGCTGTCCGAATACTGATTTAAAGGAACTATAGGCTACTGTCGAAGACCTCGACCCTCCTCCTGCACTGTCGGTCTCTCCCAATGACCCCGTTTCCGCTGCCCTGATGACCGCCTACGAGCGCGACTACACCCACCTCACCGTCATCGACGCGGCGAAGCGATCCCTCCTCGGCTACCTGAGCATTCCCCGGTTAAAGGAGCTCCTCCAGAATGGTACCGTCAAGGATACTGATACAGTTGCCTCGGCCATGCAGCGGTTCAACCGCAAGCGTGGCATCTACCAGGTGATCACCATGGAAACGCCATTGGAGGAGTTGGAGCAATTCTTCGAGACCGAGACGGGTCCCAACGGCGAGAAGCGGGAGAAGCAGCAGTTCGCCGTTGTAACCGATGTGACACGCAAATTTGTGCTTGGCGTTGCGACCAAGGCCGATCTGGAGGAGTTTGTCAAGCGCCGGCCGGCGTGAAGTGGGAGGGCATATAATCGTATCTTTGACCTATGTGGTCAAGCCTCTGCAATGTGGGAGCAAAGCATATCGGCGTCCTCCGAGGGATTTGGGCATTGGGAATCGTTCTTTCTATCTTCGTTCTCCCGGAGTGTATATGGGCCCCTTCAACATGGACATGACATCTTTAACATCTGTCGGAATGGAAAGGGGGGTTTCTCGAGGTACATGTGTGAAGCCAAAAAGTCTGGGCTGGAGCCAGGCATGGGAATGTGTCTTATGATATCCAACAACAATACAAAATTTGCTTTGTAGCTGAGAATCCGGTCTGGGGCAACGACAGCTCTCGAGCCGAGCCCTCAAACTGCCCTGATCAATTAGGATAATATTTCCTTCAACGCCGTGAAACCAGAATAAACATAGAGCCGAAGATCAGACATCCCCCTGAAGACTCGATTGCACTACTGTGCTTTCTTGGACTTGGCCTTTTCGGACTCCTTGTTCTCACCCTGGTCTTCCAGCCAGGCAACGTAGATGTACGCGAATAAGACCACGTTGGCAGTAACGGCAGCCGCAATGCCGGCAAACGTTGAGTTTCCTGTTACCCAAATTAGCAAACAGTCTTGAGGAGCGCTTTGGGTGCGCGGATCGTCATTCCAATCTAACCTCTGAAGACCGTGTTCACTGTCAAGAAATAGATGCCGATGGGGCCAAACACCATGGCCGCCGTGAAGGCAAGAAGCTTGTAGATCACATCCCTGATGATTCAATAGTGTTAAACATATGATTTTGGGTCTTAGTTGAGATGCGGTTGAAGCCCCACGTACGCTGGCACAGCTGGCGTGATGTCAGAATCACTCTTTGGGACGGGCTTCGCCGCAGCATCGGCGTAGCTTTGTCCATGGGGTCGGCGGGCAGACATGATGTGAGGGTTATAGTATTATAGGAATTCAATGTTGTTTCCAATTGTTCCAGTATTTGCTGAATTTGTGATTGTTGATAGTGCAAGTTTGTGTCGGGGGATATCAGGGTTGATGGAGCTAAGCTAGCTACCTATCGGATTTCCGATGCACACGTCTTGGCTTTCCCCTTCCCTTTTGGTACTCAGACCCTCGCCGCTTTTGCTCACTAAGTAGATCTGAGCACGTCTCTGAGAGAGTGCATTATGTAAGCACTCTGTTCTGTTAGTTACTCAGCAGGTCTGATCATTAACTAACGTAATTCCCGGCTGTGTCGTACACCCGGTTGTCCCGTACACCCCAAACACCATAGTAAATGCAATATTTTAAAATAGGATTTCCCAACCCATAAGGGTTTATATAAGTCTAGAGGATATTCAGATGTTAGGTATGTCCCATGGAACATATATATCGGGTCAAAAATATTTTGAGGTCCTGCAATGTGTATATATATAAAAGAACATCACCTTATAAACATGTATTTATGGTAATCCATGTAAATAACCATTTACACTACTTATCAATAAATCCATGCTATTATACATGCTATCAGGAACTATCCTGCCAAAAATCAAGCAATATCATGTTCTCGTTGTTGTTGTATGGCCACCTAAAATATCGCATTTACTATGGTGTTTGGGGTGTACGGGACAACCGGGTGTACGACACAGCCGGGAATTACGTTAACTAGTTAGTTAACTATATGGTTTCTAGGAGAGCATTTGATAGGCCGCATGAATTGCAAATAGATTTGTGAGATCCAGTATGTAAATTGGTACCTGAGCGAGCCTGTGGCAGACACCATTATGGAACGAAAAAAAAGAAAAAGAAAACAAAACTAGTCTGCGCCAGGTCGCTGCGGCGAGTTGGGTTAAGCGTGGAAAAAGAGGTCCAGAATGCCCTCTGGACGCTTGAAGTCCTCGATCCACTGCTTTTGCTCCTCGAGCAGCGCACTAGCCCTTTCAAATTGCTCATTTTCGAGAGCCTGCACAATTTTGGCACTGAGTCCTTTCACCCGACTCAAAATGCGTTTAGCTTCAGCCCATGCATCACTAGCCATCTTCTTGCTGATTGATGGCTTGTTCCGTTGGTGGCCCTGATTTTGACGCTCTGGGGTCGACCCTGTCTGCGCATTCCGCCATAAGCTGCATCGCTCGTGTTTTCCGTTCCAGATACAGTTTGCACAGGCCGCAAGATGGCCTTCTCCGCCCTCCAGTTGCACGCACTTTGCCTATTACTTCATCAGTCATCTTCATTCCCGCCAGTTAACTATCAAAGTACTTGGAAGGAGTTACATACCCAAGGGCCGAAAGCCTTTAGACAGCTGTCGCACTGCTTCTCATCGAGCTGGACCACTCCCTGGCAGAAGACAGCTGCTGATTCCACGTTGGCGAGGCTGTTGCCAATGATTTCATCCTGGCGTCTGCCACTCGCGAAGTAGCGTTTCCGGCACGTAAGCTCCCGCACCGGTTCGTTTTTTAGCAGCTCGTGGAGTTTACCCTTGAGGTGTTGCGTCTGACGAGTCTGACGAGTCTGGCGAGCGACTCTAAAAGGGGCCAGCCAGATAAAGTGTGCCCACTCCGCGGGAGGTCGATCCATTTCCCCAGCATGGGCCTCCGGAATAACCAACGGCTCCCCGATATTCCGTACCGAAAGCTGATGGAAATCCCGGGGGTTGTCCTGGACTGGATCCGGAGTTTCTGGCATTTTGGTGATGTTGGTAGAGAGGCAGGAGACAGGTGGTGACGATGGAGATTGATGAGTCGATGAAGGAGGATATGCCAAAGGAGATGTAAAAAGAGACGTAAAAAGAGATGTAAAAAGAGATGTAAAAAGAGATGTAAAAAGAGATGTAAAAAGAGATGTAAAAAGAGATGTAAAAAGAGATGTAAAAAGAGATGGAGAAGAGGATGGAGATGGTAGATGTAGAGGGTGGATGGAGATGGAAGTGGTGATGTGATGGAAGTGGTGATGGAAGCTTGAGGATGAAAGGCTGAAGAGTGTTGCCTCGAGGGTCATGGTGATCTGCCTAATTAACCCCAAATGCTATTTAATCTCCCTCTTACACCTCTGAGACCTATATGCTACATCTACTCTCATCTACAATCTACACCTACTCTTATCCGCCGACGGTACGTAACGCCTAGAGAGCATCAAGGAAGAGGCTTATATCTCGTCTGTCATAAATCCGCTTTCTTAGAGGCACCGAAAACATAGGTATTATTTTCTAATCGCTTTCAGCGGTTTTCTTTAGTGTTCTTATTTTTCGTCGTAAAAGAGAGATCTCTCTCTATGCCTTAGAAAAGCTAGTATAGATCTCGAGATCGGAGTAGGGGAAGGATAGCGATTAAAGGAATAAGTACGGGATAACTATTTAAGAGGCTTAGAGTGAAGGGAGAGAACCTCTATTTGTACTTAAATGTTTAGGGTACAGATCACTAGTACTATTTATCACAGAGACTAAACAATCGCTTTTCCCTGGTGCCTTTCTTTATTTTGGAAGGCTTTACCTCACCTTCTTTTCCTTGGAAGGATGCAATCACTCAAGAAATGGGCTCACAAGGGAAAAGAAGGGATACACAACAGTGATGCGCGAAACAAGCAATATTGTAGGGCGCTGCGCTTCAAAGTTGGACTGAGCAAGGCGGAACTGGGTGCTTGATAGATGGCTCAGACGGGTCTCTGAGTAGTTAACGTTGATCAATGAGCTGACTGATCAGACTCACTAAGCGCCCTCTGAGACGTCACGTGAATACTCTGATCAGCTCTTTGGGTCTGAGTCTGGCCTGAGATTTAAGTTACTCAGTGAGTCTGACTCTGAGCGCCCTCGTAAAAGCGGCGGCATGTCAGAATGGAAAGCCCCACCTGGCAGAGAGTGACCCTAACCTTATTGTGGAGACAGAACTAAGATCCCCCGGTCACATGGTTCACAGAGGTTCAGAGCAACCATCCCATTGCAATTTCAGCATGAATACATTCCAGATCCAATTGACCAATCTAGATATCCAAAGTTGAGGGATTATTCTAAATATCACCACACTACCTTCCATTCGTATGATTGAACACCGTTAAGACGCTCCATCGAGTATCGATCAAAAGTCACGTGATTCATGGCGCGTCGGGATCGCGTCTCCGCCGGCAGAAAAAACGTTCCTGGCGAAAGTAGTAAAAGTGGTTTTGTATACACGGTTGACCTAATGACAGGAGGGCGGGCCTCGACTGCCAAAGTGGGACAAGCGCTAACTACAGCAATGGACGATTCGGTTCCTGATACTCCCATTCGGGGAAGCAAGCCTGCTCCTGGCACCCCTGACAACGATGAGGACTACGAGACCATCGCCACCTTGCCGGCGCATACCATGACTCCCTCCCAGCGATTGACCCAGGCAACGCAACTAGTCGATATGCCCTATTCTCGACCGAATACGGTAATTCAGGTCGCTGCCTCCTCGCCCATGGCCCCTGCTGCCTCCCCACCCACCCAACGTGCCCCCGGCGGAGGACTGTTGAGCTCCCTCATGGCTCCTTCTGGCACATCCTTCCGTCCCCCAGCTACCACCGTTCGCCCGACGAAAAGAACTCCAAACTTCGACATGGATGACGGCCCCACCTACCGAGGCGGGTCTTCGGACGACGACGAGAACCGCATGGACATCAAGCCTGCCATGTTTGAGAAAACTGCTCGAAGCCCCGAAAAGGTTGCCGAGTCGCCTGTGCGCGCTGAGCCTGGCTCTATAGATCGCTTCCGGGAAATTACCTCATCTGCCATTTACGACCCAAATGCGGCAGGCACGAAGCGCTCTGCCGATCAAATGAGCCCTGCGGACGCCTCTCGAGGCGTTGCTACCAAAAAGCTCCGACAAGGTGCTCCTTCTCGCGCGCAACCTGTGACTGCCCATATCTCGACCGTGCTGGACATTGCCGATTTCCGGATCCGAGTCAAAGTGGAGCGCATTCTGAAAGTCATGCCCACAAAGTCTGTACACGAGTGTGTGGAAGCTCTCATGTCGGCCAATGGAAACTACGATATGGCTCTGGATCTACTCGCGAATGAACCTGTCCGCGCAAACGGAAACGGAACCCGAAATGCCGCTATTGAGATTGAGTCTTCAGATGACGAGCTGAGTGCCGAGCCTGTCCGCAACATGGGACAGATGGCCAAGCAGAAGATCAAGGCTCGCGGTACCATTCAGGACAAATGGGCTGCCTCAAGGTTGCCCGGTGCCTCTCTGAAGGAAGACGAGGTGAAGCCCCGCGGTCGTCTCATGCGCGGTCCGAGGAATCGGGACTCTCCGGCGCTTTCTGATGCCATTGTGATCGATTCGGACGATGACTCGCCCCCAAAGAAGAAGCCGGGGCGCCTCCAGAAAGGCCCTCGCCGTACCCGATCTCTCACTCCGGAAGCTGTGCTGTCAGATTCGGAGGATTCCGATGTTCGTGAGGAAGATGCATCTGCCGGTGACCTGGACCAAAAGGTTCTACGATTCTTCAATACCTGCCAACCCCACGATCTCGCCGACATTGCCGCGGTTCCTCAAGAAACCGCCGAGCTCATTACCTCGCAGCGCCCGTTCACCAGCCTGGGCCAGGTCCGCGAGGTCAGTGCCCCGGTGGATGAGAATGCTAAACCCAAGGGCAAGGGCAAGGGCCGCAAACCTCTCAAGCCCGTGGGCGACAAAATTGTCGACAAGTGTCTGGATATGTGGACAGGGTACCTGGCGATCGACGCGCTCGTTGCAGAATGCGAGGCGTTAGGAAAGCCCGTAGCCGTAGAGATGAAGAAGTGGGGTGTGGACATTTTCGGTAAGAGAGGTGATGCTGAGCTCGAGCTTGTGAACCTGAATGGGTCTCACGATTCGGGGATCGCAACACCTTCCTCAAACCATCAGTCTCCTAGTGAAGATGATTCGGACGATGATATTCGACCGGTGGCTAAATCCCGAAAGTCTCAATCGAGTAGTCAGTCCGGTTTCATCTCACAGCCATCCATCATGGCTAAGACTTTGGTCTTGAAGGATTATCAGATCGTCGGTCTCAACTGGCTGGCGCTACTGTTTGAGAAAAAGATGAGCTGCATCCTCGCTGATGAAATGGGTCTCGGCAAGACCGTTCAGGTCATCTCTTTTCTCTCGCATCTCTACGAAAAGAACATCAAGGGGCCTCACTTGGTCGTTGTCCCCTCCTCCACCATTGAGAACTGGCTTCGCGAGTTCAAAAACTTTTCCCCAAATCTCGTGGTCCAGCCTTACTACGCAAATTTGGCTGAACGTGGCTTCCTTCGCGAGCAGCTAGAGAAAGAACGTGACTCGATCAATGTCGTGGTGACAACCTACACCATTGCCAAGGCTAAGGTGGATGCAAAGTTTCTTCGCGACATGAATTTCTGTGTTTGTGTTTACGACGAAGGACACATGTTGAAGAACTCGCAGTCACTTCTGTACGACAAACTCATCCGCATCAATGCCGAGTTCCGACTTCTCCTTACGGGTACCCCGTTGCAGAATAACCTGCAAGAGCTGGCTTCTCTGCTGGGCTTCATGTTGCCTGGAGTCTTTAAACAACACAAGGAGGAATTGCAGGCCGTCTTTGCCAACAAAGCCAAGACGTCCGACGATTCGCACGCAACTCTCCTGTCAGCACAGCGCATTGAGCGTGCCAAGTCCATGCTGAAGCCTTTTGTTTTGCGCAGGAAAAAGACACAGGTTATTGACTTGCCCGCTAAACACTCGTACGTCGAGTACTGCGAGATGAAGCCGTCGCAGCGGGATATATATGACCATGAAAAGGAGCAAGTCCGCCAGCTTATCGAAGACCGTGCTGCTGGCAAGAAGACTGGCTCAAAATCCGCCAACATCTTGATGAAGCTACGACAAGCAGCCATCCACCCCTTGCTCGCCCGGCGTCATTACACTGAAGCCATTCTTAAAAAGATGGCTAAGAGCTGTCTGAAAGAAGAGAAATGGGCACTTTCTGATCCAGCCATCATCGAAGAAGAGTTGCAGGCTTACAACGACTACGAGTGCCACCACATGTGCCTTGAGAACCCGAACTCACTCGGCAAATACAAGCTCAAGAATGATGAGTGGATGGACTCTGGCAAAGTCGAAAAGCTTCGTGAATTGCTCACCCGCTTCGTCGCCAACGGCGACCGCACCTTGATCTTCTCGCAGTTTACCATGGTCATGGACATCCTCGAGAACGTCCTCGAGACTCTCCAGATGGAATTTGTCCGCCTGGACGGCCGCACAAATGTCGAAGATCGTCAGTCTATCCTGGACGCGTTCCACGAGCGTGTGGATATCCCCGTCTTCCTCCTCTCGACCAAGGCCGGCGGTGCAGGAATTAATTTGGCCTGTGCCAACAAGGTCGTCATCTTCGACTCCTCCTTCAATCCCCAGGAGGATGTCCAGGCCGAGAACCGTGCCCATCGTGTTGGCCAGACACGCGACGTTGAAGTGTTCCGCTTCGTCACTCGCGAAACCATTGAGGAGCAAATCTACGCCCTCGGTCAGACCAAGCTGGCACTTGACCAAGCCGTTGCGGGAGATGATGATGGCGTCGCGGCCAAGAAGACCGAGGAAGCTGGTATGAAGGCTGTGGAAAACATGGTTCTCGCAGACATGGAGAAGAAGGACAGTCCGGAGGGGAAACAGTAGGGCGGAATACGGAGACATGTTGTGGGAGATGTGTGGTGGTGGCCTTTTCGGTGTTTGGGAAGATTTCTTGCATTTTCATCTGGGCGTGATTTGGCATGTACACATGTCGCTGGTGTTTTCTGTGACGGTTCGATTGAAAGGTGCATAACGCATACGAGCATGTTAGAGTAGACCGAATAAAGTTTAATTTTCGACGATTTTAGTACTTTCCTGCTTTACTTCGCATCAAAGCACTTAGTACTGATGGGTGAGGTCCCCCGTGGTTTGCTTGAGGTGGAGTATTGAGATTGGTTGCCATGCAGATGAAGTTATAGAGCAACAGGCGTTCAATGTTCGAGCTACAACGCTCTCTTTCTGTAAAGAGAAGTTTAGAATGGAGAACGTAAAAGATTATGGAAGCCTTGTATATCGTAAACTCATGTACCGTACGTATATTATCTATGTATTTTTGGGGGAATCTATGAACAAGAAAATGAGAACCAGGGAACCACATCCCAAATGATGAAGGAAGTCGACAGAGGTCTCATAACCAGGCTATGCAGAAAGACAAGAGAAAAAAAAAATGGGGATATTGGGAGGGGAAGGAGAAGGCAAGTTTATACTGCAACGCTGGACTGCTGGGAGACCTCTGCAGCAGCTGGGACTGATGGGTCAACGGTGGTAGTGGTGGCCTGCTCGGATGCGGATGCGGATTTAGTTGGCTGTGGGATGGACGAGGTGCGGATGGGACCAACATTATTCGTAGAGGTGGTATTCGACTTGGCAGGTCTGGAGCTACCGCCGCCAGCGGCACGAGCAGACTCATTATTTTCCTTGGCATTCTGCACAGCCTTGGAAACAGCCTGGGAGTGCTCGCCATCCCCGAGCTCCTGCTTCTGTGTGAGGTCGAGGATCTCATCTAGCTGCATCGCCGCAGGCACCAGATCATCAAACTTCAGACGACGGCAGACATCGGCATAAGTCTTGGACTGCTTGGCGTCCTTGAATTCCTTGACTTTCCCGGGAATCAACATGTTGAGCAGGTACTTGGTATTGCCGTAGCGATTCTCGCTTTCGATGCAGAACTTGAGATATTGGTAGACCACGTCGCGCCACGGGTCGAGACCGCCGTCCGCCTCGGAGCGGAAACAGGAGGAATTGGCTTCTGCGGACACTGCGATCATTGCGCCGTCGACGCCGTATTCTTCCATTAGCTTCAGTCCGTGGTCGCGGGAGGTGACGTCGCCGTTCATCAGGCACGCCACGCCGGCCTTGTGACAGACATCGGCTACCATGCGGAGCTGGTGACGGATAGCGCGCTCCCGGGGCCGCATGGGGGTTGTGCGGCAGTGGACGGTCAGACCCGTGATACCGGTGCGAACGAGGCGGGTGACGAGCGCTTCGGTAAGCTCGGGAGTCTCGAGGATGCGAATCTTAACGGAGATACCAATCTGATAAGGCTCGCCGACCTCGCGGACTAGCGTCTCCAGAATGGAAACTAGTTTATCGGGCGTACGCAGTAGCGCAGCACCCATGCCGCCGCTCGTACTGAATGGCTTAGGACAGCCCGAGTTGACGTCGATACCCCAGACATCCCCCGCAACAACCTTTGCCGCCTGCACGGCAAGATCGGGGTTGGCAGTACCCATTTGGAAGATGAGTTTGCCCTTTTCGCGGACGGGGTCGAGGCGGTAGATGACTGACGGTTTGGCGGCTTTTTCGACGCGGCCGCCATTCGAGGGCATCCGGGTAAATTCGATAGTTCCGTTGCGTGGGTTGACGCGGCGCTCGGCACCGATGAGTGAGCGATCGATAGTCTCGGGGCCCCAGACGAGGTCCGCACCGTAGTGAAGAGCGAGCAGGCGCGAGGGAAGTTCGCCCGATCGAACCATTGGAGCGAGGACGATTTTGCCGCGATAGTCGACGCCTTTGGGTGGGATGGGCACGCGCGGCACTTGGGCCGGGGTGGTGGCGACGGATTCGGCGAGAGAGGTCATCTTGGAGCGGAGGAATCTGATCATAGCATTCTGGGATGGGAAGGAAAGAGAATTCTCTTTGGTATTTCCTCTGGAGGGGAAAATGGTCGATGCCGCACTTTTCTGGGGCTCTCATCGGCCACATCCGCACGGTCACGTGCAGATAGGGGCGATAATGGGGTTTTTGGTGTTTGACTTTTTTTGTTTGCCTGATTGATGCCTTAAGACGTGCCTTGATTCAACCACGACAAGTTGATTGTTCTCGTCTCAAGTGTGGTTCGAGTTCCCCTTCCCACACTTATTGGCTTACTCAGGCAACATTGACTTTCCTGTCCAATCCTACACTTTCGCACTTTACGACTGATCTTTGGGATCCGAAAGCATTATGCCTATATCATGGACATTGCTTAGTATGGAAAATGAACTGGGAGTATCTATTAAAGTAGCTAGCAAAGTATGGATAGAGACCGTCCACCAGCCCGATATCGGGTTAGCACTCGCAGGGAGAAAGTATGAAGAGTATGGAGTACATGCAGAGTACATGTATCGCTGTAGGTACCAAGAAGTAGCAGTACATACACGCACATCGGGTGGAGGAGCACGAGACCTGGGGCAGAATCAAATGATCGAAGCTATGGCATGACTTGGAATTAAATAGTCGCAAGATATACGAGCACTCCGCATACATACGCAAACTATCACTCGGTCTGGAACAGCATCGGGCGGAATGCCAATTTTCGGAGGGTTGGCAAGGTTGGCAAGGCATTCGCAATGCCGGACCTCGGAGGACCCGCCGAAAAGGACCCGCGACCACGATTCTCTTCTGGAGAGGAGCACCAACAAACACGGGACAGGGCCAACAGCAAATCCGTGTTCCCCCTGGACGTCTGCCTCGCAGGACACGCAACCCTGATCAATTGGGCCAACCTTTTGGCCGGACCAAACCCTCCTCGAGACAGGTTCATCGACCGATCTCTCCATTCGAAAGCCAACTTCGCCGTTAGCCAATGGCTCTGGCCCCTTCTCCCTTGGCCCGACTGGGATTTTCGTTTTCGACCTCCACCGCCTCCCGCCGAGTCTGGCGCACATCAGCAACGCTGGCGCCCCCCACTTGGACAGCCCCTCTTGCGTCCTCCTTTTCTCCCCCCACTACGTCTTCTTCCTCTTCTCTCTCCCGAGCTGCTTTGATCACCAGGCATTTCTCTTCCTCCACACCCAAAATGTCGTATACCGTTCGCAAGGTCGCTCAGCCTTACACGCTTGAGCACCGTGTTTACATTGAGAAGGATGGCGTCCCCGTCTCTCCCTTCCACGATATCCCCCTCTACGCCGACCAGGAGCAGAAGATCCTGAACATGGTCGTTGAGATCCCCCGCTGGACCAACGCTAAGCAGGAGGTACGGTCGTTCAATCGCCATTTGCGACACCCAAATTACCATAACCCAGTTTTACTCTCGTGTCCGATGCTGATTTGCTTGCAACTACCTATAGATCTCCAAGGACGAGTTCCTGAACCCCATCAAGCAGGACACCAAGAAGGGCAAGCTGCGCTTCGTTCGCAACTGCTTCCCCCACAAGGGTTACCTCTGGAACTACGGTGCCTTCCCCCGCGTAAGTGGATCGACCCAATTGCAACATCTGCAATAAAAACACACCACCCCGCCATCAAGGACACAGCCATTGACTCAATTGATATAGACCTGGGAGGACCCCAACTCCATTCACCCCGAGACCAAGGCCAAGGGTGACAACGACCCGCTGGACGTTTGCGAGATTGGTGAGCTGGTCGGCTACACCGGCCAGGTCAAGCAGGTCAAGGTTTTGGGTGTCATGGCCCTGATTGACGAGGAGGAGACCGACTGGAAGATCATTGTCATTGACATCAACGACCCTCTGGCGTCCAAGCTCGACGACATTGAGGATGTCGAGCGTCACCTGCCCGGTCTCATGCGTGCCACCAACGAGTGGTTCCGCATCTACAAGATCCCCGACGGAAAGCCCGAGAACCAGTTCGCCTTCTCCGGCGAGTGCAAGAACAAGAAGTACGCCGAGGAGGTCATCAAGGAGTGTTCCGAGGCCTGGGAGAAGCTCATCTCTGGCAAGACCAACGCTGATGACATCAGCCTGTACGTTCCACGCCCTCCTTTCAAAATGTTTCTATCCGTGTCTGCAGACTTTGGCTAATCCACTTTCTCTAGTGCCAACACCCAGCTCGACCAGAACCGCGCCGACCAGTCTCAGGTCGCCGCCATCCCCCGCGGCGAGAACCTGGCCCCTGCTCCCATTGACGGCAGCATTGACAAGTGGTTCTTCATCTCCGGCGCTGCCGTGTAAATTGTCTCACCTCTCGCTATTTTCGAATTACCAGAACAAAAATGTCAGTGCTCGCTATCACATAGATGGTGGGGGTATAATATTCAATTGAGATTCGGACCAGGATCCCACTGTAGTGTGATCCCGCCAAACACGGCTTGCTTGCGTCCACTCGAGGGTTCCTCAGATGCAATCGGACTGAAGGGGACAAACAAAATAGTATAGTGTAGATCAAATATTCATGAGACTGGTATATCTACTTGTGGAGAATGCTTCCTGAGAGCTGAAACAAAAACACACACACTGTCAAACACTCTCACCACATGCAATTGAGTATTCCAACGCGCCAAAAAAACCACATATCAAGACAAATATATAATACAGAACCACAGAAACCAAGCACAATACATCCAATAACCATGTAGTCTATAAAAAAACATGGACCTGGCAATGTGATATGCCTCGTCCAGCTCAACCCTTCAAACTGGCCTCCCGCTCCAAAGCCCGCCCAACCCGCGAAATCTCCTCAACCACATCCCCAATCTTCATACCCCGCTTGCCAACCTCCAGGGTGACCTCCTTACCACCCTTGAAACCGATCGTCATCACTGGCTGCTGTGTGGAGTTGCGCGGCAGCTGCGTGACCTTGATGTCGATGTGTGTGGGACTGGCCGGGGATGCTGTGGAGGGGGTACGGAGCAGAGAGAGGAGGAGGCGACAGGGCCGGGAGGCTTGAACGAAGGGATTGAAGGTTGCGCGGAAGGTGGTGATTGTCTGGAGTGGGAGAGACATTTTGGTTGGTGTTGTGGGGGTCGGATTGAGCTGGTTGATGGGATTGATGTCCGGAATCACAAGTTTATAGGTAGATCTTTCGCTGTTTGTCACATGAGCGGATGATTCATTGAGGTATCACTGAGATTATGGTTCTGGTGGTCGCGTACCTGGTAGAATTCGCGATGGTTGGTCTCCCAGAAGTTTTTTGCGGCGGAGTCGTTTGATGACTTTCGGTGTTCGGGTGCCGGCAATATTCTCAGTGAACAAGAGGAGAGAACGGGGGATCAGTCGTAGAGAATGTAGCCTGGCTCTGGATGGCTAAATTGCGGAAGAATCTCGACGATTAACTGTCCGAATAAACGTTTAGGCCGAGTTGCGGTTGCGGGCTCCGATGGAGATGACCGGTGTTTGCCGAATATGCAAACAGGTCGGTATGAAAGCAGTGACGCCCACGCCAGCTTGTCAACTTGCGCTTCAACAAGTCTCCATTTCGATAAAGAAGCTTCTGGTTGAAACAAAACTAGGACAAACCAGGGAAATATTGAATCAAGTCTCCCGAACTTGACAGTTCCTCCCGCATATTTACGTCAAGACGCCGTTGTATGCACCATATCGTTGGGCCGTCCTGGTTTCCTACCCACCATGTCCGCAGCGCCCGCTCTCCAAGCCCGCTTGAAGGAACTTTCCACAACACTCGGCCAGATTCAACCTCTAATTGACCGATTGCGCAACTTTACGGCTTCCATCGGGCAAGGCGATGAAGCGCGCCTGGAGCTCGGAGCAGAAATACATTCGCAGCTGAAAGATGCTGAGGGTGAATTGGAGCTCTTGCGCGGGGACATTGATGCGCTAGATAATGGCTCGGAGGGGAGGAGGAAATCCTCCACTAATGGAGGGGAGAAAGAGGCTGAGAAGGAGCGGGTGGTTGCGATGGCGGGGCGATTGGCGGATGATTTGAAGAGGTATGTTTTTGAACAGTGCGAGGTGGATGTGTGTAAACTTGGGGGTTCTTGTTGTGCTGATATTGGGTGGACAGAACTCGGGGAGATTTTCGAAACGCTCAATTACAGGCCAAGCGGAATGCTGAGCTTGCAAAGCGCAAGGAGCGTGAGTTATTGTTGTCGAGGTCGCAAGATTCATCTGAGAAGCGGAATCCTTCAGCGAAGTTTACGCAGGATGATTTGGTGTTGAATGCTTCGAATGATGTGACCGCTGCTCTGCGCAGGACCCATCACTTGATGCAGGCTGAGCTGTCTCGGAGCCAGTTTGCTCATGAGACACTTGGTGAGTGATACTCCACAAGATTCTTGCCGGTGGCAGCAGATTTTCTGACATTTGTGTGAATAGAACAATCAACGGCCGCCATATCTTCCCTGTCAGAGTCCTACACCAGCCTTGATACGCTCCTCGCAAACTCTCGCAGCCTCGCAAATTCTCTCCTCCGTTCTCAAAAATCCGATACATGGTACCTCGAGACGGCGTTCTATATTCTCGTCGGAACTATCTCTTGGCTAGTTTTCCGCCGTGTTCTCTACGGTCCCATGTGGTGGCTCGTTTGGCTTCCGTTCAAATTCGCCATGCGCTTCGTTTTCGCTATCCTGGGAGCCGTCGGAATATCAAAGGGGTCCAATGAACTTGCTTCTAGCTCAGTTGCTAGCGATATAACTGCGACCATCCAACAGGCTGCTACTGCCGTGACAAGGGCAGCCGTCTCGAGTGGTGATGCATGGGAGAATGAGACACCTGATGAAGCCCAGCAGGATCGTATCATTGATAAGATTGGGCGCATGGTCGAGGATGGACAGTGGGATGGAACCAATATTGATGATATCTCGGCTGAAGAGATGGAAAGGCAAGATGAGATACCTCGCAACCCGAAGAAGCGTATGTATGAGGAGCAAGTTGTGCGGGATGAGCTCTAGAGAAGTTAAGCACGGGGGTGTAATGATAATCCATGTCGGTTATGAAGCATATTAGCGAACATTATACAGAATATACACCAGAATCTAGCGAAATGTATCCATTGCAAACCCAATTACTCATAAATTCTCTCTCTTTAACGTGCAAACGAGGCGCTCAGCTAAGGGTATAATTGAGTCTTTTGATTGGCTCACAGCTAAGTGCTGCGCGTGTCACGTGGAGACGCGTCTCTCGATCGCGGCGGACGTTTGGTCTCTCACCTGAGTCCCGACTACTCAACTACTCAACTCCCAAAGCACCAATCCTCCTTGCTGTGCTCGCATCGAGTGTGAGCTGACAATGGCATCTACTTTCTTCAACAACAAGGCCCGTGCCGCGGCCGCTGCTGCCTCTAGCAGCTCCAAGGCCAAAGCAAGCGACAGCAAGGAAGATACAACTCGTCTACAGCCATGGGTTGAGAAATAGTGAGTTTGCTTAGAACCATATTCTAGCAAGAATTTGGTTTAACATGAATCAGCCGTCCCAAAACCCTCGATGATGTCGCCGCACAAGACCACACAACCAAGGTCCTTCAGCGCACCTTGCAAGCTTCCAACGTATGCACCACCCTCCGATACTTTCACGGTCACCATTCAATTCTAATTATACATCCAACAGCTTCCTCACATGCTCTTCTACGGACCTCCAGGAACAGGCAAAACCTCCACCATCCTCGCCTTAGCCAAATCCCTCTTCGGCCCCGCTCTCTACCGCTCCCGCATTCTCGAACTAAACGCCTCCGATGAGCGAGGTATCGGCATCGTCCGTGAGAAAGTGAAAAACTTCGCCCGTGCACAACTCTCCCAACCAACCGGCCTCGACGCAGCCTACCGCGCACAATATCCCTGCCCGCCTTTCAAGATCATCATCCTCGACGAGGCGGATAGTATGACCCAGGACGCGCAAGCCGCGCTTCGCCGCACGATGGAGCAGTACTCCCGCATCACCCGATTCTGTCTGGTGTGTAACTACGTCACTCGCATCATCGAGCCGTTGGCTAGTCGATGCAGTAAATTCCGCTTCAAGAGCCTTGATAACGCCGCGGCGGGTGATCGGGTTGCGGAGATTGCGCGCGCGGAGAATCTGAAGCTCGATGATGGTGTTGTGGATACGCTTATTCGGTGCGGTGAGGGTGATTTGCGTCGTGCGATTACTTATCTTCAGAGCGCGGCGCGTTTGGTTGGTGCTACGCGTGCGGGTGGGAAGGATGCGGGTGGGAAGGATGCCGATGATGATGCTGAGATGACGGATGCGGGGAGCTCGGAGTCGGGTACTATTACTGTCCGGGCTATCGAGGAGATTGCGGGTGTTATTCCGGAGAGTATTTTGGATGATTTGGTACAGGCTATGCAGCCGAAGACGTCGGGTTCTTCGTACGAGGCCGTTTCCAAGGTGGTGACGGATCTTGTTGCAGATGGGTGGAGTGCTACGCAACTTGTCGGCCAGGTTTGTAATTCTTATGAACTAAGATGTGAGATCGCGTGCTAACGTGGACAGTTGTACCGACGGGTCGTATTCAACGAGGCTATCCCCGATGTTCAGAAGAATAAGATTGTTATGGTCTTTTCGGAGCTGGACAGGCGGCTGGTCGATGGTGCGGACGAGCATTTGTCTGTGCTGGATCTCGCTCTACGCATTGCGAATATCCTGCGTGGATGATGGGTTTGAAAAGCGAAAAGAACGATCCTTCGGGTTCAGCATGTGGTTGCTTCGGTGGTTTATCTTATTTCCTCTGGTTTCAATCGGAGATAATTGGATATTCGGCGAAGTTGACTAAATGCATAGATGGCGTTTGGCTGGGTTTGACTCATTGAGGCGTTATGTATCCATTTTATGGTTTGAGAGAATGAGGATGATTATGATACCCTGATATTCTCTTTCTATTTTCCAGTACCTTCTACCTGGCTCTTTCTGGGATGGCTCTTAAACTCCTCGTGGCGGGATCATGAAATCTGGACAATCTAGGTAACTGACACATACTCAAGTCCAGACCACCTATGTATGACTTGATTATGAAAAGCCAATACCCTAGAAACCTCGTGACCAAATACTAGGAAACTTTCCACTGTCGCATCTATTCAGCTCCGAAAGTCGGCTTTCGGGCATGGCTATTCCAAAAGACATGATAGATGAATGTCAGAACAGGTAGCCTATCACATATCGGCCGAATAGCGAAAATCATGAAAGATGTCCTTCCTCGGAAGCTATACCAAACTCCGCGGGACAGAGAACAAGAAAGACAATTAAGGCTACTTGCTGAGCCGAGCTTCGGGTTATGGTTGGTGTGGGGTAACGCTAATCTCTACATAAAGTCTTGTATTCATGGCTGATAGGTGGACAGCGCCTGGCTGCCTCGTATAATTGGAAAGGGACTGTACCGCCGAATTCAATTAGATGGATGCCGACGGAGTAGCATACATAGTCTCAGCCACTCCGTCGGAACATTCCCCTTCAATTGCCCCTCGCCAATACTCCAGGTCCGCGGAGTTCCTGTGATACAACTGCCCAAAGTTCCTTGATTGGACCAGAGGATGTTGTGCTACTGTTGACATAACGAGAAGTGATCGGTTAAGAACTCATGGGTCAGCGCCACCCCCGCATTTAGGTAGCGGATTTAGATAGACCCCGGATTCGTGGCTTGGCTATAGTATAGTCTCGCTGTTCTGACCGAATCTTGGTTTCTTGAAAATCCGTTCGTAGATGCTGGATTAAGGAGTCCTTTTTGCTGATAATATGTGAGATTTGATACTTAGAGAACCGACTTCAAGTCTTATCTGGCCTGTCTGCGAGGCAAATGTCTACTTTGACCACGTAGTGTGACAAGGCCTCGCTATCTACCTGCCGTCTAGGGAACTACCACCCAGCATGAGTCTTGCTTCAAGGATAATGCGGGGGAATACATATGATGGGGGTGTCGTTTTCTAGGCCTAAACTTAGATAAAGCTCCTGCCCTATCTGAATAGCTCTCGAAACAGGGTTAACAACCTATGTCCCCGGCCGATCACAAGTGTTTGAGATGTTGGCGAGCCCGGTCTGCTTCTCAATTCAATAGCATATGTATCTGATAAGTAAAATATTGTTTGAGAACTACCGATCTCAGCTTTAGCCTCTTCAATAATGATGATTCTATTCTAAGTTCTTCCTGGTTTGTGGAATGGCCGGTCCCCACTATGATAGCACATTCCAGGACCAAATGGCTGAGCTTAGCTTCCGACCCTGGAAAAGCACGTTCCCCTTGAGCGGGGATAAAGGCGAGTTTGGACCTAGTTCATCCCTAAGGTGAAGAAAACACATCATTTCAGAGTTTTGGATCCGAAGAAGTATAGTCAATCGAAGAGAATACAGTGATCAGTGCGCCGACGTTCGGCAATAAGATGGACGCATAGCCGCGGCATTGGCAAGGTATATAGTTGCAGGTCTTCCTTGATCCTACGCTGTTTCAGAGCACGCGGTGATTACTGCAGAAGCTGTTTTCAAAATGAGAAACCATATGCAAGCAGGGTGGTTTTACTCCCCCAGCCAAATGTCTCGATACTTTGCCACCCGAGCGTCAAGTCTAAAACCTCCTCGGGTATGTTTACCAAATGCTTCGTTCGATTCATGCAAGTCTAACAGCGTTGGGTATTAGAACAAACTTAGAAATCCTTACGCAATTCTTCGGGAGTTGACTACCCACCAATGGCTTATGTTTGCTGCAGGCTTCATGGGCTGGACCTGGGATGCCTTTGATTTCTTCACAGTGTCAATGACAATTACAGAAATCTCAGCAGATTTTGGTGTCTCTTACTCCGATGTCTCTTGGGTGTGTACAAACACTTAACAATGTCCATAAGCGTGGTACTGATATTCGTTCTGTACTAGGGCATGACCGTGACCCTTATGCTTCGATCCGTCGGTGCCATTATTTTCGGTATCCTCTCAGATCGATATGGACGCAAATGGCCCATGATCATCAACCTCGGTCTGTTCATAATCCTCGAGATGGTTTCTGGTTTCTGCAATACTCTTCCTCAGTTTCTGGGCGTCCGGTCTCTATACGGCATTGCAATGGGGGGTAAGCAAGCATTCCTCCAGGTTGGTACATGAATGATCGATATTGACCATCGCGCCTTTAAGGTCTCTTTGGTCCAGCAGCGGCCACTGCTCTGGAGGATCTTCCATACGAGGCCCGTGGTTTACTCTCCGGACTGTTCGAAATGGGTTATGCCACTGGTTACCTCCTCGCCGCTGCTTTCTATCGCGCCCTTGTCCCAACCACCTCTCATGGCTGGCGAAGTCTGTTCTGGTTCGGTGCAGGTCCCCCAGTTTTGATCATCATCTTCCGATGGTGTCTGCCCGAGACCAATCATTTCCAGGTCATGAAAGCCGAGCGAGAAGCGCGAGCCAATGCATTGGGAAATAACCATGCCAAAGCCGCAGGATTACGAGTCTTCCTTCGTGATGCTGGACGTGCGCTCCGAGAGAATTGGGTCCTATTCGTTTACTTGATTGTCCTAATGATCGGATATAACTCCTGTTCGCATGGTAGTCAGGACTTCTACCCGACCTTCCTCAAGGATCAAGTGGGGATGAACGCCACGAACACGACTATTATCACTGTTGTCGGCCAGATAGGTGCCTTGCTCGGTGGCTGTACCGTTGGCTATATCAGCACCTTTTTTGGGCGACGTCTGACCATGATGGTGGTATGTGTGATTGGTGGTGCATTGATTCCAGCCTATACAATGGTTCGATCAATGTCCCTGGTCGCTAGTGTGTTCTTCGAACAGTTCTGTGTCGGCGGTGTCTGGGGTCCAATGCCCATTCACTTGCTTGAGTTATCGCCGATCGCACTTCGCGCCGTGATGGTGGGATTGACTTATCAGCTTGGTAATCTTGGATCTTCCGCTTCTGCTACAATTCAGTCCATTATCGGAGAGCAGTTTCCTTTACCGCCGGGAGCGCATGGAAAGAAGAGGTTTGATTATGGAAAAGTCATTGCGATCTTTATGGGTGCTGTCTGGGTCTTTATGCTATTCTTCCTGTTCTGGGGACCTGAAATGTCACAAGAAGAAAGGGACGAGGAGGCGGAGGACTCAATGCGTCTGGAGCGACTCAGAGCCGAGGGTGTTAGCTTGGCTGAGATTGGACAGCAGCGTTTCTTGGGCAAGGGAGTCGATGAGCCTATGGTGGATATGGGTACGGGGCATCAGGACAGTGAGAAGGCTGAGACGGCTCATGTTGAGTAGCTATTGCGGCTCAAGTTGCTTATTTGAAGAAAGATATTTGATATGAAAGTTGAACAAGAAGTCGAACAAGAAGTCTATATCATGCATAATCCGAAAAAGTAACAACTCACCAGTATCGACAGATCTCTTTGTAGATTGACTCGGGATTTTCTAGAGGTATCAAATGCCGAACTCCCTCCACAACGGTCAACGAGACCTCGACTCCATTTTGACGTAAGAAATTAGCAACCTCTTTCTCAGCCCTCTCTCTGGTCTCGACTATATCGAGCTCTCCCACAATCACACTAGCTCGCATACCAGGCCGAGAAGCTAGAGCTTTGCGGACGTCCTGCGAGATGTCCTCCTGCATACCGTAGGAAAGCCAACCGGCTTTGGCAAACGGGGTGCCACTTAAGCTGTCGCGGACCACCAATTCAATATCAGAATCGGAGAGATTTTCAGGTTTCGCGAGTACATTGTGCACCGTCCACCGAACGCTATCCTCGGATTCATATGCCAGTAGCTGCTGAGCTTTCATGTCAGGAGGCAGATCCAGCGCAATTGGAGGTGCTGGTCCGATGAGAACGAGCCCTTTAAGAAATTTCCGAAGATCGTTACCCAACAGCCCGATGGTTGCGAGTGCGACCTTTGCGCCCATCGAATGTCCCACGAGAAGCAGCCCATGCTCGAGGAGATCATGTCTAGCTTTGTCTTTGTTGAGATGTGTTATAAGAGTAGCGACATCACTAGCCATCCCATTAATTGAGTAAGCTTTGCTGCTTTCATCACTTGGGCCGTTTGATTGACCCCAGCCTCGTAGGTCGATTGCGATCGTTGGATGAAGCTCACTCAGCGAAGTCGACGAATTCAAGTCCGTGAGTTTGTGCCATGTTTGCGAGCTACCACCCCAGTAATGAAGAAACAAGAGAAGGGGCTTTGAGTGTTCCTTGGCTGGCCGGGTGATTTGGGCATGTATCACTGTATTGGGAGAGGTTTGGAAGGAACAGGACTCCATGGTTGAGTAGGTAGATCCGGATGTATACAGCTGGGAATTTCTGCCGGGCAGTCGAAAAGAATGTTAGGTAGAATGCTGCTCTTTTGCGATTATCTTAACAGGAACAGGCTGGTTCTTTCTATAGTCGCACTTCTGGATCTTGTGGACTCTGACTGAAACCAGGAGGTGTACTATGGAATCATGAGGTGGAATCTTGATGGGGCCCAACATGTGGAATCCTCATTAGGTGGAGCTCTGATTCCACATAGTTCTCACTGATTTGATTGGTTGGCTAGCGTTAGTGTTTGCTCAGCCAGCCAATCATTTGCTTCTACTCTGTATCTGTATTTCCCTGTATAGTCTAGATACAGGTCCATGATGGCTTTGATGCAGCTGACAAGCTGAAGTTCCAGGCCGTATGACTCGTCTTTCGGTTGAGGATGGGCTCTCGAATGAAACAAGGCTCGCACAGAGTGCCTCATAATTATTAATCCGACTCTGGGAATCGTCTTCGTATTCGAGAATGACAGAAATGAGGCTTGCTTAAACTTGAGGTCAAATAGCCAGATTTATTTTATGGAGAAACCAATACTCGAGCTGTTCTACCCTGGTAAAGCAACCCTTTCATTATCATACTGTCCCATCACTAATGGAGACTCATTAGACGAGACGGAGAAGACTTCCGCTGAAGAAAATATCCTATCGCAATCAAATGTGCCGGTGATGCACCAAGGCAACAATACTATATCCACACAAAATTGTGCTCGGAGACAGCGAGACAAGAATCCGGTCTTACATTTGATCCAGATCAAGATTATTACCATCTTTCAACGGCCCTAATAGGCTGTAATCTCTTTATCATTCTCTTCGAAATCGGTGTAGGGGGAGTTGTACTTGTCGTGACTAGCTCTCATGACTCAATCGCTCGATTCCTGGTGAAAAAAGGCTCGATAAAATATATGGCCAACTTTATTGGCTTTGTTTTCTGTCTGTTATGGGTAAATATTCTTTTTTCATTTCTTATTGACTTGGAAAGGGGCAGGTTGCGCTGTCCTTAGGCGGGTATAACTGAGTACTCTAGTGACAAATACTGGCGTGGAAAGGTTAGTCGCATATTACATATAAAACGTAAGGAAACTTAGGTTGCTTAAAAACCAATCCCATGTCACCGTAATTTTCAACTTCACTTTTTCACGAAATATTTTGACTGTGCTCGGGCTAGCGCACCTACTTGCGGATACAGGCTATCAGGAATGGAGTACAGCTCAGCGCTTGATTTGTCTACCAAAGGCACGCCGGGATTCAATCAAACGCGCCTTCCTGTCCGGACACACTGCCTCACGGCTAACGGAATCTTGACATTTCCGGAAATTACTCCCGATTGGTGTAATTTTACCCACAGGGTACTAAGCTGCGTGAGCTTTGGACCGGTAGATCCACGCGCACCATTCTCTACCTGCAGCCAATCCGGCAGATCATCCTAATTCCTAACTTCCCAGGCAATCTCTCGTTCCTGATGAAGGGACCGGAAATTGTGCTTAATATAAACGATATGATATTTTCTCATGAGTCCCTATGTCACGTATGCTACGCGACGAAGCTTTACGAAGAGCAGAAGATTACATTCAGGCCGCCGCTAAACCACTAGTATGCTTCCAATGTTTTGAAAACCTAGAAGGATCGGGGGACCGTCGGATGAAACAATATTCTCGGCATAAACATCTTCTTCGTCACTTTAGGACTACACATATGGACGACCGTCACTGCAAGTACTGCCAAAGGTCAGTGGAGCATGAAGATGGTTTAAGGAGGCACGCTCATGAGAAGCATAGATTAAATAATTAGGCCATTCTGCTACAATACATTGCGGAACTGGCGCAACCACTCAACTCTGCGGTGGACTCTTATGCTGTTTACATTAAGGCCCACTGGTCTCTATTCATAGTTTTTCCGGGAGTTACGTATGTATTCCTTCGTACGTAGGTTACATATCATTCTCAGCCATGTATTCACTCATAAATTCAACACATTCGAGTCTTGGCAGTGGGGCACAGAATTAACATAAGAGTGAAAATTGGTGAAGCAGGTCTTACACTTCTCTGTAAACTGAAGCGGTTTGAAGAGAAAGCAGAAGGACTCTCGTAGATGCGTTTTTGTTAAAATATCGTCCAAGCATGTACAAATAGTGAGATTTTCTTTGTTCCTGGTGACCTTGATCTCGCACAATGGCTGGAATGATGGAGAGTGAGTGACGCTACACAGCTAATACCTGGCGGGAATTTCGGCCTCCTGTGTGCGCCAATGAATATGGGAAGGCTAGTAGGGCATCCGACATTCTTGTAATAAAAGGTAGCTCATAGGTTTCATCACCATGCTACCAATTTGGTCTTGATATCCGGATAGTGAATGAGATCGTATTAATCCAACGGTGCAGGCATTGGTATCCGACTCGAACCCCCTCTTATTTCTTATCAGCTCTGTCACGTCCCAATAGCTTGCCAGGAACGTTCCCTTCAAATGGGTGGCCTTCCGTCCAGCCAAACAAACAAGGAACTAGCCCGGCAGGCTCTTGTGATCGCACTCTATCATATCTTCACTCTATCCGGATTCGGCTACTCCCAGTGTCCAGATAGCTCCAGGATATACAGTACAGACTCGTAGCTTCGAATTCTCAGCTAGGCTGCCTCATCGAGATTGTTTGTGCACCGATCCTGTCATGAAGACGATTTATTAGATGGTTTGGCTTTGGCTCAACTACTCTGCGGGCGGCTCAAGTAGGAAAATATTGTGAACTTATAGGTAGGTAGCGTGTCTATATATAGTGTGCATGCTAGTGCTCAGCCTAGTATGCACTGCTTATCTCGTCGATGTACAGCTCAGAGGCACATCATCTACCTACAGATTCCAACACCACTCCTGCCCATTCCTCCATTTAACCTCTCTATAGCTCCTGATTGAAAGTGCGGATGCCACGGATACGATTCTGAGATATCACGCAAGACGCGGATCCAATGACCGAAGTCATATAGGAACCACAGCTGGTGTCTGAGTACACATTCATCTTGGGCGCCCAGCCCGCCCTTACAACACCGTTGAAGGGATACATTGCCGCTTCGCTGTACTTCTGTCAGTACCAGACAGAAGCCTGAAAGTGAATACACTTACTTGGCCACATCTGAAACGCTGTTGCAGCCGCTGCTGAGCCCGGACTGAGCAGGACAAGTTTCCCGTTTGGTCAGACCGCGCTTCGCATAGTATCCGTAGCCGTAGCCATAGTAATAGTAGGGGTAGTAAGAGCCGTAACCGTAACCGTAGCCGTAGGGGTACCATTGGCGAGCTTCAATGGGCATGGTAGGGGAAGTGGTATTTGCGTTGCCGATTTCACTTTCGACATCGCTGGGCACTGCGACCTCATCCAGGAGCGTCTTCCACCGTGACTGGTGGATCCAGACGGGACCTACGCCGGGCCGGATGGCTATAGCCCACTCATCGTTCCCGAAAAAGTTGTGCGATTCTAGAGAATGGTCGACAGTCACGTCGATATCACGCGCAGATAGCTGCAAGGGTACCACGGAGAGGTCGATCTGGAAATGGGGAGTGATACCGGGGGCCTCGAGGGTATTGTCCGTGAATGGGGTAGCTGGTGCCGCGCAAACAGTAGAAGCCAGGGTCAAGACCGCGAGATCCAAGAAAGAACGAGTTATCTTCATGCTGGGAAGAGTATGGGTGATGAAAAGAGTGTCCGGTGAGGAAAAGAAGCGGGATCAACAGGGTCCTTGAGAGGCTATATATTCTTTTCAAAGTCCGTAAGAAGAAGCGAGCCTTGTGTCTCCGAAATCCGGATGCAAAGGATAAGAATCCAACGCGGCAGAAATCTGATCCAGTTGCAAAATTAGGTCTGGTTCTGTCTTCTCCGAGTAGACTGTATCTTGCAGATACTAGTCTATACTGCGAAGCACCAGTAGTATACACGCATCAACACCGGCAAACTTGACAAAACGATTAGTCAGGTTTGTGGCTGTATTTCATCAGCTACACATAATGACTTTCGTCTACCAGGCGACAGTTGTCAGTATACGGCGTTTGTTGCGTCTTTTTTACTAATATTTTCAGTGAGACATCGGTTTCTCCAATGGGGACACCACAGCGAGCTAGGAGCAATAAGAGACTAGAGTGGTGAGAACTTGCCCTGCTGACTGTGTTGATTTGGGTGGGGGCCAGAATCTACTAGTGTGCTCGTGATGTCAACGGTGGAAACTTCGCTAAACACAGTGACCCGCAAAAGTATTGGAATTTGCAAAGACAAGGGTCCAGATTGGACGTATCTTGCTGTCGCTCGGGTTTCTAGGGGGGACCGGGTGAAACGACGGGAAGGGTGAATACCAGAATCATTCGTACGGTATGAATTACAACCGTACGGAGTACAGAGAGGATTCGAAACGTGAATCTAGTGACAAATGCAAAATACTTGCTGAGGAGGCCAGTAACGAGAAAAAAAGTCATATTCTAGCCTTCGGACACAGGAACAGCAGAATTTATGGTTAGGGAGGACCTTAGAGAATGCGGAGGCAAAATGAGATGGAAAGAGCCGATCAGACTGCTCAGAGAGCTGCATTATTGCTGACCCTAATGCTCATGCCGCTCGGTCTATTTGATCCCGCTTCCTCTTGATTCTACAAGGTCCTCCGGCAATAACCGCACTAAGTCTCCTCTCTCAAATCGTCGACGTGAAACAGAGTTTCCCCGCGCCTTTGGCGGACTTGACTAGCAATTTTTGTATTGAATGGCAGTCATTTTCACTGCAGGGAGTGCCGCTGTAAGTGCTAAACATGCTGACACGAAATCATATGACATTAGCTCAGGCATTATACAGATGTTACCCGTTGTGAACTCCGAGAAGAATCACTTATTTCTCTAGAGGGGCCCACATTGCAACAACCCTCGGTAGCCCGAGAAATTCGGAGGGATTCAAGAATGGGGATTTTAAAACTTGTCATCGTATATAGGTACGTTTTCAGAAGTTTCTGTAGACCTCATAACTGACGGAGAATTTGAAAACCCCCTACCACTAAGCTAATGTGTGTCTCCTCGCTCTTATAAGTAGTTCTCTTGTCTTCTCCCGATTTTGAACTTGACTGAGCCTATAGGGCATTTTTAATCAGGATCGCCGCTTCGCTTGATGGCTATATAAAGGCGGTGAACGTAAGAGGCTGGGAGCATATTCCTGGTATAATTACAGAAACCGAGACCTATTATTAGCCGACTAGGTCTTTGGTATGAGTGAACGTGGTTGTATAGCATAATGGCGGAAGACCTTCAGACCTGACATGAGTATAGGATAAGTTTGCCATCCTGTAGGGCGTTGTCTTTGGTAGAAGTAGTTGTTAATCATAAGCTACCGGGTGAAGACCTGATTGTAGCGTCTATATAACGTAATTCCCGGCCGACCTGTACACCAGGCCGTCCTATACACCCCATCTAAAATCGCGTCTCTCTATCTACCTACCTTCTTCAACCACCCACCATGCCACCAATTCGCTCTGAATCTCGGCAGAAATCGGCCAATCAAGAGGGCAAGATCCTATTAGCCCTATCTGATTTAAAAGATGGCCGCGTCAAATCAATCCGCGCGGCAGCCAGGCTATATGAAATTCCTCATACAACGTTAGCCACACGCGCTAAAGGGGTAGTTTCACGCGTCGATAAGCGCCCATCTAGCTATAAACTAACTAAATTAGAAGAGGATTCGCTTTGCTAATGGATCCTCTTTATAGATATACGTGGAGTAGCGCCTAGGTAGGCTACTATACGAGAGATGGCCAATATCCTACTAGCAACACGCGGTGGCCACCCTCCGCCTACTATTAGCAAGAACTAGCCAATAGCCTTTATTAACCGGCGCGAAGAGCTTCGCTCGCGATACTCGAGAAGATACGACTATAAACGCGCGTTAAATAAAGACCCGAAAGCCCTACGAGCCTAGTTTGCGACCGTATAGCGTATTATCGATAAGAATAGGATATAACCGGAGGACATCTATAACTTTGATAAGATAGGATTTGTAATGGGCCTTATATCTACGTAGAAGGTTATTACGCGGGCGGAAATCTACGGTCGGGCACGCCTTTTATAATTAGGAAATCGCGAATGGGTTACTACGATTGAGGCGATTAGACAGTAACGAATATTGGGTTTGGATGGTGGATGAACATCATGGCCCTTCTGTGCTCCTTAGCTGTCTTCTTTATCATGAATGTCATCTGGAAAGAAGGGCCTGCAAAGAAACCGGACTTAGAACGCGTTGTATAAGATCCGTTGTCTGCAAGACAGACGGAAAATTATGACACGACCCTAAATACGATAGCAAATAGAAATTTCTAATCATTGGCTTCGCATGTTTTCCATCCACGAGTAAACTGACAACTAGACTCAACCGTGCGTTCTTGAATGTATTCGCAAGGGAAATCAGCGAAAATCTCTATCAAGTGACGAATCTGTCTTGCTGCACGAAAGATCGGTCTTAATTTACATCGAATTACATAGGATTCAGTTATGGTGTTAAATTCTTTCATATTTGTCAGCTACGTTTCCTATAGTCTATGTTTGTTTGTGAACACGGTTGCCAGTGCCGTTGGTGTTGAGTTTTCAGTCGTTGAACCGGGAGGAAAGCACAGAATTATATACGTCTAAATACTGTGTTTAAGGACATTTGTATTAGCCAATGTTTTCCATCGGAATTTTATGCCATTACTGAACTACCAAATGCATATTACACGGGATTAGTGGAACGAGCAAGTCTCCGAGGGCCAGTAATACAGACACGGAATTTTCACAGTAATAATATAGTCAGTCCAATGACATAGCACGCTTTTGCGCATCCAGAGCGTAAGTTCGCCATAGACTCCTTCAATTCTCTTCTAGAACACTGAAACAAGTATAGTAAACTCAAAACTCTCTCCGGGCCACTTTCCCCTGCGCTTCTCCTCTGTGGGTGTACCACGTTCTCAGCGCATCCCAGCTCCGACACGTATGCACCATCGGGGTCCCCACAACCACAACATTCGAGCCTTCGCCCAGCGGCCTCAACACCACGGGTGTCAAGTCACCTGCGCACTGGATACTTTGACGGACCTGTTCAAAGCAATGCTCTTTGCGCAACTGTCAACAACATTCGCCTTCCAAGATCTTCAGCATCAAAAAACATACCAAGATGAACCGATTGGCGAGAGTGCGGCTGCACGGGGCCGTAATACTCAGGTGACAGTGCTTTACGCAGCATATTCAGGCAATGCAGCGAGTGCATCACCTCCACCCTGCGTGTTGTCAGTCCTTGTCGCGATGTGAGTGCCATGTGTTGACTTTGAATGTTGCTGCTTACTCCCCAACCCAGCGGCCCTCGATAGACACCGGATCATCGAGGTCCACCGCTTCGTCGTCGCCAAGCACCAGGAATTGTCCTATAATCTTGTCAAAAAAAAGGAACATGTAGCATACGGCTCGCCGCTGCTGGCGACGTACCTCCTAGAAGGCTCTCCCACGCAGCGTCTATTTCCGGCGATGGCGCGCCAATGTACTCTGGCCGGGTGATATCGATGTCACGATACAGTTGGTTCAAGGTGGTGTTGTAGCGCAGCGGACTAGTAAAATTGATTTCTTCCAGCTTGATTGACTCAACGGCGGGTCCTGACGAATTTCTGAATGAGTTCGCTATCCTAGCTAGCCCTGTGTGGGGGCAGAACCAAAATTTCAGGACTCACGCCATTCTGTTGGGTATCCGGTGTCGAAGGCGTATCTGCAAGTAGGTGCTGGATAAGACCACAGATAGAGGATTTGAGCGCCAGATAGGATGGCGGTGAAGGCGAAGAGGCACGCTGCTATTGAGGTGCACTGGGAGTATGGTCGGCTTTCCTTCGGAATGTCTTCGATGCTCGTGTTCTTGGTCAAGTTAAGCTTCTCGTACGGCCTGATATAATTGAACATTTTCGAATTCCTCTGTGAGAGACACTTTGTAAGTGGGTGATATACAGAGGGTGATTAGAGAGCATAGCACGCCAGAAAACGTCTCACATCAGTCCCGCAATTACTTATCTTAAGCGACACAACAATGACTAAAAATCTACAAACGCTTTCCAAATCACAGTAATAAATATATCGACACCACTAAGAGGAAATGGCAATGTTTCAGCTGAGCGGGGATATTCACACAAGATAATGCCCAGGCAATGCTGACCTTCTATCCAGGAGTCAGTTCATGATTTTGTCCGCCTAGCGTGTAATACGGACAATTTCTCCTTGAAGTATTGTCAGCAAGGTCCGCTAGACCCGAGGTCATCTAGCGCACATTAGCAACCCTTAGATAAGCATTATCGAGCAGGAGCAATGACACAGCTACCCGAAAAACATTGAGAAACTCTAGCTGCTTAGAATGAGAAATCTCCAAGTTCAGTCGGAAGACCTCACTACTGGGACTGTAACTGCCCCAAGAGATAGGTATCTCGTGGCAGCCATTATGCCCTTACAAAGTGGCCAGTCGCCAACCGAGCAAACACTTTTGTTTATCAATAGCCAGGATGACATGTGTCAACAGTTTGGAGTTGGAAGAGAAAAGAAAAGCTTTCTTTCCAGGCTTGCTCATCAACGACGAAAGAAACAGTCTATAGAGAGGCTGAAATACGCAATACCTACCGAGGAAGCTTTTGTGACAGCGGATACAGTACCCTTCATGCAGGCCATAAAAAGCCAGGGCCGATATTCATTGACAGGATATGTGGGCCAGGGGTATGTCGATCCGTTTCACACTAGATCTGTGCCCATGAACGACTCCATGAATATGTATTTTCATCACTGTACGTCGTCACTGATAGCTGTGCAAAAGGCCAAGCTAACCACGGTGGCCAGTCTGGATGCAAGTAGCGCCAGCTACTATCCCTCTTGATGGGGCTCGAGAGGGTATTTTCTGGGCCCAGAAGACTACTGGTTTACCAGCTCTTCTCTATACCATGCTTTACCTGGCGGCGGAAAATAAAACAGTGCTTGAGTCTATTCATGAACCTTATTCGCCGTCTGTGCTTAAGTCATCCCAAGATGCTATCTGGCTCCGTGGCGCAGCTATCAACTGCCTGAATAAACTTCTTCAGGGACCTGCTACCGCAGCGACAGAGTCAACGATACTTTGCGTATCCATCATGAATCATTGCGAGGTACCTTGTTCCGCGGATTCTAGAAAACGGGTCAAGGGATAAGCTAATGATCAACACTATTAGTCGCTTAACGCACAACTAGTGGCGTCACAAGCGCATATGAGGGGACTCAGTACACTCATAAACTTAGTTGGTGGCTTGGATGGTGTAAACCACACAACACTTGCAACAATTTACCAGTACGGAATTCTCCCAATTTTTATAAACGTGTCATTAACAGCTAGTAGGGGTGATATAGCGTGTGCGGCATTACATAATTCAAAGCCATGGTTTCCTATACTCGCCAGGTTTTGTAGCGAGATTCCGAAACAAGCCGAGATGTTTTGTGGCGGTACTAAAAGCTACCAAAACCACGAGCACCCGATGCCTTCTTCCCTATCAACTCTCGGTACTCGGTTTAACAGAGCTCCCTGGTATGTGGAGCTTGATCCCGTTATGAAGAACGCCCTTGCTATTTGCTGTCGTCTGTTTGTGCGCTTTCATTTGGCCGAAACGATACCGAGACTTGCCAAGCCGACGGACCGGGACCTCCACATTATTCTAAAGCATCGCCTCCTCTCAATTTCTTTCCGAGACGACTATTTGAATGAGCCGCTGCGCCGGACACTGTTCATATATCTGTACCTACGGATGTGGAACTTTGGCAATTTTCCCATAATGCGGTATGTAGTGGACCAGCTGAGACAAATCCTAATACCTAGGCTTGCATTCCTCCACGCTACAGCACCAGATTTGCTGTTATGGGTTCTGTTTATTGGATCAATGGCCTCCAAAGATGATGAATCTCACTCCTGGTTTGTCGAACACCTGAGAGAGATCGCAGTCCATCTTGGTTTGATAGAATGGAATGCAGTTCGATCTGTACTGGTAGAGTTTTTCTACGTCGACCAGCCTGAATATACGAGAGGGGAGGAAATCTGGAATGAGGTTCTTGCCCCTTCCTAACCTTATATCGCACGAGAGTGGCCCGGGAGGAATTTTGAAAGGATTTCTTTCAACTGAATTGAGTCGGAATGGGATATAAGTTACTGGCAGGTGTGAAAATTGCAAATCCGTAAATGATACTATGGCAATTTAAACTAAACTCAGTCAAACGCAGCTTGCATAAAAATTACGATGACAGACAAAGCCACAGGAATAGACAAGGCATATATATGTACCAGCACTTCTGCATAGCCAGAGAATCCTAAAAATCAAGTCCTGTAGGACGCATCAATCTTGTCCAGCACCCGCATGTAGGCAGCCAACTCCTTAGATCCATAGGCGGCACCTGAGAAGCCCTTCTCATGCATTACTTCGTAGGTCTTCTTCATGGTCTGGTCGCTGGGAATATTGAGGTTCTGGGCGTCTCCCAATGCGCACGCAGAAACATGGGACTGAATGTCAGTTGCCGCAAGTAGTTGGTACATTAGATACCAGGCAGCGCCGGCTGAAGGGCCCGCAGTGATGACGCCGTGGTTGCGCAAGAACATGATGTTCTTATCCCCCATATCCTCTGCTAAGCTCTTCTGCTCATTGCGATCGACGACCACACCTTGATAGTCGTGATACGCTATAGGTCCAACCTGATGACTTGTCTGGGCGAGCTCGAGAAAGCCCTGCTTGAGAGACGAAACGCCCACAGCCGAGAGGTAGTGGCAGTGCATGACACTCTGGATGTCCGGTCGAGCACGATGGATCGCGCTGTGAATGATGAAGCCCGCGTCGTTGATACCAAATAAGCCGTTCGTAACACCGTGATGCTTGACGGATCCATTTGCTCCAACTTTGACAAGGCTGCTCGCCCTGTATTTCGCTGTAGAGGAGGCCGAAAGGGTTGATGAGAAAACTCTCTGAGCCATCGCTTTCGTAGACTTTGGAGGTTAGATGGCCGTAAATGTTTTCATTCCATCCCTTGAGTGCAAAGAGGCGATACGTCGCGGCCAGCTCAATTCGGACTTTAACTTCATGCTCGGAGAACTCCGAGAGAATAGATGTTTTCAGGAGCTTGGAGACACGATCCGAGCTATATTGGGCCTCTGGTGCATATGTCCGTGGGGAGAATTCAGACGAGAAAGATCGCCGAGTAAAAACAAATGCAGATGCAGAATGCTTACGAGGAGTGGCTTTAGAAGGAATTCGGGCAACTTGTAAAATCATATTGCGAAATAAGGAGGTAATGAGGGAAGTGAAGGATGTACGCAGAAAAATAAGGACTCATACATCCGGGGGAGATTTCGATGCTTTATAACAATCTCTTCAGAGGCGAGAAGTGAGCCGTCGATCAATATCGCTATACTGCAACTCGTCCTCAAATCATAATCCAGCATCGACCATGAATCTTAATTGTAGGGGGTACCAATACAGTAAGGATGGGTAGAACACCAATTAGCGATGTAACGTTTTGAAGCTCATATTTAAATCCTACGAAAGAATGTCACCTCTGGACGGCCAAGGACATCTGTGCTGCGAGCTTATTAATATCAAGCCACTGGCGTAAGCCGTAAATTACCTTACTATAAGCAAGCATAAGGCATAATAGCGTGACAGACAATTATTAGTTTACTAGCTCACTAGTAGGCTTGTCTCTTCCTATAACAAATTACCCGATTGGCTGGAGTCCGCAGGGTCCAGACCGATTTATATCGAAACTTGCAGTCGACGATGATGTGATGGACGCAGTGTTTGGTTGAATTAGGAGGCTTGAGACTTTCCTTGTCTCGGGCCCGAACAAGTTGCTACCATTGGGCAGGGGCCGGTCTCTATATTAGGTAGATCATGTCTTTTGTTATTTTCATCATTCTTCTTTTAGTTTCTAAGGATCGCGTCTTATTTGCCATTGTTGTTACGAACGAGCAGATATGTCTTTGTCTCGCAGAATTCCTCCCAGACACTGGGATCTTTCTTTGGTCGACTGTACTGCAGGCCGTTTCCGCGTAGTCGCGTTGGCAATACTGCCAGTCAAAGAAAAGCCCAAAACTTCCAGCGCAGCTTTGCCACTGTTCCATACCCGGCCTTCGATATGTACTCTAAATGGGCTCTGCTATTTGCTGCTGGCCTTGCAGTTGGTGGAACAAGCGGCTTTTTGTTGACGACGCAAGAAAGCTCTAAGAATGGTCAAAACATCTTCGTCCCGTCCAAAGATGATTATAAGATGGTCTACAACGAAATCGCTCGATTGCTCCTCGAAATGGACGAGTACGATGGCGGGAGCTATGGCCCTGTAAGTCTCTTGAGGATATCTCATCTTCATATAACAAGACGCTTCCGTTAGGGATTTTTCTGATCTGGCTCATGTTCAAAGGGTTTCCTTCGGCTATCGTGGCATGCAAGTGGTACTTACGACAAAGCAACTGGGACTGGTGGTAGCAATGGTGTAACGATGAGGTTGGCCCCGGAGTCCAAATACAATGCAAACCTGGGTTTGGACAACGCGCGAGGCTTCTTGGAACCTGTGAAAAGTATGTATCACCTCCTTCACCTTAATGAGGAACTACTCACAGCTCCCTACAGAAATGTTCCCCTGGATCAGCTACTCAGATCTCTGGACATTAGCCGGGGTCACAGTTGTGCAGGAATTAGGTGGACCAACTGTCCCCTGGAGGCCAGGAGGCAAGACGCCGACAGGACGGCTTGCACGCCCGACGGGCGGCTGCCGAACGCTGCCAAGGGGCCCCCTCATCTTCGCAATATCTTCTACCGGATGGGCTTCGACGATCGCGAGATTGTGGCGCTTAGTGGGGCCCATGCACTGGGCCGCGCGCACACCAACCGAACAGGGTATGAGGGTCCTTGGGACTTCAGTCCGACGGTCTTTACAAACGAGTTCTTCCGGTTGTTAGTCGAAGAGAAATGGCTAGAGCGAGAATGGGAAGGGCCGTTTCAGTATACCGATAAGACTACAAGAACCCTTATGATGTTACCGACTGATTTGGCTCTTGTCGAAGATGCGGAATTCAAGACGCACGTCGAACGATATGCGAGGGATAGCGATGTTTTCTTCCAGGAGTTCGCAGAGGCTTATGTCAAGCTGCTGGAGCTTGGAGTCCCATTTAAAGGACAAATCACTGACCGGTGGGTTTTTGAGCGATATGATTAGTTATTAGTTATACTACATGACAATACAAGGCTGATGCATTCTGCGTGATTGTGGATTGCAAAATAGTACCTTCTTCGCCCCCTTGCTTGTTTCCTTTTCACTTTCGTATTGTGTGCAAATTCCAGTCATCATTTTATAGAGGACAACAATTATTTTGGGTCTTGTTCTGAACACATGAATACCCAAATGTAACCGTCGGTTGGCGTGATCCTTTGCCTAGAAACTTGTCCTCGGTCTGCTCACAAAATCAGCAACTACGTGCGCAAGACACTATAACCAGCTCCCGTGATTGGTAGACCATGAATCTACAGCTTCCCAACGGAGCTGCGGCCCCCACTGCCACAGCTAAAGCATAGCGCGCCGTTGCTTTTTCCATCGGTTTCCTTCCTCGGAAGGTTATTTGAGCGGATTGATAGAAGACTTGGATCCAGGCCTCTGGAGTCGTTTATCAGCTCTGGGTTCTAGTGTCAAAAATGCGGCTTGGGATCAGCCAGCTGAGGTAACGGCCCACAAGACTATCGCTCCAATAAAGCCTTCGATAACAAAGTCATTGGAGTGCTGAACAATGAATAGATTCTATTACTGAAGCAGATAGTCGGAAACCTGTTCGTATTGGCTTCATTCAGCCAAGAAACAACTACGTCCTACTTGTCTTAAAATAACATGCTACTATTGTCCACGCCTTTCAATGCGGGTCTGATGCTTATGCGTCTCTGCTCAGCAGTTGTCAGCACATAGGAGGACTGGCGGTTGTGAGCTTCAGGGTTTAAGTTAGCCCTATTCGTGTATAGCCTGGAACCTGCGACTTACGGATCCTGTGGCGCCTGTTAATCAAAAAATCTCTTCGCATCATATGATGTTTCGCTTCAGATGAGTGGTTTCGCTCTATGAATGGCCGGACACTATGGTTTTCCAACATTCTGGCTGCCGAGTACTTAACAAAGCTCTACGAGCTGGCCACTATATAACCACAGCGGACTCAGCCCCGGTCTGCTCATTAACATCGCTAATCCATGATTAGTCGCCCTTGTGACGTCCTTGTAGTCATCCCGAAATCTCCTGGTCTCATCTTGTCGCGATGCTTTTGTTCCCAGCTACACCCGCCAGGATCATCGTCGGAGCTCCGAAGCCATATCAACTTCTCTATGCTCGCAAAGGGACTATTTGCGGGACCCCCCGCGGTCTCCAACTCTCTGCGAGCCGGTTCAATTCCTTAACGCCCGGTGACAACCTGAAGGATTCCTTTCCCCCACCGTCTGCACCTCATATTAAAGACGTGAACACATCATGGGTCCATCCGGTGTAAGTCTGCCACATTATGGGCTACATGCTGCGGTGCTTATTATCGCACTCTAACTGACACCATGCAACCAGATACACCACTGAACAGATGCGTGCGGTCGCTGTCGGCCATCGTGATGCAAAGAACTGGTCTGACCGCATGGCCCTAGGCACTGTGAAGGTGCTGCGCTGGGGAATGGACAGCGTGTCTGGCTACCGACACCCTAAGCCGGGCCAGGAGCATGAAGCCAAGTTTCAGATGACAGAGAAGAATTGGCTGACGCGGTTCATCTTCCTCGAAAGCGTCGCGGGCGTCCCAGGAATGGTGGGTGGGATGCTTCGGCATCTGAGGAGTCTGAGGGGGCTGAAGAGGGACAATGGCTGGTGAGCGCCGAATCAAGCCTAGCATTGCACACTACCGAGAAAACTAATCGCAGCGCGTTAGGATTGAAACTCTTCTAGAAGAAGCCTACAACGAGCGCATGCACTTGCTTACGTTTTTGAAATTGGCCAAGCCAGGGTTCTTCATGCGACTTCTCGTTCTCGGTGCGCAGGGAGTCTTCTTCAATGGCTTTTTCCTGTGTTATCTCATCTCGCCGAGCACCTGTCATCGATTCGTTGGGTACCTAGAAGAAGAGGCTGTTCTCACCTACACCCGTGCGATCCACGACCTTGAGACAGGCAAGCTACCTGAGTGGGAGAAGTTGGATGCTCCTGAGATTGCCGTACAGTATTGGAAGATGCCAGAAGGAAAAAGAACGATGAAAGATCTCTTGCTATACGTTCGAGCGGATGAGGCGAAACATAGGGAGGTCAATCATACTTTCGGAAACCTCATCCAGGCATCAGACCCGAACCCGTATAAGTCTCAGTACAAAGATCCGATGAAGCCTCGTCCGAAGCAGGATCTTACTACTGTGAAGACGACAGGATGGGAAAGGGACGAGGTGATTTAGGCTTAGAAATCTTATGTGGATTATATCAGCTGCTTCATAAATCCTTCATCATATTTTCTCAACAGCAAGACCCGTAATGTATTGAAGTCAGTTGCTGGGGCATATGTTTAGAAAATGACTTTCCCTGACTTTTGTTCCACGTGAACATGCTTTCTTGCGAGGTAAACTGTTGAATCCATTAAGGTTTGCACCCCTTTCGTAGCTTTATCAGTCAGCGTGGTCCGTTGTAGTTCATTGCCCTATTTTGTCCCGGCGGTCAGCTGGTTGTCGGTAAGGCGGCATGAAGACACTTCTCATTGGAGTCTATGGATCTAACCATAGCGGCGTATGGGATGGAATTATGCTTTAGGGTCGTATTAGCTTCCATGTCGAGCAAAAATTGTCGTCGAAGCAATTTGTCATCTCGGTCGATCTTGAAAGGAGACAAAGCAGCACCCACAAGATCGGCTAATTCAGAAGTGCCACCTAAGTGGGTCCGGTCGGGCCAGACTGCACGTCGGCTGCTTGTACCATTTTCCCCTTTGGGAATATACTACTGAGTAGTCGCTAGACAATATGAAATTCTATTCGATTGCTCGCAGGGTGAAACCTTAGATAGGATGTCCGGCGATATTAAAAATTGCTTACGTAGGGGCTTAGCGCCAGGCTAGTTGCATTCCTCGGGCCACGACCCGAGGAATGGGGATATGCTAGATCGGTGAGGAAATAATGATGTGCACTCTCGAATGATTTCATCCTGCCTATCTTCAACGGTATCTTTCATGTGACATATTAATGTAATAATACAATCTGGCTATCGCATACGATACTAAGGGCATAGCACCGAGATAATCTACATATAAAGCGGAAAAGGAAAATGAGCAAATGCCAATATTTAGAGATGTGGATGTAAATGATACTTTCGGGTCCAGCCTTTAAGTCGCTTAACTCAAGGGGACCCTGATATGCACTTTGACAATCTGAGAGGTTCCTCGCTCGGGACAAGACTAGTATTGAGCCTCTGGTGACTGACGCACAATTATGTATGTGTAGGGAAGGAGGCCGCTATGCCAAATCCAGGGCCGCCACAATTGCGTCTGATTGGCCGGTGACATCTTCGATGTCGCAGCCGTTTGCAGGATCTCATCTCGTGCCAGATATCACGCTATACCAAGTCTCCGTGCCAACAGAAGCTTCCTGCTGTCAGTTCCCATTGACTGTCGAAGTCTATGTTGGTTCGCCTAGTATATAAGCTGAGTGCGTATCCTCTTATATATGATTACTGAAGAGTGCTGTTACCGAGCAGTCTTCGCTTTCAAATGTTAAGCTCTGGAAAGTAACAGGTGGATGCAAGAATGGAGTATCAATCTCGTTTCACTTCGCGCAGTTCCACTGCCACACATGGATCCTCACCCTTCTTGCCTGGAGTGGAATATCCATCTTTGCCACCGGACTTAATCAGCGGATTGGTAAGTCACGCCAAACTAACCAACATCAACCGTTGTCGCTGACACGGCGGCGAAGAACCACTACATGGATCCTCATGGACACAGCCTGGCCACAAGCATACCGGCAAGCAGCTCAACACCGAGCCTTGAGGGTACACCCACAGTGTCACGAGCTCCTTCAGTTACACCAACAACCCGCGATACGAGTGAACCTAAAGCTGTACGCACCATGAGTCGCCTATCCCATTGAGATGCTAACTTGATGCGTGAAAGGTGAGGCGCCGAGCTCAAAATCGAGAAGCTCAGCGCAGATTCCGCGAGCGCAAAGAGCAACAGAAGAAGCTTCTGCAGAATGACGCTGAAGAGCTTCATAAGGACTACCAGACACTACTGAAGCAATACTCTGACACGGCTGGCGACCTCACGCGGCTCGTCAAGGAGAATGAGACGCTTCGAGTTGAAGTGAGGGAATTGCGCCAGCAGTGGCGCTTGTTGCTGGCAGTCCTTCAACTGTTACAAGGGTCGCAATTACCCGGAAGCCCGCCTGAGAGTGCACTCTCTTTCGACGGCCTCCGGGTCTACGTTGAAAACTTAGCTGGTGGACTTTGTCCAAGTACGACGCGATATCTTAGCTGAGTTTCTTGTGATTTGTGTTCCATCAATGGTAATTTTTCCACATTCTTTCCTTATTTAAAGACGATGACATGATTGACTTAGATTTAATTGATATTACAAATCTTTTGGCCAAAATTTCCTCGTTGGCTTGCACTAGTATGTAAAAATTCACCAGATAACTCATTGCGACCTTTCTGTTCTTAAGTCTCTCATGTTTGATCTTCTAAACAGCTTTGGAATTTCGAAGAGTTGTCATGCTTGGTAACTTATGATCCACATAATGTAAAATGTGTTCTGTCCGCCATTCTACTCAGCCTGAGAGTTATAATGTCTGCTGCCCTTAATAACCCTCCCGTCTAGAGGCAAATTGCTCCACGCTAGGTATAAAACCTTCATAGGAGTATCTAGCAGAATTCTGCTCTCGCCTCAGTATCCAGGTCTGCACAATAAGTGGGAGTACCTATCAAAATATAGTAAAGTATATGTTTTTCCATACAACACAAACCCCTTGTAAATGACTTTGTAGAAATAAAACCAAACTATCAAACTAAATAAGAGAGACATCTTGATTGAGAGTTTTAGATAGCAGTAAAGCTTCCGATTGTCGTAAGGATGAAAGTTATTTACTAAGAGAACTGAATGTTCGAAACATCCACGGTTCTGCGGGCAACAAGTGTTTAGATAAATCGAGTAGGCCGGGATATACCTTTCAACAATGGGAAGTGAATCGAGGGTCTAATTCAGTAGCAAATTCACGAGTTATCAATAACATATACGGTACGTTCTCACAGCAGCGGGACATACACTTTACTTGGGAAGGTTTTTTTCCACCAGCAGAATACCGAAGGCGGGCTCGAGTGTATGTTAGACTTGCCTCAAATGGCAAAGGGTCAGCAGAGAAAGTGGATCTAGTCACCTGAGTGATTGACCTGCAGAGGTTCAAGTTCGTAAGCCCGTGTGTAGGATTCAAGATGAAGTACGGAGTAGACTTTTAAGGTCTATAATCACTAGCTCCGACCGTGGAATCGAACAACCATTTGACACCAGAAACACAAACATTAGGAAAGGGGTATGGGGATGCGATGAGATAAGGGAGCTAACGCGCAAAGTAATCACCATGCCTCGTCAATTTCACGCCCCTCCAGCTTACGGCAGCCAAGCCGCAAGGAGGTCTCGGACCTGCGTAAGCTCATCTTTGCCTGTCTCGGATCACCCCTACGCGAGATAGCTCCTAGGATAGATAGCGTGTACTTTTGCTTCCATAATCCTATGATACGGATGACTCGTCAGCATAATCCTTCTGCTCCAACCCTGAGTAAGCACGTGCTCAGAAGCTTGTTGGTGGAACCATCGAGATCCAATCGGGCTACTCTGATGAGGTGCTTTCGATAAGCATGTTGATCACGGCTCCATACATCGCGGGAAAATATCTGACGCTTTTGATGTTGAACAATGGGCCGATCATTCCGTTCCGAATGTTGTGTATAAAAGCCTTTCTTGTTCCCGACAACTCAGCTCTCCCGTTGTGATGAGCAGACCCGTCCTCCTTCTTACCTACGCCTACCTTCCACTGCCAAAAAATACGAAGACCAAACATGCTTTTTAAGAAATTTGCATCGTTGCTCACGTTTTGTCTCGCCGTGTTTGGCGCTGGCGAGCCTGATAATGCAATTTCAACCCTTTACCAGTTTCCCCATGGCTCATGGCTCGAGAACCTCGAGATGGGTCCTTCCAGCAGCATCCTCGCGACTAGACTTGATATCCCTGCTGTTTACCAAATTATACCTCCTCAGGCTCAATGCGGTCCAGGTGCTGGAATAATTTCTGCGAAGCTTATTCAATCCTTTCCCAGTGCGACCGGCGCCCTAGGGATCGCTGAGTACAGGAAGAATCACTTTGCAGTCATTACTGGAAATTACAGCCTCGAGACGCATGATTCTACGGTGGGGAGTTATGCTGTGTGGGACGTGCGGTTTTGGGGTGCCGGCCTCAACCACGTCACCGCTAAGAAGATTACCGATATCCCCGAGGCAGGCTTTCCGAACGGAATGACAGTGATAAACAAGGGTTCTGGCACCCTACTTATCGGAGATAGCTGGAATGGGACCGTCTACCGACTGGATCCGGATACCGGTCACTACGAAGTGGTCTTGGAAGACGAGACTATGAAGCCACCTCCGGGAGAGAACTTGGGTTTAAACGGCATCCACACTGTGAACGTCGGCCACGAAACATTCTTATACTATACCAACAGCCTGAAGGAGACGCTTGGTCGAGTACGAATCAATTCAGTCAGTGGACGCGCAACTGGTCCCTACACTACACTCGCAACTGGTGTCTGGGGCGACGATTTCACATATGACCGAGTGACCGGAGATATATATGTGGCTGGGAACTTTGAGAACATTATCACGAAGCTGAACCGCGAGGGCAGCACGGAGGGCATCATTGGCGCGGAAAATCAGCTCACCGTGGCTGGCGCAACCAGCGTGTTGCTGGGAGGTGAAAGCGACAGAATACTCTATGTTGCTACATCCGGTGCGCTGGCTGCCCCTGTAAACGGCACTATTACCGAGGGTGCAAAAATCGTTGCTATCAAAATCGAGCAGTTGTAGTGATGGTTTTCCAGGTGCTATCCGACGGAGCCGGTGCTAGGATTGACAAGAGCGCATTCGACGTGTCTGTACTTATCTTAGATGAATCTTGAGCCCAAAAGACCCAGCTTTTGGCAAGCGAGACAAATATTGCCGTATCTTGCTTTCTTTAGGCGACATTCTGTATCAGTTTAGGTAGCCTTTTTTTGTAGAACAAGTAACAGTGATACCTTTTTTTATCGGTCTGACGCAGGCATTGTCTGCCTTCTTACCGCACTTTAACTATAGACCCATGGTGTGGAGTCTGGGGTCTGTATTAGGAACCCACACATGCGGAACGAGCTACTAAAACACATGGGCTATTTTGACAAAAAATGTAGATTCGAACATTATCAATCGTGGATCACCATCGGGGATACAGTTCATACTTTTCTTGATTTTCTGGTATCATCGCAGCTTCTCGCGACTCTAGTTGACGATCTAGACCATCAGAGAGAGGCAACAGTCATGCAGTGTTCGAAAACAGTTTACCCCACGACGCGCAAGGACAGGTCACATCCAATAAAGTGGATATTCATGGCCCACCGTATAGTAGTGTATAGCTACTCATAAACCCCGTTTGTTATGCTTAATAGGTTGGAACTTGAAGTATTGGAAACGAAACTTTAGCCTTCTCATAATCTGAAAAGGAATGAATCCAGGTGTTACGTGTATCTTCATCCTGCAATAATAACCTGGCACCTAGAGCCGCAGATGACACATCTGGTGTTAAGATAGAGCAAACACCAAGAGCGGAAATCTTCCTGAGTCAATTATCTCACTGTCTTTATGATTAGTTAAATAAAATAGCTGATATACTGCTGCAAGGGATGGGTACACTTGTAAGAGATGACTCAGCTATAAATAGATGGCGTGTCTCAGATAGCTTATAAAGAGAGCATCTTCTCGAAATAAGCGGCTCATATACTAATTTATCCGTCCCTTGTCACAAATGGGCCCAGCCAGGTCTTTCTGCTTTCCAATTACCGCCACGATGCCGTTCGGTTATAATGGGCCATTACTTCCATCCTATCCCAACTTGCGTATAAAACTCCGCAGTCGACCCTCTGTTAACACCATTTAACCACTGAATGTCAAATATTCCGCGAAAAACCCCTCTTCCAGCTATCATGTCAGTATCCTTAGCGCGCAAGCGCATAATCGTTGCAGTAACAGGGGCGACCGGATCACCACTGGCCGTCAGCCTGCTCAAGACCCTGCGCCGATTAGACGTCGAAGCCCATCTCATCATGTCCAAATGGGGAGCTGCAACCTTGAAATATGAATTAGACCCACCTCACAACACACCCAGCTACTTGCAGTCGCTCGCTCACACGACTTATGCTCCGCGCGACGTCTCTGCCGCCATATCTTCCGGCTCCTTCCGGACCGACGGTATGATTGTCGTCCCGTGCAGCATGAAGACTCTGGCTGGGATACGCATGGGTTATGATGATGATCTAACTACTCGAGCGGCGAGCGTTACGCTGAAGGAGCGGAGAAGACTTGTTCTTGTTGCCAGGGAGACGCCCTTGAGTTCCATCCATTTAGAGAATATGCTACAGTTGACGCATGCGGGTGCTGTGTTGTTTCCTCCTGTGATGGCATTCTACACCCAGCCAACGGGGATAAATGATATGGTAGAACAGAGTGTGACTAGGATGATCGATCTACTGGACTTGGGAATTCAGAGCCACAGTGCACAGGGTGAGCGATGGACTGGGTTCCAATGGGAGGCAAAGAAGGGGCAAGGTCGAGGGGAAGTCTAGGCCGGGGACAGTCAAGTACAATCGGTGTTTGTATCTAGTGAAAAGAAATAGGCCAGTGGGTCCCAACACGCAGGAAAATTCTCTTTGCTACGAACACAGGACGAATTTTGCCCCAGAACTAGTTCTACATAGCTCTATTCTTAACAATACCGATATCAATACAACCTAATGTCGAGATCAAGATAGTGGATCCTTACCTCCTACCGATAATATTTCTTAGTTATGTACTTCTTAAGATAATCCTTCAGTCACGGAAAACCTAAACTATTCAATATCTTCATTTAATCTTATTCGCTAATAAGCCCCTTTCTTAGTTGTTTCAGTTGAGTGATCGATTCTATCTCCAACTCTTAAGTAAGTGACAGTGATGATGATGAATAAATACTGCACGTAGTATTACCACTTTGCTATTTTTACAATGGAACATATTATTACAATGGAACATAAGTTTTCAAACCATGTGAAATGTACATACAAGGCTCAGTAGAGGACCCAATTAAGCATTGACGAACGGCCCTTATGCCTCTTACCAGGGCCTTAGAGGGCCGAGTGTCCCGCCTTCTGCTTTATCTCACCACGCGTGACTGAGCGTTCTCCACTAAGTAGTCTACGCCACTAGAGCTAGACCTGGGACAATAAAACTGTGGGGATAAGCTTACCATAATATAACCCATATGCGTGCTTATCCAATCGAGCTTATGTCTCTGATTAGAGTTTACGCCGAGAATAAATCAAATGGCCCCCACACAGCGGTATATTCCTATCCAATATTTTGACTATGAAGCAGAATCAAGGAGGCTTACGACAACAGAAGCAACGTGTGCTCGTAATTCACATCTCGTTAGTTATCTGATACACATCATGTAATCTTCGCGTCATCAATCCTGCTCCAGTTGGTCCAGATGGCCGCATATTACTGCACAGAGAGATACAATCATTTAAATAACTGTTCCCCACAACCGTTTACGCCCACCATTTTCCTCCCATCGGATTCCTAATAGGTATACACCACTCTGGTCAAGATGGCCATGAGCACACCCCCACCACACCTTGACTTTCGCGCTTTCGTCGACGCTCTTCGATCTGACAATGATTTGGCCGACATCAATGCCGAAGTTGACCCTAATCTCGAAGTAGCTGCCGTGACAAGACGGGCATACGAGCTGCAATCCAAAGCCCCGCTGTTTAACAGCGTCATGGGCGCCCACGATGGCCTATTCCGCATCCTCGGGGCTTCAGGTGGCCTCTCCAGTGACCCGCAGTTCCCCTACCGTCGGCTCGCGAGACATGTCGGCCTCTCACCGAGCGCCAGCCTCAGTGACTTCATCGACAAAATGCTCTCCGCAAAGGGCAAACCCGGAATTCCTCCAGTCCACGTTGAGACAGGGCCCTGCAAAGAGCACAAACTATTTGGCAATGATATTGATCTGACGAAGCTGCCTGCCCCACTACTCAACAAGGCCGATGGCGGTAACTACATCCAAACGATGGGCATCAATATCGTCCAGCATCCTACCAAAGCCTGGGTCAACTGGTCCATTGCCCGCGCAATGGTACTCGACAAAACGCGCATGGTCGGCTTGATTATGAAGCCGCAACACATAGCACGCATCTACGCGCAATGGGTGGAATCTGGGAAGGATATGCCCTACGCAATTGCGCTGGGTGCTCCGCCTATTACCGTAATGGCTAGTAGCATGCCTCTCCCGGAGGGTGTTACGGAATCCGAGTACGTCGGTGCCCTGTGCGGTGAGCCGCTAGAGCTGGTGAAATGCGAGACAAACGATCTGTATGTTCCGGCACGGAGCGAGATCGTAATCGAAGGTACTGTGTCCATCACCGAACGGGCCAAGGAGGGTCCTTTTGGAGAGATGCATGGCTACAGCTTCCTGGACGAGGAGTTGGTGGAGCCAATTTACAACGTAACGGCTATTACTTACCGTAGCGGGAACGCGATCCTTCCCATCTCTGTTCCTGGCCGTGCGAGCGGGCCTGACGAGACTCATACCCTCATCGGTACACTCGCATCGGCAGAAATCAGGCAGCTTCTCCAGGAGAATGGTCTTCCAGTGCTCAATGTGTTTACTCCATACGAGACACAGGTGATCTGGGCAGCGGTCCAGGTGGATCGAAAAAAGCTTTGGGCACTGAACACGAACGCTGAGGATTTTTGTCGCAAGATTGGCCAGCTTGTCTTCCGTCACAAGTGTGGCATGCAGATCCATCGCCTTCTCATCGTGGGTGAGGATATCGACCCCTTCAACTTCAAGGATGTTATTTGGTCTTATGCGAGCCGCTGCCGGCCGGGAATGGACGAGTATCATTTCGAAGACGTTGCGGCCTACCCGTTGGTACCGTATATGTCGCATGGACCAGGAACCAAGTTGACTGGAGGTAAGGTCGTTGCCAACTGTCTCTTGCCGCATGAGTACAATCAGGAGCAGTTGTGGGTGACCTGCGATTTCGAGAATGGGTACCCAGAGGAGATCAAAGAGAAAGTACTGCGGCGATGGACAGAGTTCGGTCTTTAAATTAGTGATATCGATCAGTTGTGCTTAACATTCATAAGACGCTATCTTCTTGACTATGTGTTTAACTTCGCCACCCCTTTCATACCTAATTTCAATGATGTGGTTAGTGTCCAGGAGTAGATCAAGAAGGAGGCAGGAGCACAACGCATTGTTCGCCTGTTCTCGGAAGGATCTGTCTCAACTGGAAATAACGAAACAATTTCTTGTGTCAGTCACGGTGATTTAAACATAGTAGCCTTATGAATACGTCTCGAATAGGAAACACCGTGGTCTAACTCGGGTTGAGTATACAAAACAGCAGGCTCCCCTATGGGTATTTATCACGTTGGCCATGTAGGGAATGCGGCTGTGCGCAAAGAGAAGTCCAATCGATTGATTTCAACAACCAGTGCCCTCTTCGAGAAGGCAACAAAGTATCACGTAGTTCCCCATCAAACCGGTCACAATATCGGCTACGCCACCCTTTTCAGAAAAGCGCCTTCCTTCACCTGCCTTCTTAAACAACTAATAGTGGGACTAAACACTCTGAGTCTCGTGAATCGATCCTTGAGCAGGAGGGCAAGATCTTATCGGCCCTCCATGATGATTTAGAATCAAATAAAATCGTATCACGCCGTGACCGGATGTAAATCGCTAATTTAGGAATCATTGTGTCATTCTGGTCGAGATGTACTATTCTTACTGGTGAAGGTCCCCTTCTATCGGCAGATTACTTGTTTGCCCAGGCCCTGCGCCTTGTTCTGTCAGCCTGTTAGGTATCTGCCCCCTTTTCACTTCCTTTGGCTTCCTGGGCGTAATCTTAGAGTACACTATCGCTTACATTTACATGGAGTAGATGTACACTTCTGCTGTTACGTTAAATAAGCCGACGGCAACGGCGTCTCCAGTTGCGCAGGTCTCAGTTTGCTTACTCCCGATTATATAAGCTTATCACAAACTCAGTCAACCATGGTGGCTGCCCCATCCATCAAGGGTTCTAAGTTCTAGACTTCGGTCAAAAGAATAACACAACATGCTTCCTCTGATTACATGGCTTTAATGCGAATCGTTAAGTACCAGATATTATCCTTAGGGCGACTTATCGTGGTGACTTATTTTCCACTTTCACTGCCATCGCATACTGCAACTTGACCCTGATATCTAAGCCACAAGTCTCCGAAGTTCCAATTGAAAGTATAGTCTAACTCATCAGTTTACATACTACAATGGAAACTATTCGACCTGCTTTTGCTGACCGGTCCACCCCTATCCTCGTCTACGGGAATCCTTTCCCCGAATCTGCGGCCCGTCATATTCGCAACACCTTTCAGGCTCGTCGCGTATATGTTATTTGCTCGAGATCACTGGCACAGGAAACCGATGTCCTAGGGGAGCTGAATCAGGCTTTCAGAACGCTTTCAGTCTCCATTGTGGGTCAGCGTACTGGGTTGAAGCCGCATACGCTCTGGTCCGAAGTGTTATAGATGGCTATTGAAGCCAGACAATGTGAAGCAGATCGATTCCTTACAGTTGGTGGGGGGACACTCACTGATGGTACGAAAGCGACTATACTTGTATTTCCAGCCCCGAGACTCTCAGCTTAAGTCGATTAAGAGATAACTGATCCAATAACTAGGCGCTGGCGAACAATGCCCGGACTATGGACGACCTGTCTGCCGTATTCGAGACTAGGAACGAATATGCCAACAGCGAAATAGCAACCACCTCGTCATACACCCCCATAATATATGTGCCAACCACTCTGTCTGCGGCAGAATACTCCGACATTGCTGGGGCAACTAACGACTCAACCCACTACAAACACGTTTTTTCTGCCCCAAGCCCCAGCCTTGTCATCCTCGACCCCCAGCTTGCTGCCTCTACAACACCGGCATCGATATGGCTGAGCACCGGGATGCGAGCAGTGGACCACTGCATAGAGACTTTCTGCGCCTCGAAAGGAATAACCGAGCCATCAGATTCACTAGCGTTAAAAGGTCTGGGTAATTTAGTCCCTGGTCTGCTACGGTGCGCTCGCGATGGAGATGGCAAGGGTCTCGATGCGCGACTGAGTTGTCAGCTTGGTTCTGTGGATGCGATGGCGGCTTGCTCTAGTACGGGCGTTGAGATGGGCGCGAGTCATGGAATTGGCCATCAGGTATTTCATTCTATCTCTTCCTTGCCCTATGATCAGGCATGTAATGATGTTACAGCTCGGCCCCCTGGGTGTTGGCCATGGCGATACAAGTTGTATCCTTTTGCCCGCCGTGTGTAAGTATAATTTCTATCACGGAGCTAATACTGAGCAGTATGCCCGCCCTCCGCGACGTTCTCGTAAACGAAACTGGAGTTGGAGATGTTCTGCGGTCACGCGGGTTACGTGAACGTGATAGTGATCTGGTGATATACTAGATGCTATCACTCGAGAACTAGGTCTTCCACGGTCCTTGAGTGAGGTTGGCGTGAGCCAATATCAGCTGGATGAATTGGAATTGGCTGCGAATAGCTTACGCGATCGGTGGTGTGCGACGAATCCAGTGCCGCTGGTTCACAAGAAGCAGGTTTTGGAGATTTTGAACATGGTTATTTGAGGCTGTATGACTGACTGAGATTCGCTCGCATGAGCCAAACATTGATGTAACCGGGCCCATATAAGGCTGTTGTCCGAAGCAAGCTGATTAAAAATTTTTACAATTTGGTACTAAGCTAAGAGTACTCCACTGCTGAGCGAGGAATTCGAATGAGAATATGAAGGTTGATCTTCATTATCTTGGCTCGGCAAGCATATGCCGAAAAAAATTCATGCATACAGTAGTCAATCATATCACTTTCGCGATGGCACAGTAAGGTGAGGTGCAGTGAATGCTTTCTCAACACGGCTATTAACTACATGGTCCTATAGACCGCACCAAAGTCTAATGGACCAGTTAGGTTATACGAGCACACGGAACATGAATCGTGCAGATGGTCGTTGGACTACAATTTAAAAAGGCACAAGTCATCAGTGATGCCCTCATATAAGCTCAATCTGACAGGAGGTATAGACATATGCTTCATTCCCTTAGCGCGGGACGACGAAGGTTGAGGAGTCTCAGTGGTTCTGCAATCTGTTGGTTCTATTAAAAAAAGGTTACTACAAGGCTACAAAGTTAAATGGGCTTGAGAGTACAGCTTACAATTGCCACGTCGTCGGCTTCCGCCGGTGGAAATAGAATTAACTGATTCACTGAGTTATGACTTCCGAGTAAGTCATCCATCCAGTGATCAACAATATCCGAGTTCCAATTTCCGCGAGATTTCAGTTGCGGATACTGAAAGTTCTTGAGAAGAAGTTGCTGCGACGTATTGATTTCCCTTACCATGCCACTGTTCGTGCTGGTTTATTTGTTGAATTATTGTGATCGGTATGAGTAGCGTTCTGTGTCTGGATATGGGCTGGTTGCTAACATGCAGATAGAAACAACTACGCTGCTGCGAAACTCCAGGGTCTCACGGATGACCTAGTATCAGACTGGTCTATCGATTTTGTTTGTGGGATATATCATGATGCATGTGCCCAGTAATTTGATGTTGAACTATATGGTACGCCAGTCATTGTATCTGGGATTCTTCATCACAGCCTGGGAATTGGTCTCTGCTTTGACCAGTCAGGTGAAGGGCTATGTCTCGATTGTGGCATGTCGGTTTTTGCTTGGCCTGGGGGGTAAGTTGTGTCCATTTTAATCACAAAACACAACTTTTTACATGCACTAGAGCGTTGCTTTTTAGAGGCCCCCTTCTTCGCAGGCTTCTTATTCTACCTGTCCAAGAGGTCCTCGTCCGTCAACTGTGCCAGATGCACCACCTCTTCGTGCGTCATATCGGCCTTTTTGCCCATAGTCTCCAAGTCGGAGATGACACCCGTAGTTGGTGCCATTGTGGAAGCCAATTACCAACAGCGACCAGCGATCGAGAAATAAGAATATAGGATTTGATGAGCCTGCTTGCTCAGATCGCCTCTCTCTTTGGAGGCAATTAGTAAGCAAGCATGGATTGCTCCGTTCTGACAAAGGCATTTAAGCCACCGTGCCTGATATCACTCCATCATAAGTATGGGGAGATTCGAAACAGGCCACAAAGTTGGTCAATTCTAGAGCGTCTCCCTCCGCCTCTCTCAAACCGGAGAACACTACCCTTGCTCTTCCTTTGCTGTCCCATAGCCGGAGGGTGGTGCCAGCGCTGTTCGAGTGATGAAATGTAATATCCCAAAAACTCTTGTAATGGTCACTCTCAAATTCTAATTCCCCAGCGAGACTATCGAGGCTGTAAAAGAGGAGAGCAGAAGATATGTGTTTATAAAAACCGCGCTGACAAGTCAACCTTTCAAAGTCGTCTAACGACTGGTGGCTTGATTGGGAAAGCTGAGAATGCCCGAATTCGAATTTTGAACCGAAAGAGTTCCATCGAAGATCGTCATCGTACCAACAAGTTTGTTCGCTCATATTTCGGGGTGTATGTCTTGTTCTGAACTCAAGTACTGCCCACCAAAACGACATTCTCGGAAACTTCAACTCATCATGGCGAGCCGCCAGCCTTCAGGTTCAGAGATCCTTCAGAATTCGAGTAGAGGCGACGAAGGTCACAGATGAACATGATGCGGATGGAAAGACCGTTCCGATGAACTCACCTGAGTTCTGACAGGGGGCGAATATGGAGCATCTTCATGTTATACCGAACAGCTTAATACTCAATGAATCTACTCCTGGTTCAACGTATGATAAATACCCCGGCTGCCGGAGCTTTGACTTCACCCGCATCTTTCCACACCTAGAGTCGACGTGCGGTCAGCAGGCAAAAAGGAAAATTGAGACGGGCGGCGTTGAATCAGGTGAGTTACCTTCGCTATTTTTCTTTGTATTTTCAGGTTGTTTTAACTAATATAGTGATAGCTTCAGGATCGAAGAGAAGTCGTCAATTTTGTGGTAGTGGTTTAAACTCTATGGATATTCCACTCCTCTCTTACGAAGAGTTCAAGTGTCTCGGAGGGGTTAACCAAGAGCAATACTACAATAGCACGGCTAAAGCTTCTAGTGCCTGGAAGGCCTTTGTGACCTCATGCCCCCATATTGATAGAATGGTTATTCAACACTATGAGACCAATAATCGACTGACTATCGCTGAGAGGAAGGCGGCATATTCTGTGCAGGAACACATCGAGCGGACGTGGCGCTTATCCAAGCCACCACTCGAACGTCTCGAGGTTCTAATCGGGGTTGAACGGTGCGGCCGACGAACAACTTGATGAGATCCTCGGGAGGAATCGAAGGCTTATACAGTCTCGCTAAAGGAGCAAGCGAAGGAAGCGTATCGATGACGAACAACAGAGCAATAGCGAACTGGCGATATTGTTGATATTCGGTTAAACCCAATCGTTGCGAATCGGGCTCATAACTGTCAAAGCGAGCTGAATTGGTATAGACTAGTATGCATATTGACGAATGAGAGCTATCGGAATCATACAGAAAAGATTGATTGATTGGAGAAAAGAAGATTCGAACGAATGGAAAAGGGGTCAAGGTTGAGCTGTCCCTAGGCGGTGTAATCGAGTATTCGAGTGACCATACCAAGCTCAAAGTGTTACCCGCACATTACATACAGTACAAACTGTAAGGAAAAGTAGGTGCCTCATGGACCAATCTCATGTCACCGTAATATTCACCTCCACTTTTCACGACAAAACCTCACACCCCCGAAGCTGCTGAATCCCCATGCGCCATCTTTTCACAGCTTTCTCAGTCCAACACTCTTAGTTGTCAATGAGTTTTTGTAGAAGAGGAATCTTACTGCTCTGAGCTTTCTGGCCTGGTACATGGTCGGGAATTAGCTGTGGTGCACCATGAAAATAACTCTGGAAATCAAAAAACCGATATCCATTAACCAGCAATTTTCAGGCAGTTTCCGTCAACAATCAACCTCTAGCAGACAGGCCTTTGGTGCCCATTAACACACCGCGCGCGGCTTTCTGACCGAAACCCCAGCCGATTTGGCCCGCAAGTCTCGATTCGATACCAAGCTCCTCTGCCCACTGCCATACTAATCCTGGATTGCGAAGGAAACCTCTACCAACAACCACCACATCGGCTGTCTGTTTCTGCAATAGTTCTTCTGCATGTGTTCCCGTATTCAATAGTCCAACCACTCCCACGAGTGTTTTACTTCCATGAATCGCATTTTTAACGGCTTCCGAGAAGGGAGCTTGGTATCCTGGACCGCTCACAATTTTTTGTTCTGCCATTAACCCTGCGGATAAAACATCGAGAAGATCGACGCCATATTTAGGTTTGGACAATTCGAGAGAGAGTTGAACACACTGTTCAATGTCCCATGAAGGCACGGAGGGGTCGTGTCCCATCCAGTCGCTACCGGGGATTCTAACAAGGAGTGGCATCGATGACGGAATAGCAGAGCGCGTGGTAGTTACCAGTTCTAGGAGAAGACGCATTCTGTTCTCCAGGGAACCACTGTAAGGATTAGGAAGGTTGTTTGTAGCCGCCGATAGCGAGGAATGAAGAAGGTAGCCATGAGCTGCATGAATTTCTATAGCCTGCGCATAAAGTTAATTTCAGCCAAAGTGACATACCAATCTGTGTGTAATAGCAACTTACGTCAAATCCTGCCTTTACAGCCCTGTGGACAGCATCGAGAAAAGATTGCTTGAATTCAGAGATATCTTTCAGCGTCATAGTGCGAGGAACGCAAGTATGTGCGTCGAAAGGCAGGTCACTTGTCCCCAGAACAAGTTCTGGCCATCCACCACCCTGGAATGATTAGCTACTTTCAGGAATTAAAATCGTTAAATGTTTAGAGGAGCATACCTCAGCTGGTGCTGCTGCCTTTCGGTCAATCCACGGAGCAACCGTACTGGCCTTTCTTCCAGCATGCCCTAATTGAATAGCAATGTGCTGGCACTGGCCGTGTGCGAAATCCACTATCCTTTTCAAAGGCTCAATTTGGCTGTCTTGCCATAGTCCAGAGTCCTCCGGTGTAATCCGACCCTCCGGGGTAACAGCTGTAGCTTCGACTATTGTGAGCCCAGGACCTCTTTGAAGAATCCCTCCTAAGTGAGCGAGATGCCAGTCTGTCAGGTGTCCATTTTCAGCCGAGTATTGACACATTGGAGAAACAATGATGCGGTTTTGGAGAGTGAGACCTCGGAGTTGGAGTGGCTGAAACAGCTTCGGTAAATTTGCCTCTGATTCAGGAGGAACAATTGCCGTTCCGGCGGGAATACGCTGAACAGGGGTATAGTAAGGAGTCTACAGGTTCTCAGTTCCAAAACTCAACAGCTTATCAGATAACTCGAGCATACATGGGGTGCTGGTGTGTTCTTAAGGGGATTGTCGGTCTTTCGATATTCCCGGATGCGAACCACTGTGGGGACTGAGTTGGCTCGCTCCCGGCCAAGGACTTCACCCTCAGTGGAAGGAGAACACTGGTCAGCCATGTTGTGTCGACTTTGAATATTAGGTTTTGGAGTGCCTTCAAGAAAGAACGAAATGCAGAATCATCGAGCAGATATGCTCATCAATCTATAGTCGCTGGGAATTGACCCCGCATAGTGATGATTTATGGATGTAAGATTTGACTAAGATTTGACTGAGATTTGACTAAGATTTGACTCTCGGCTCTAGGCGGAACACGGTGTTGAAGGGAATTGAAAAGCGAGGGGGGATTACTCTTGCCATCTTTTTAATTGAATGTATCGACTGGTCATCAGTGTAATATGCACTCCGCTCTCGTGCATTCCACATTTCTTCTTGATTGATCGCTTGTTGCGTAGTATTGGCCTAACTAGGATATTGCTCGGCTCAAACTTCCACCTCATATAATGTGCTGCATAGCCTGCCTAACCAAAACCAAATTCACTTTAAATTACGTTACGTTACGTTGCTTAAGTCCAACCAGTGCTGCGATGAAATCCCCTAACTTAGAAAGCACAACAGCGCCATCACTGCTGCGATTAACAAGTTGGTATTCACCAATGAATTGCATTAAGACACGATATAACTACGAGTTGTGGATCGCAGGAGTTGCTTGATGGTTTCAAGTATAATGAAATAAGCAGAGGAACTGGTTGTTAGTTACGCGTATCTCACTAATCATTGTTTCGTAAAGCAGAATACTTGCCTGATTCCAATGTGCTCGCAACGCACGGTCGTCTTATCCGTCACGTCTTACTGCAGGCTCGGATCTGTAGAGCTTGGTTGGCTCCCAGCGGCCCCAGCATGTTAAAGAGTAGGCGGCCTGCGGGATACGCAACACAAGTACATCGCACAGTCTTTTAGTCCCGGCTTGCTACTGGATCTGAAAGCAGTTATCGGACTTTGAACAATTTTCTTCGGAGTTCTATATATGGCCGGCTGCCACATATGGCTTTTTACCTGCTCATGTTATGTCACCTTCTTAGAGTTTTGCGGAGCTAAGGTAGTTCTGAAATACACCTTCAATGACCCCGCACACTTCTAGCTAGATCGCTCTAGTCGGATCGTGGTACGGAGAGGGATACAGAAGCGCCCTTGTGCAGCAAGTGGTGAAAAAATAGGTTGTTCGTAACCGAGTGCATACAGTAATCCATTATTTATAAGTCTGTACTCATTTCCAAGAGAGTCAACATAAGAAAAGAGCAAAAGAGCATCCTTCGGGTTCCTTGGATCACAGCATCGACACCAAGAACTCAAAAATTCCCGGGAAGGATTCTTTTTAGGCGCTGAAAGGGATTAAGTGAGCTTATCGACAACGAGAAAAGGGTGTCGTGTCTCACCAGCAAAGCCGAATTACTGATTTGGAAACGGTAATTGAGAGGATGGCTCTATCAATCAACTCGGTGCCAATTTGAAGCCACTTTGCTGATCCCATATGCTGAACTGAGGAAATAGCTGAGTGATTGCTTGGCTAGTTGCAGATCGTTGGTCTCCGGAGCTGGTCTGCCCATTCATGATCACTCTATTACGCCACCCAATGAAAACCATGAACCTGGCTTTCGTGATACAATGCAAGGTTCATCATCACTTTCCGCAATGTCAGCCGATGACAACCCCCGGCCTCTGTCTCCCCTTCCATCTCCTTTCACTATTTTCCAAGATAAGCCTCTGTCGTCGCCCATCGACCGTGATCCTTCACACTTCCTAGACCAAATAAACGATGCCAGTCATTCTGGGTTCGACTTGTCGGGATTTATTCAGCAAGTTTGCTTATCACTCCGCGACCCTGGTGTGACACTGGAAAATCTTCGTCGTAGATTCCGCTTTCTCCTAAGCCTCTTGAGTCGAGAAGACCTTCTTTCCTATTTCGAGGATTGCTTGACCGCCAAAGAACACCCAGAGCGCATGGTAAAATGGGACGAACTTCCATTTTGCGGTGTTGGTGAAGCGGGAAAACATTTCGTTTCATCGCCGTCGCCGACGTATCAAAGCCGCTACGCTATTTGGGATTCTAGCTCGTCTGATTATACCTCTGATAATCAGGATCTCTTGGGTGGGGCTTGGTATGATTTAACCGATCTAGCAAGACTTCTTGATTTCCGCGGTATACAGCTGTTTATTGAAGCACCTACGGTAAAAGACCCGGCCTCGCCGGGATTGCGTGCAATTAATGCGTCGGCGTTTCTCAAAAGTAAGCTCAAATCCTTCGACATTTCGGATAGATCTTAAATCTCCACAGGACTGGTCAGATCATGCATTTGTCTAGGTCGCTCTCCCGGGTGAAGACCAGTTGATGTAGAGAGTGCGCTGAGATCATCATGTTGGTAATGATCAAAATATGCATGAAAGCAGTTTGTTCGCAATATAACCTAGGTAGTGGGTGGAATCTTTATCAAATTTTATGACGAATTTACACCCCGCGCCCTATATAGCAATATCTATCTTTTGATTTCCTGACAAGCGAGTATTCATGAGCTTAGAGGAGCATTGGCTCCAATTAATGACAACTATTCCGTGTGATAAAACCCCATCATATCCTGCGAATCGAAGCGTGACTCATCTATTTTAAAACTAGCCTTCCGTGTAAGCACGGACACGGCTCGGTACGGTCAATTGGAGAACCATGAGGAGATAGGTATATGAAAACAGGAATTTCGATCAACAATAATGAATACAAATCCTCGTGTATCTCAAGCTTCATTGACAGAACTCTTGCAACTACACTCAAGAAATTTGTTCAGTCGATTTGGATATTGCGCGACAATATTCCTTTCCAAATGCTCCGCGTCATCGGATCGCTTCAATTCGGCTTCGAAAGCCAGAATATATCCCCTCGTGGCCGAAATCAAGTAAGAACCATTCACCTGCGACGGTCGCTTATGTCCCGGGACAACAATGTGAGGGTCCAGACTAGCGATCTGGTCAAGCGATTGAAGCCACATTTGTCTTTTCTCGGGAGTGCTGGCCTCGCCAAAAAATTGATAGCAATCACCACAGACAATGTCGCCACAAACTACCAATTTGAGTTCAGGGACATAGAGAAATGAAGAGGCTTCAGTATCCGAGTAGAGTACATCGATTCCAAAGAGAGGGGCTCCATCAATGGAAAATTCGCCTCCTGGGGGTAACGAAGTCGGCGAAAATTGACCCTCTGGCACTTGTCCACCAGGAAACATTTGTTTCCACATATCAACTCCATCGGGCAGTTGCTTGGCGATGGCCCGGGCAACAGAAGGAGTTGCCACGCACTCAGCTTGCGGGAAATGGCGCAGTAAGACTGGGTTGCCGAAGAAGTGATCGCCATGGGCATGGGTTGTGTAGATGTAGCGGAGCTGTTTTCCAGGAGCCGTTTGCTTCACCCATTCGGCTAACTTTTCGGCAAGATCACCTGTTACTGGTGTGTCGACAAGGATAGCAGACCGGGGTCCTTGAATAAGGGTACAGCATATCGGCGAAAACCAGTTTTTCGAGGGGTCGGCATGACCTGTCCCGGTTTGAATAGCGGGTGCACCATCAACATCAACTTGGAGAGAGGATCGCGTGATGGAAGTTTGGGAACTAACAAGAAGGTCAAGCATGTAAGTCGAAGAGAGGAGAGAGTGATTCCGAAGCTCTTTATATATGGAGAGTTAGAAGATGACAAATTGTATTGGGACTGGAAATGGGAAGATGATCTGATCGGTGCGGCAACGGTTCAGTAATCATGGTGAGCTTCCGAGGAATATCCGGATCCAATCTCACCACCCATGATACGAGCGAAAAAGTCATTACGAGCATGACTCCCTGATCTTTCCAATATAGATTCCCGAACCAAGGTTTTCATGCCAGAAGGTCGATAAGTTAAAGATAACCCATTCACCTAAAGTAGCAGCGTCTTGGGGCAGCTGGGAGATACTAGGATTTACTAGGTGATATTGAGGCTAGTAAATCCTAGTATCTCCCAGCGATATTATACCTCTTTTTATGCCTCCGTATGCATCGCATCTACTCCAGCCATTAGATGCTGGCTGTTTTGCAGTGGTTAAACGCGCATACGGTCGCTTCGTAAGCGATCTTGCCCGTCGAGGATATAACCATATCGATAAGGTCGATTTCTTGATGGACTACCAACACGCGCGGCTAGAGGCCTTCCAAAAGCCATCAACTATTCAAAATAGCTTCGCAGCTAGTGGTTTAGTGCCAGTCGATGCAGAAAGGGTTCTTTCAAACCTTAATATCTCTCTACGAACGCCTACACCACCAAGCAGCCGGCCAAGCAGCAGATCTAGCCAATTCACACCAAGAACGCCTAAGACTATCGTTCAGCTCCATAAGCAATCTTCAATGCTTAAGGATCTACTAAACCAGCGGTCAAATAGCCCTCCTAGCCCAGTGGAAGCTATATTAAACCGGATTACCAAGGGCCACAGCCAAGCGCTTCATAACACTGCATTACTAGCGGAGGAGGTCTCTAATATACGTATGGCGAATGAGAGGATCGTCAAGAAACGCCAGCGGTCAACTAGGCAGATACCCTGCGGAGAGGGCCTATCTGTTGAAGAAGGCCTACAGCTAGTTGAGCAGCTAAATCAGCCGGTGGAAGGTGATGAGATAGGATCGCATGAGCAGGGCGAATTGCCTAATCAGGCAATTCAACCACGACCTAGGGCCTTGCCTAGGTGTAGTGGGTGTAGGGAGATTGGTCATAAGATTAATGTATGTAAAAATGGCTATATTTAGTTGAATCAATGGGTGTGGTGGGATTAATCGATTTTGAAATTCAACCTTGTGGTAGGGTGCGCGGGTGGACTGGGAATTACGTTATGCCCGCCCGCTTACACTATAAGTTTGCCTACGGGACATCTCCAGTTAGTCCCGCCCCAGGTGTAAGTTGACTCGTGGATAAAAGTTCCGAAGACCTTTCCTGTTGCAAACGTAGTTTGTCTTGCACAGCTTTGCCTAGCCGCCGGATCTCTCTTCTCCCTAGCTGCTGCAAATGTACTTCATCTGGGCTGTCCACAATACGGATCGTCCGAGCTGATGCCCAAAGTCTGGGTAGAGGCAAATCTTGGCAAACTCCCGCAGCACCCAAGGCTTGAATGGCACGGTCAATTACCTGCAAAGCGGCATAGGGCACAAGGGCCTTTGCTATAGCGATTTCTCGCAGCGCAGACTTGGCACCTTCTTGGCAATCTTTAGCGCGCCATTTAGCACAGCCATTCTAACACTATCAATATCAATGCGTGACTTTGAGACCCATAGTCCCGTGCGAGGGGAGGGGCTGGCCGAAAGTGGCTCTTGTTTCATTAGTCACTCTAGCAATCATCCATTCCAACGCGCTTTCAGCAGCCCCAATAGTTCGCATAGCATGGTGAATATGACCCGGACCAAGGCGACCTTGGATGATTTCAAAGCCGTGTCCTTCACCCAGAACTATGTTACTAGCTGGGACACGGACGTTATGAAGACTGATTTGGCCATGACCATGGGGCGCGTCTCATCATAACTGAAGACAGATAACATGCGGTGAACAGTGATACCTGGTGTATTTGCAGGAACCAGGATGACCGTGTGTTGGTCATAGTAGCCAGTGGGGGATGCGGAGCTAGTCTTTCCCATTACGATATAGAGCTCACAATTTGGATCACCAGCACCAGAAGATCACCATTTCTGAGAGCCAAGGAAGCACACATCAGACCCTAAGATTGGCACCGTAGTGAATTTGCTTGCTATGGCTCGTCAACATAATTGCGTATCGTCACGTGATGAAGGTAGCGAGGCGCTCGACAATGGCGGGTACTTATGACTCCTTCCATTGACGTCCTTCTAAGGTGCGACTTTCATCTGAATAACATCAGTACACATTATCTATGACGCTCGATTCACTAATGTCGGTTACTCTACGGCGATCCTGCCAAGCCTGCATCAAGAGCAAACGACGATGTGACCAACTTTGGCCTAAATGCAGCAGATGCCAGGGCAAAGGACACGATTGTGAATATGCCAACACTCCTTTCACGGCCACGTCTGATTCTCGAAGAAGCTTAATAAATAAAGCTCCACACAATCGCCGACGGGCTGCCGGGTCCCATCAGATCCGCGCACCGTTGCGATTAGAGATTGCGAAAGAATACGATCAATCTGCAATTAGATTTCTCGTTCGCGGACTGCGAGAGTATCCGAGGGCTTTTGTGACAGGCCAGAAAACCGATTTTATACATCCAGAAATCTACTTATCTGGTCTCCCCAGTGCCATGCAAGAAGCACGTTCTCTCTGCGGGCGTTACGCCCAACGGCCGCCACGGGGAAAAATCAGTGATATTCTTTACTTCCTTCGGATGAAGTCAGACGAGATCTACCGTCATTTCTCTCGCTCTTCTTCATTTCACGACCTGCTTGCTTGTTCGCAAGCCTTGATTATCATCCAATGTATCTTAGCTCTAAACCAGGACCTGCCAAGCCGATATTCCGAGGATACGAGTATAATGCTCGAAACAGTTGCCAAAAGGTTATGGGAACGGGCACCCGTCCAGCTGCCACCAACGCTAACTCATCGGCAAGCACGGCTTCTGGGAGAAAGTGTTCGACGTACCATTATCGTGAGCTTAATGCTTCGAAGTGCGTATTCTTTGTACACAAGGAACTACTCCGTCCGCACCCCCTTTGTGGATGCATTGCCATTCGATGTTCGCACGAGTTTTTGGGATGATGACTCGAACCACGCCCTGGCGGATCGGGGTTCTAGCCTATCTGGTTCGATGGTTTCTCTACATGAATATTCGGATGCTATGGAAAGAGGCAGTGTCCATAATATCAACAACTTCGGCGCGTTGATTCTGGCTGCTTGCAAGGGCAAGGAGCTCTCGGGAATACCGCGTCCCCCACAAAACTCTTACATACCAACTTGAGGGTGGAAAGCACGATATACGGCTCGGAGGCCACGCAAAAAGATGAAAGTGAAATTTCTTTTCCAAAGTAGATATATAGAAAATGTAGCTACCCCTATGCTTAGCACCTATTCATAATTTAGACGACAGACGCGAATCTACCGCAAGAACTGCTTGAGCAACCCAGACAACATCTCAGTCATCTGTCGATAGATCTCCTGCCTTTTGACCTCGAACTGGTTGAAGACATCCTTTGCTGAGCCAACCGCAATTTGATCTTCACCCTTTGAGAGTCCGGCCCAGACCTCGTCAACAAATTCCTGGAGAGGCATGCCGATAAGATGGCCATCTTTCAGATCGGGCTGATGCTTCGCATCGTGCAGCTCAGTCTGCACAGCGGGGGGGTAAATCTCCAACACCTTCACGTTCCCGGGCCCGTCCTGCAGCTGTGTGCGCAGAGCGAGAACGAAATGATGCAATGCCGCCTTGGACGCGCCGTAGTTCGGGCAGCGCATCATTGGAACGAGGGCCATTTGGGAAGTAGTGAATACCAGAGCAGTCTGGGTATCTTGCTTTTGAAGATGGGGGATGAAAGCCTTTGCAAGGCGCACGGCCGACGTATAGTTGGTGATCAGCTCCTGGTCGAAGATGTCCAGGTCGACGGATTCGGGCTTGGAAAAGTTGAAAGGTCGCTGAATTCCCGAGTTGACAAACACACAGTCAAGGTTCGGGTTCTCGCCGATAACTTCAGATGCGAATTGAGGGATCTACGTTTCCCTGTTAGCGTATGCGCTGAGACCAATACTCCGTATTTCCCGACAAAAGACTCACCTGGTCCAACTGCATGATATCAAAGACTTTGGTCTTAACCTTATCGGCACCATGACGCTGTGCAAAAACATTCAAGTTGTCCCTTCGCCGACCTGAAACAATCGCTCGCGTCCCATTCTCAACGAGTTTGGTGGCCAGCGCCTCTCCAATTCCAGAGGTGGCACCGATGATCAGAACATTCTTGTAAGCAAAAGGCATGGCGTCGATATTAAGGAAGGATGATAGAGGTGAGACTGAAGTGAAGATACTATGATTCTTCTACTAAAGACCCTCACTTTTATATCCTCTGCTTAAATTTTTGATTCTTAAGCATAGAGCATGGATGTCATCGATTGCCATTTCTGTTATGCGGAGACTAAACCTGATACAGTAATGTGGAGTCACAGTGGCGATTTCTATTGGCCTGTAAACAAGGTCTGAAGAATGCCGAGGTTTCGCGCCACTGGCGGAGGTTAAACCAAAAACAGAAAATATGGATTTGTCAGGGCCCACCTAGAGCTTGATCAAAGATCTGCGGGTCCACATAAGGGAGTTCACCCTTTGAGGCAAAAGTTCCTGACGACTCAATAGCATTGAGCGCTGCAAGTAGTTTGGATGTCACCATTCTGCGGGATACTCGAAATCCTGCTTGAAGATGTTGTTGCGTTTCACACACCAACTTGGATAGACCGTGGTAGATCGAGTCCTTCTGTTTACAGATGGTTATTTGCAATCTCAAGTAATCGGCGAGACAAGGGGATAGCAGGAAGATGTTCCGCTGTGCTCAACAATTGGCTGCTTGGGCAGTCACGGAAGACTCCTCATAAGTTTGGTTGTGTCCACGAAACTGATGCGAAACGAGTGCAAACACGCGTCAGGACAGGTGCAATCGCGTATCAGGGCAGGAGTGATAGGTCCACTTTATACTTTATAACCTTATCGTGGATCATTATTCCAGGGGGTTTCTGCACGCAAATATTCAATATTCAATATTAGCTATTAACTGACTAGGCTTAACGCCATTCTTTTTCCCAATGTCTGGAATGGAGCCAGAAGTATGTGACAAGTCCCATTTCATTACTGGTTCCAGGACCGGGGGGGG